>JAQQAC010022981.1:71070242-71337189 GCA_029783875.1 Phataginus tricuspis
TGGGGATTGGAGGAGAGACTGACTTAATGACAACGAAACATAAATCAAAAGACATGTAAATACACTGTATCTGTTCTCATAGTCAAAATGAATAAAGTCAGTCACTTCTCCAATATTAGTCTAGAAAGCAGGCAATTAGAACGAATGGTTCCAAGTGAGTCTCATATGATACAGACAGAAGATTTTTGGAAGCTTTTATCAGTACTCTAAAATCACTCTGATTTATGTGGAACACTGACACAGCAAGCCATGTATATTGTTCTTGAGAGCAAATGCTTTTGCAGGATACAGCAGAAATTGCCCAGCCTCCTAGGACAGACAGTACATATAAATGTGATCCCAGGACACATTTGGTCAATCTGATCTTAGTCAATCAAAACAACAAGACTAAAAAATGGAGAAAATATAGTTAGGGAAACCCTTTGAAACTTTGAAAAGGTGGTAGCTATAGCTGAGTGGTGTGTCACATAACCATGAGAGTAAAAATGGAGTCACTTTGACAGTGGCAACCTAGTATGGCTTCTATTCTGTTCTAGCCTTCCACTCCTTAGATTCTTCTGATATAGTGCTGGAATTTTGGGGGCTGGGCCTCATAGAGGAGCCATATATGTGGTATTTGCCATTTTTCTCATCTCCAGTTCTATTTTCACCAATGCATAAAGTGGCAGCATTAGTGCCCATTAAATGTCACAACCTTAATGCCCATAAGAGGTACCTATACTGATGTTGATTTCCTCTGATGCTGCTTGAAAGCAATGCAGGGTTGCTTCTGAACACCATGGTTTCTGTTGCATGCAGCTTCTCTTGATACATATAGAGCAGATGACTCTAACACTGAGCATGCCTTTAGCCTTTGATGTCCCATAGAGTTGGAAGAGAAACAGTTGTTTTGGTTTTTCTCCAACTGTTTTATTGCAGCTTGCTCCAATCCCAGGAACCAGTCGTGAATCCACAGGACTGTTCCAGAAGCAAAGCCTAGTGCGAGACCCCAGGCTGTGTTGAGAGTCATCACTCCCTCTAACTCTTGGGAATTGCTTCTGTGTAAAAGTTGTAATTCTCAATGGTCTTCTCCCGGAGTTAATTCTTCAGTAGAAATATTTTAATCCCTTTTGCTTATCTTCACTCAATCCTATGCTCAGAGACACAAATATATTAGAGAAAATATATTAGCCGTAATGGAGAACATTGAGAAAAGATCAAACTTCAGGTTCTGAGAAATCAAGCATTCTTCTTTACACATTTAAGTTTGAACTTTCTATTAAGGTAATTCATTATGAAGCAGTAGTGACTGGACTAGTGATGAGCATAGACAATACAGTGTACCTGTCAACAGCATAATAGAGTTCGTGTTACTTCTAGAGATATATTCCAAATCCCTCCAAATCCCTCCACATTTAGGAGTGTGTGGCCTACCAGATGAGGCTGGGTTATCAGCTATTTCATCTCAGGCAAGCCATAAGCTCTTGGGTCCTTTTAGGTATTTTGCCTTGCTAATCACATAATAATATTCAGGAATACATAACTTGCTCTCATCATCTGATGCATTTGCATCAGTTACAGGTTAATCAGTAAACCTTTCAGTGAGGTCTATGTGCTTGGTTCCTTATATCATCCTTAGTCTGAATCTCATTTATTTTGGATCTGGATAATTCTTATAAATTCTTTGAGTTAATGTTGTTTGTAGGATTCAACAGAGAGTAAAATTAGAGAAACAGACACAAATATGCTATTAACCTTTTTCTATCAGCAATAATAATATAACAATAAGAGGTATCAGTTATTAAAAACCTACTATGTGTCGGCTTATATGCTAATTATTTCCTATACTTATAGCACTCAATACCAACACTACCGTGGAAAAAAAGGGAAGATCATCAAATGCAAGCAAAGAAATGAAATCAAGAAAAGTCAGATAATATGTGAGCTAGCTTTGGCAGCATGACAAAATATACCAAAATAACAACAATTGTTCATTTAGCTCATGGTTCAATGGGTAGGCTGAGTGATTTTTCTTTCTAGATTGTCTTGACTAATCTATTTGTGGTTAGGTGGAGGGTGTACTGGCAGCTGGGTGATTTAGGATAGCCTTGTTTACAAGTCTGGTATTGGGCAACTTGCTAACCAGACACCTACATCTCCATCACATGGTCTCTCCAGAAGGCTAACTTGAGTTCATTCCCATAATGGCCTAAGGGCTTTAAACACAGCAAATAAGAAACCATCAGTGTGTCAGCTCTTTCATATTGCTACTTGTGTCATGTTTGTTAGTGTCTTATTGGCCAAACTTAGTCATATGTAAAGCCTAGAATCAATGCAGTAGAGGACAGTCAAGTAAGTAGATAGAAATAGGAGAGCACTTTACTCAGTTTTGCTTATAATCTACCATAGGCAAAACTACTGCAATTTTTTTTTGTTGTTGAATCTACAAGTGGGGATGGAATTGAGGAAGTCAGAGGAGTAATGAGACATTAGACCCTTCAATATAATTCCTCTAGATGTGGCACAGCTAAGCATGTTCTCTGGGGAAATCATTGGCCTTTTGTAAAGTTCTGAAAATGTAATGCTTATATGCATTACTTACTTTTATTCCATGCTAGTTTTCTGGATTCTGATGTTGGTTATGGGTATGGTTATATCGGGAAATCGAAATATATTGTACTCATTTTATGATATCTGAAATACTAAATTTACATATTATACTCATATGGTCAAATAAAATGCAGTCGTTTATTTTCCCACAACTGATTAGTCATCTTTATTTCATTCTAATTTGTGTTGTTTTTGCATTCCTTTGTCCCTTTACTGATTTGTAAATACTTATTCGTGCTTCACAAAGCTTTTTCTTCCTTTCCTTGATCAATATTGGTTAATAGAATTAATGTATGAATGAAATTGAGTGTCTGACAATTTCTCAAGGTAAATATAAGATTCAAATTGATGTCTTACATAATAGCATAAGCATTCAGAAACTACTATGTATGTAATGTTATCGCTTCTTTTTTGTTAATGGAAGAATTCTTATTTTTATATATTTAAACCTTTAAGTAACTATCTTTTCAAATGCATTACCTTCCCTCCCTCTCTCTCTCTCTCTATATATATATATATATCCCCTCTGTGTTTCTAAAGTACTAGTAGTCTTATTTCAAATCCAGTTCCTCAAATTGTCACAAACCATGATTAATCATAGTTGAGACAAAGATTTATATTCACAGCAATGTGATGGCCTCCTTGTTCTAACTTTTATATTTAAGAGAGTCTGCACCCTTTTGTCAGTCATTTTTATTCCTTTCCCCAGTGAGAGAGAGAATTCCAATGTAGAATCAATCAGGACCTACCAAGTAAGTACCCACCATGTGCCAGGCACCATGTTTAATGTTTCCACAGTTCTAACCTAACCACAACTCATTATGATGTCATCTTCATCTTTACTCACCTTATTATTGAAAAAGTTCATTTTCAGAAAGGTAAAAAACTTGTCTTGCTCATGGAAGGATAGAACTGGTCAGATGACATATTAAGAAATGTGTATTGGAGACATCAAACTGGTTAACACATAATTATTACCAATACATTGATTCCTGCCTTCTTTGTAGACTAGGATCAAGATTAATTGGGGTGGGTGATATGTAAGCTAGGAGAAACCTTAGCCTGAAAGAAATGGCAATCTAGGAAAGCTTCCTCTATGTTTTTTCAAAGAAACAAAATTAAGATAGTTTATCACTCTTCTCCTTCAGATAAACAAAATAAAACTGTAAAGAAAATTCCAAAGGGTGTACTTGAAAGCAATAGTTCTCAAGCAGTGTCAGTTTTGTCTCACAAAGGACATTTAGTAATATAGAGAGAAATATTTGGTTGTCACACCTGAGGGAAAGGTACTATTGACATCTTGTAGGTAGAAAAGTCAGGGATGCTGCTAAACATTCTACAATCCACAGGCTAACCCTCCAAGTAAAGAATATCTATCTTGACACCAAAACATCAGTGTTGCTGAGGTTGAGAAACCCTCTAGAGAGTAGAAAAAGATCTAGAATGGGAAGTTTGAGTTACAGTAAGGCACATTAAGTAAAGATTATTGGAAAATATGTAGATAATCTAAAACAACATCTAATATAACACATTTAACTAGTAAGGGGAAAATAAGTTAATTCCCTTTTCCAGATGCCTAATGTTGTTACCAACAAAAGGTGCTAGGGAACAATATCATGAGTTGGTAGTAATCAGTTTTAAAGCTGTCAATCTTTCTGTTTTTCAGAAAGAAACTAAAGAAATTGAATGGCTTTGGACATTAGTAACCATGCAAGGTAGAATAGTTAAGAATTACAATTCAAAGTAAAAAGAAGGGGAAAATAGTAAAAGGAAAAGAAATATAAAATGCAAGAAAAGAAACAGAAAAATCACAACAAATAGAAAGCACAATTAGATCCCAAATCAAACTTCTCGAAAGAGAGACGTCTATGCTGGCTCTCTCCATCTCTTCATAGACCACTCACTACTCAACCTGTACAAATTTCCCCCACTCTCTTTTATTAAGTCACCAGTGGTCAGTCATCATGTCACTTAAGCTAATGGGCATTTTACTATCCTCATTTTATTTGACCTTGAATTACATATGCATTTTTAATAATCCCTTCTTTGAATGTTCTCCTCTTTTGTATTAAATTATTTCACATTTTCGTGGCTTTTCTCCAGCCTACCACTCCACACCTCAGTTGAGCTAATTCTTCTTTCCCTGAAGACTAGATATCTGTGTTCCTCACAGCTTGGTAATGATCATCTCTCCACACCCTACATTCTCTATTGCTACACAAATTCATCTACTTCCGTGGCTTCCATTATTATCAATTTGCTGAGACTTTCAAATGTGTATTTCCAGTCAGATTTTTACTCTGAGCTCTACACCAATATGTTGATCTTCTTCTTCATCATAATTTATTTGCTTGGATGTCTTATAGACACATTAAAATCAACATGTCTAAATCAAACTCATTATCTCCTTTCCCTCAAATCTGATCCTCCTTCAGATTTTCATGCCTCAGTAAAGTAACACAGGATAACACACCAGACCTTCAAGATTCTTAGATGACCCTCCCTCCTTCCTTCTTCCCAAGAACCTGTGATCAAGTTCTGTCAATGCTCGGTAGGTGCGGCTCCAAAAGGAAACTTCCAATAATCTTCAACAATTCGATGCAGCCCTAAATAAAAACACCTCTAAATAAAAGAGTGCTTATTGCTGTCATAAATTTAGCTTCAAGTTAAATTCCTCCCAAGCTGCCTTTTGACTGACTTGTTTAAATCTCTCTTATATTGAAATTCTAAGTTACCCTTGACTCTGGCTTTTAACTACCTTTCCAAGTTCATTCTCTACATTGAAGCCAGAAGATCTAAAAACAACCCCAGTCTGTCATGTCCTTCCTATCTTGAAATTCTTCACTGGATACTTTTAGAAAGAAAAATTAACATAGTCTATACACATCACCTAAACACACCCCTGACCTAAACTCTAATGCCATCATGAGCTCTAATTTACACCACTCAACATCTTACTCTGTGACTTAGCCAAAACAACAAACAAACAGACCAGTTTAAGCATCTTATATTATCTGTTCTACTGCCCATACCAAGCATTTTACATGCTGTTCTCTCTGTCTGGAAGGGCACTTAACATTTCTATCATCAAAGTGGCCCTTTAAATTGTATCATAAGCAGTGAATTTCAGAGAAGATTTCTTTAACTTCCCAATATGAGTAATTTTTACTCTATTATATACCCTTTTATTATGTTTTTTAAAATAAAATTTATTAGAATTCCACTTGGATAATTAAATATAAATAGACTATTTAATAATAGTCTATTTAATACCTTCTATTCATTAGAAGGTAACCTGAGAGAAGGGACTATATCTACCCAATTTATAGATTTAGTTTTTAACACAGTTTATTAAATATGATGGATCTTCAATAGTGATTTGTCTAATAAATATATGAATGTTCTCCTCTTTTGTATTAAATTATTTCACATTTTCCTGTGTTACTTTACTGAGGCATGAAAATCTGAAGGAGGATCAGATTTGAGGGAAAGGAGATAATGAGTTTGATTTTAGACATGTTGATCTTAATGTGTCTATAAGACATCCAAGCAAATAAATTATGATGAAGATGAAGATCAACATATTGGTGTAGAGCTCAGAGTAAAAATCTGGCTGGAAATACACATTTGAAAGTCTCAGCAAATTGATAATAATGGAAACCATGGAAGTAGGTGAATTTGTGCAGCAATAGAGAATGTTCTACATATTGAACCTCTAATTCTTCTAAGGCCAGCATGTTCTGTAACTAGCTACTTTAAGAATGAAGACTATAATTTCTATAAACAACAGGTACTACTAATAGTAATAATAGTAATATGTTACCATTGTTATTATTAATAGGCAAGGGGTCATCTAAATCCAAGTTTAGGAAACAAAATTCTCTAATGAAAACGCAATCTTCCAAGACATAAGTCTGCTGAAATATACATTCAATTTAAATTAATAAACAGAATACAGTGCTTCAACTCTGAAGACTACGGAGTCTGGTAGTTAAATTTATTGCAGTCGGGTCTTCACTGGGAACAGAGTCCTTGCCTTACATTTGCGTAATAAAAGGGCTTGCTGAATGTATCTCACAGAAGAAAGGGACATTATGCTAGAAAGTTAGAATTCAATTTTAATGTAGAAGGCAGATATTGGTAGAAAATTTTAAACTGCAATTTTCCTTAATTTTGGCTTTCAATCCTCCTCTGACCTACTAGTCACACACACAGGTTCTCATACACGTGTGTACAAATAAATGTATAAGTATATATGTTCTAACTTGTGTGCATGTGTGAGAATGTGATCATGCACGTGTATGTTACTGTGTGTGCATATGTACACGTACACATGGGTGTGGGTATGCGATCTCGCATTGCATGTGTTTGTGTATGAGTACTGCACTGTGCATGTGTTCATCTGTAGAAGTGGATCTACAGCAGTACATCAGTAGAAATTATTCATAGATGTTAACAGTATTGTTGAGCTTTTCTGCCTTAAAAAACTTCTTGAATGTGGTCATGGGTTGCTTAGATAATTGAAATAAAACCAAAGGCTAAGAGCTATTTCAAAATGTTAAAAACAAGTCCACTGGGAGAAAGCTTCCACTAACCCAGCTATCTTGGATGAGTAGCATTTACATAGCAATAGAACAAATGCTCTCTCCGACCTCCTTCAGAAAGCAGTTAGCCCTTTTTGAAGGGTAGCCTCTATCACCCACTTTCACTGGAAGAAATTCTGAAATTTGCCCTGGTGAAACTCAGTTTCTAAATCTTCTCTATAACCAGTTTTCTTTCTTAATTTTCCATCCTAAATATTTAAAACCTCTCAATTATCCTTCTTGTTCTTTCTTAGAATTTGACACCCTGCTTCATAAGTGAGAGTTTATTAGTAGATGAATATCCACTACCTTGGTTAATAGACAATTTATATTTTCAGTAAACAACTCTCAGAAAATTTCTTGACTATGTTTGCAACATCCCTTGCAAAATCCAAAACTTTCTTACATTTGTACTTTCAGTTTTTCTTAGTATCTACTAAAACTGCTTCCTGCCATGGAATTACTGCTGTTCTAAACCCTACTCCCAAAAGAGGCTCCATTTTTTACGTTTTCTTCACTAAATGAGCCTTGCAAAAGAGATGGAGTTTCTGAGACTTGGGTGTGTCCCCACCGGGGCTCAATGAGGAGAAACATGTATCTCACTATGGTTTTTAATATCAAAATCTTGTTTTTTTTCCTTTTGTGGGTTCAAAGTTTGGATTAACATTTTTTACTTCAGTAGGAATAGAAGGAGACCCTTTTATCTCACTTTTTTTTTTTAAAGCAGTACCAACCTCTGCTTTCTCTGTCATTCAGCTTTCTCTTTCATTCAACACTTATTAGAATTTTTGGAACAACAATTTCTTGCAGAGAATTTAAGATAGTAGCATGAGCATATGAATCTAATTTTACCTCCTCCAGAAAACCACCTCACAATACAGTAAAGCAATTCTTTTCTAAAAGCATAAATTCACAAGGCTAGAGGAAAAAAGAGAGGTGAGGAGGAAATAATCAAATTTTGGCAGTTGGAAACATGGAAAATTGTTACCTCTCGTATTATAAAGAATTTGGCTGGCCTTTGTCCTTGGTTCCTGGGAGGGAAATCTAAAATCCTTGGAATTACCCAAGGGAAGGAATTATCATTGTTATTCATGAGCCCCTGGGAGAACTGAGTTTATGCTAATGAGGTGACTCAAGATGGGTCCCTAAATCGCTTCTGGATGGAAGCTGGTCACCAGAAAGACCAAATGGGATTACAGGGTTGGGATTTTCAGCTAACTCAGCTTCCAGTGATGGGAGCTGGAGATCGAGTTCAGTCATGTGGCCAGTGATTTTATCAATCATACCTAAGTTGTGAAGCCTCAATTAAAAATTTGGACCTCAAAGCTCACTGAAGATGATAAACACATCCGTGTGGAGGATGATTCCACAGGGAGTGGGCACAGAAGCTCTAAGCAAGGAAGTTGTTACTACTCCCATTTTTTAGATGAGAAAAACCCATCAATCGAATGGCTGAAAATATCACTATGAATGGAGTCTCTCTTTGTTGACTCAAAAGCTTATTCCTTTTCATTGTTTTTACTGTTCTTTCTGACTGCCTTGAGTTTGGTCAGTAAGTATCTATTGATCCAATAAATAGGATTTTTATTTGATCAAATAAGCTCAGTTAGTAAGAATTCAAATTAATGTCTTTTCCTATGTTAGAATACTAGATCTCCAACGATTGCTTATGAAATGTATCATTAGTAAAGAATGACATATACCACAGGGTGACACTTTGTTTCTCTGAAGTCAGAAAAATGATCCTCTCCATTTCTTTACTTGTCTTTTGAAAAATAGATTTAAAGTTCTTAAGAGATTATTTATTTCGGTTTCTTTAAGACCAAAGGAGAGTTTATTTCACATGCTATATTAGAAGTGATACCAAAACATTTCGGGACATTAAGCAGTATTATTGAGAAATAATGTAAGTATAACTTATTATGCAACATGAAGACCTCTTCTTAGATGGTTTTCATGTACTTAGAACTAAATAAATACATTAAGCCTTAGCAATTAATAGAAATATTATGACCGAAAGGAAAAGCAGCAGCATCAAGGCCGGCTATTCCCTGCCAGCCCCCCTTAGAAGCTTGTTTTATTTGCCCAGAATGGAATGTCTTGGAAGGAAGACACGCAAAGGAATTCCTCGTTTCTCAAAATAACGATCTATATGAGTAATACCAGGACAATGAATAAATCATGCCAATAAATAGAACATTTTCTTGTTTTTGTTTAAAATAGTCAAAGAATACATGTGGTTCTGTAAAATCCTAAATACTATGCACTTGGAGAAAAGTCAGGTTGTTACTATTAACAAATGACTTTAGCAATTCATTGCTATTGAGTGGAAGTTCCTTGTGAATAAGCATAGGAAACCTTTTCAGCTTGACAGGGCTCTGATAGCAATGATTACAGACCAAGAAAACCCACCTGCTGATATGAGAAGTAATAGAAATTCAGCCAGGACGACATGGAAACAACCCCAAATCATGGAAATGTACAGTTTTACTGTTTGCTGCTCTTGCGGATACTGTAATAACAGTGCAATCAAAAAAGCAAAAAGGTATGACACTTTTGGTTCTTAAAGCCTCCTGCCCTGTCTAGCTCTCTAACAAGGATCAACAGAACACCTGTGGTGATGCAGGACACTCTCTAAGTGCGCATGTTACCTCCTGGTGAGATCCATCTGCACTCAAGAGAATGAGTGTGGTCATTAAGTTTCTTACTACATTATGTCAAAAGTGAGTATTTTGCACATTGCCAACAACCAAGGTTTTATGAACCTTTGTAGACCTTGGCAACAACCATTCTTTTTTTCTTACAGCCATGTAATTGGCAGGTGGCTGGAATCAATTTTCCAAGTAAAAAAATAGTAAATACTTTACTTTGTGTATAAAAATATGTTTTGTGTTTTGAGGCATTTTTAAAAAAAATAGAGATGATTCAGATTGAATCATTTTTAGTTCTCCTATTTGACTTATTGAAATACTGACAACATTAACTATCTTCTCACTATGGATTTCTCTAGGATGCCCAGATTTTGAAGCACCAAGTCTGCCTTCCAGGGGATCACAGTCTTACATAGTCATAAATAAAACAATTGTATGTAAAAGTTCTGTGCCATTTGCTGTGGGAAATCAAAGGAGGACCAGAAACATTGGCTAAGATGAGTCTGGGAAAGTTTCATAAAGAAGTTTGCATTTGAGATAGGTTTTAAATAATTAGTAGGGATGTATATCTAAGGGTGAATGGAATTAACATTTATTGACATGTGCATTCTCTCTGTGCTACAGGTTTTGTTTGTTATTTCTGCTAACGTTCACAACCACCTAATAAGGAAACATTATTTCCGTTTTATAATTAGGAGACAAAATTCAGATGGTATACCTACTAAGAATGTAGATAACTAACAGAAAAATGACAAAGTAGGGATACAAACTCATATATTCTCATATCAACTAGAGTTCCTGGAAATTTCTACAGTTGGAAAAACGGAATCCTTCACTGTATCTTATGACATCTTTAAAATTAGTAAGAATTATACATGGAACATCCTAATATATCATGTAAAATAAAGATTGGTTGTGGTGTAAAGATAATCATTATATAATTCTGTTTTATTTGTATGTTTGAACTATTTCAATGTTAAATTGAACACTTTATTAAACGCAAAAAAATAAAAGTCTGGGCTGGGCTCACTGAGAGATTCAGAATTAATGAAGAAATACACTCTGAAATGTATCTGGGAAAAATTCCTTATAAAAGGTTAAAGCAAGTTTCTAGAAATAAAATGGAATATCATTAGCTATCTCATTCAAAACAAGAGCTATAAGACCATAGTACATGGTCATAGTGCATAGATTCAAGAGTATACTGATCAGATAAAATATTACTTAAATGCGGAGATAGATTAGGACATCTTTTGAAATACCAAGTTTGAAAGAAAACCACCTATTTATCACATCTCATGATTAATGAATCTTTCATTAAATGTAGGTAGAAGATGAAAATATGTGTTTGTTAAGAATTTTTCCACAGTAAAATAGATTGCAAAGAAAATTTTAGTAATAGCCTGAAACCAAAGTTTTAAATTTCTCTCTGTGAGAAAATAGAAGATTCTGAAATGCATTTAGAGTTTGACAGTTCAAGTAAACAAAAATAAGCAGAGAAAATTAGTATCAGAATCAACCAGCATTAACATTGCTAAAAATCATATTCACTCAAGTAAATCAAAGATTGAATTGTCTCTTTCAATGATTCATGAGTTGGGCAGCATACCACCTAGTAAACAGAAAGGAAATCCACTGAGGTGCAGAAAAGGAAAGGTGTTTAAAGGCAGAGAGTGGGCAGAAAAAAAGGAAATTATTAGCAAAGTGTGCATTCTTTGAGGTTGTCCTCCTAAGGTGAACAGAAAGGGTCTATCGGTGGATTCCTCCTAGTGCTGACCAGGAAATTCCAGCTTAGCTGGTTAAAGATCATACAGCTGGAGAGGTTGAAACTGCAGTTAGTTTACGACTCAGTTTTGGTTTGCTGGCATGGGGACCTTACATATGTGACTCCATTTTGGGCCTGTGGTTTTCTTTTTAAGAACATCAGTTATGTAGCTAGAGTGAGCCATTTAATTCTTACAAAGAGAATCTCACTTTTCTCTTACTGATAGGAATATTTTTCTTTGAACTGCATATTTGCCTAGATAGGAATCTCACAAAATTTCAAGTCATATTTATTTTATTAGCCATAGTCTCTGATTTGGCAAATAAAAATAAAATGAATGATAGAAAAATGACAAAGAAACCCCACACACATGGATATGAGGAAATGCTGTCCTAGTGATACAAAGATCAAAGAGAAAACTCAAAATAGAAAGAACAAGATGTATGTAATATAACAAAAGGAAAACATTTCATAGGAGTACTTATGGGATACAGTTAAAGCTGGCTAAAAATTTATAATAAATACTTAAATTCCTTTGGCAGTAGAGAAGACAGACTGAAACATAAACTAGGAAGTCATGTTAAGCCATTTGGAAAACAAGAGGGAAATATATAAAGAAAAGGAGAGTTATAAAGATTAAAGTTGAAATATATAAGAAAAAAATAGCAACAAAAAACCCCCAAAAGTTGATTTTCAAAAAATGGCTCAGTGAAGTAAATAAGGTTGAAAGCAATTCAAGTAAACAGTGTTTCTTTATAGTCAGACAACACAGAACATAAATATTGAAAATGACAGATTTTAATGATGATTATTGAACAAAAACTCCATCAATATCTTATAGTTTCCAGTGTATAAATCTTTCACCTCTTTGGTTAAATTTATTCCCAGGGATTTTATTCTTTTTGATGTAATTGTAAATGGGATTGTTTTCTTGATTTCTCTTTCTGATAGTTTGTTATTAGTGTACAGAAACACAACTGATTTTGCATATTGATTTTGCATCCTGCCACTTTTCTAAATTTATTAGTTTTAGCAGTTTTTTTTTTCTGGAGTCTTCAGGGTTTTTTAAATATAACATCATGTCATCTGCAAATACAGACAGTTGTACTTCTTCCTTTCTGAGCTGGATGCCTATTATTTCTTTTTCTGGCCTTGCTGCTCTGGCTGGGACTTCTGGTACTATGTTGACTAGAAGTGGCTAGAATGGGTATCCTTGTTTTTTTCCTGATCTTAGTTTTTCACCATAGAGTGTGAGGTTAACCAATTGATAATATAGACAAATGGAACAGAATTGGGAATCCAAAAATAAACTCTTATATTTATGGTCAACTTTTAACAATGTTGCCAAAGCAATTTGATGGAGTAAAGGGTATCTTTCAGCAAATGGAGCCGAGACGATTGGATTTCCACATGCAGAAAGATGAATTTAGTTTTCTACTTCATACCCTCTACAGATATTAACTCAAAAAAGATCATAGACCTTTATGTAAATACATATATATCGTCTATATTATATTATAAATATAAATATACTTCTGAAAGAAAAACATATGAAAACATTTCTATGACCATGTGGCAGGCAAATTTTTCTTAGCTAAAACAACAAAAGTACTGCCCTAAAAGAAAAAAAAATGATAAAATGGACTTCTTGTAATTAAAATTTTCTTCATTTCAAAAGCCATCATTAAGACAATGAGAAAAATAAGCCATAGACTGAGAGACAATACTATGTCTGATATGACAAAATGAAATGATATCCAGTGATAATGCATGCTTTCTGCCTTTGCTTACCTCTTCCATTTCCACTCCCTTACACTGTATTGACATTCTTCTGTCTACTCTGTTTTCCCGCTGTGGCAGTCTGCCTTGCCACAGACTTGGCTTCTTTCTTCTTCTTGTTGGATGTGTGACCCCTACCTCTCCTGCAGCCTGGTGTCTCCATGTGAAGTGAGCAGAAGGGAGGTGTGTACCTTCCAGGTCATTTTGAAATATAACCGCTTTTTCTAGACCCTGGTTCATTTTCCTTTTTTCTATAAACAAGAATACAGCTTTGACAGTATAGATGAAAATATATTCTAGAGACAAACAAAGAAAAGATAGAAGTTTCCTTATATCCATGAATGACCAGAAGGAGTAAGGTGACCCTGCCAGCCTAGACCTGTCAGACTATTATATGGTAGCAAAAGAAAACCCATGACATTATTTAAATAACAATTTTTTGTCTCTTCATATAGCAGCTAGCCTTTTTCCTAATATACAATCTTCCTGCTAATGTCTGCAGTTTCTAAAGTCTCTCGTCACTAGTCACCTGGTAACTAATCTATGGTGACCTCACTGATGGCCGCCTTTCACCAGGTTTAAGAAGTACCTGGAAATCTTGGTTATATTATTTTCTTCTCAGACTCCTTGAAATCCTAATAGTTGAAAAACATAGATTTTTGTTATCCTGTTTGTGCTCTGTGATTACACACAACATGCACTGTAGACCTCAAGATCTTGGCTCCTAAACCAGATTCATTGGTCTTTCTGTGCGAATATTAGCAGTGGGGGAAGTGGCAGCAGATGGCGTTCCCCTGGCAACTGTGTTTCTAACTCACCAGTTCTTGTCAGTACCTGCTTGAAGGTTTCAAACTTGCAGGCAGTTTAATTCCTTTGACAGACTTGTTGAAGAAACAGGTGAGAGGCTCACTGGGAGCAAAAGCTTTCTAAAACTGTCAGCCTTACTGCCTCCAGTTCATTCAGAGGGCATTTGGATTTATTAGGGGTTCAGAACTGTAATCACTTTTGATGCATCATACCCTGAACACAACCAGCTCTTGTTCTCCATTGGCTGGTTTGTTCAGAAAGGCGGTGCTTAAATGGCAAGGATATGAATATCAGCCTATTGAACACTTAAGCTAGGTGGTTGTATTTTGGTGGTAACCACAGAGGATAAGTGGGAGAGGGTATCTCTGAAATGTGCTGTATATACTGATCATCTAGTAAGATAATAATCACTACCTTGGAAAACCATCTCCTCCAATTTGGAGAAGCATCCCCAATCTATGGCAGGTCAGGTTCTCTAGGAAGCAGAATGTCTATTAGGGAACATACTTGAGATCAACCGCTATGTAAGGGAGAGGAAGGAAGGATTGGGCAGAGGGAGTTCAGCTATGATCATCAAGAGCCTTATGCAACCCAGAGAGTGCTCTGACGCCACATGCCTTTGTAGTTGATCTGCACTGTGGAGAGGTGCCTGACCTTCAGCTCCTTTATTGACCAGTCATCGAACGCAGGCTGCCCTGAGAAGTGGCAGTGACTTGGGAGAGGCAGATTTCTTTAGGTGTGGGTAATTTCCAAAGAGCGATAGTTCTCAGCTGTCAGGGACTTTGGGAATAAGAAATAAGGCTAAGAAATTCTAAAGTAGACACCTGGGTGACTCATCACAGGATTTACGCCATCAACCGTTTTAAGTACCTCCATGGTGACAATTTCCTCCATTAGTTTGAAGGAACCTCCACTAGCCCTTGCCCTCGCCACTACTAGAAATGATGATTTAATCTCTGGAGTCAGCTATAAATACTTTCACTACAAATACCTTTTTACCAGTGAAAAAAATGCCCCAGTCAGTGTAGCTGGGATTTGTAGTTGACGTTAGATGTTAAATGATCTCTTTGTTTTGATGTTCTTTAATTTCACTGAGTGTGTTAGGCTGGGATTGTGTCTGCTCTGGTATTACCTCCATTGTTTCTTCCCTTGACCTGGTTATTCATTCTATTATTAATCATTTATATGCCATGTATTATTCCATGTTGAATAATTTTCCTCTTTGAAACAGTTTTTGTGCAAATTATTATTGGTCTCTGTCTGAATTTGCCAAAGTGTATGTCTCAAATTCAGATCTTTTACTCCCTTAACACTAATCTATATGATATCCACCTAGTCTGGTGCCTAAGAGCACAAGTACTTAATAGATGCTCATTGCACTTCATGGAATCATACAAAATTTCACCTCTGAAATGTGAGTGTCCTAACTATTCATGTTTATTTGCTGTTTTACAAGTCTGGAAATGCATGAATTTCAGGAACTCAAAATGCCTTTGAAAATGCTCTTCATGAAATGTCACTTCAAAAATGTCCTCTGCGTACTTGAACTAATATACACCATTGTTGTTATTAATAATATTACTAAGGGTCTTTGGTTTAAAATAATAAGAATAGATGCTGGTTGACTCAGGAAAAAACACAATTTACTGTGAAATTATTGATTGACACAAAATTGTGTGTCAGTTCTGATGCTGACTCAGAATCAAACGGGAGGCTTGAGAAACAGGCTGGGGCATAGGTAAAGCCTAGGGAGTCTCTAGGGAGTCCATAAGCAAGAATTCGTTAGTATCAGAAAGCCATCATCATGCAATACATATATGCACTCTATTTTATTTTTAATTTTTTTCTTTCATACCTTCACTCAAAATTCAAATACTAGATTTGATTGATCTGGTCTGGTCATGTGCCTATTCCCTACACACACTGTATCTGTCTCCTGATTCTTTTTATATTACTTATTCTGTGTTTTGCATCTCAATGAATGTCAATACTATCCTCCTAGTTGCAAGTTAGAAGTCTAGATGCTCTGTAAAATGCAGAAACACAGTTATTGCTACAGGTATAAAAGTCTCTGTTATATACTAATTTACATATGTGAATTTGCTTCACATATATTAATTTACCTACACTCTGTTCAGCCTTCTACTTCCACCCTGACTCCTACTTTGTATACATAAGAGACTGCAAACTTTTAATAGCACGGGCCATATTATCACATCTTGTATATTTTATTGTGTTTATATTATATGGCCACAAAAAAAGTTTGCAAAAACAGCAAAAGATAGCTCTCTTGTCCCCAACTGCACCAAGGGATTAAATCGTATTTCTAGCCAGAGCTTAATATTTATTCAGGACTACATATTGTTTTCAGAATAATACATGCACATATTTTTAAAATGTTGAATGATATTAAAAGACTCATAATATGGACAGGAGTGTTCTCAGTACCATAATCCAGCTGCCCTAAAACACTTTTAACTTTTTTTGCTGGTTTTCTGACATTTTCCTGCATATGTGTTTAATGTGCTTTCAGTAATATTTCTCAAGTAATTAATGTCGGACTCTATGTACTGACTTCCTACTTTGTCCAATATGGGTGCGTACCTTCCTGGTAATTCCCCTTTCAAAGTGCCACTTATATAAATTCCTTTGAAATTCCTTTATCTCTTTCTGTTTTTCTGAAACCTCTCCTTTTTTTCTTATCTGCTTTTTATTTGTTTTAAACTCATTCTATTTGCAGTTTCCCTCAAAGATTCCACTGTATTTAACTCTGTATCTTCAAAAGTGAGCTGCTGTTTAGAATGATGACTGAAGCTGTACATGTGTTTGGCTTGTTGACAGAATATGGAGTTATTTTTTCTGAGCTCCTTGGTCTTCTCCTAGGATATCCATAGAACCCCATTTGGATACTAAGAATCCTACCTGCTTGCTTTTCCCGGGCAGAAGGCGTAAAGGTCCTGAAGGTTTCATAGTTGAATGCACATGCTTATATTTGATTTCCTTATTTTCATAGAGTATGAAATGTGACTGGTGTCCCAATTCTAAAACTTCTCTGATATCTTTCCCTGTAGAAAACATGAGCTGATTTTTTGCAGAGGTTGGAGAAGGGGTCGGCATATGGTTGTGCACGTGTGAGAGGGGAGGATCTAGAAGGCTAATAGAAAGTTCTTCAGAGTTTTACACAATCTTTTATTTCCTATCCCATGTCTTACCCATTTTTTAAGTTGTCTTTTATTATGCCTCAAGTCTATGCTCCTGGAGAGTCACAAATAAAGATTTAAATTCCATTTTTATTTATTTTTCACCAACTATTTATTGGGTGCCTGCTTTAAGGGAGGCATCTTTCACGTCGAGGAGAAAGCAATAAACAGCCCAGGCAATGACCTTATTCCCACAGAGCTTACACAGTATAGGAAAGTGATTTAAAAAGTGAATAATAATGAAATAATATCTTAGATTGAAGTAAGTATTAAGATGGAAATAAAGCAGAGTAAGGGTCAGTGATAGAGGGAAGGGGTGCTCTTTTAGATCAGATAACCAGGTAAAGCCTCTGTGACTAGGTGACTTTTGAGCTGAGACCCTAATGAAGTTGCTGGACCTTGTTCCTGTGACTAAGATGTTAAGGTGGGGCTGAGAAACCTGAGGAAAGTCCTGGTGGGGCTACTGTTGTGGGAGAGGTAAACATAGGGTTCGCTGGGAGGACGCATGTGAGCCGTTAAACCAAATATAGTTTAGTGACTTTCTGAAAGGCTTTTAGTAGGGTGACCAAAGTCTTAAAGGTGATGAAAGAATTAGTCAGTCCAAGGAGATAAAAATAGTGTGTACAGAGAAAGTAGTGTGCATGGAAGCATAAAAGAATGTCGTGTACTGTAAGTAATTTTATTTGCTCTAGCCTGAAGGGTTATAATGGTAATTAAGTCACGAGATGCAAACAGGCAAAACCGGAAGTATTTCTGTGACAAGCTGCACAGTTTGGGTATTACTCAAATGATCTCAGCAAGGAAGTAACACGGTTAATATCATGTGTTGGAAAAATCATTCCACATGTTGGAAAGTGGCCAGTCCTTAGGGAAGAAATGGATAAGGTGGATAAGTAAGGAGTATTAATGATATAAATGTTAAGTATTTGCACAATATCTGTATAAATATCACTGAAGTCATGGGACCATTTCTACATACAAGGTAGACATTAGCAGAGTCAATCCTATTAAGGAACTATGTCTATGCTTAGATAAATATAGACATTTAACTAGTTTTTCTGACTCTAGTCTTACTCCTCTCAATACACTCCATTTCCTAGGTAGGGCACAAATCATTCATTCTGCATGTATTTGTTGAGTATTTTTACCAGTAAAATATGCCAGGCATTTTTTCTAGAAACCGATCATATAGCAGAAAATAAGACCGGGATAGCACAATGAAATTTTATTGTGAAACATATAATTATATTGCTATTATTTTTCATTTTAGTTCCTGCTGACCATTTTCTTGTTCATATTTTTATCTCTCTTTGATGGTATGTGCTTTTTCTCTGGACATCTTATTGAGCCATATGTATTATCAAAAAACATAACGAGCATAAACATTCTCTGTGGTGACAGTGTTCATCCAAGCCTTTACTGAAACTCACAAAATTCAGTGGTTATAGGACATGATTAGTTGCCTCCCTCTAGTCCTCACTGCATCCATTACAAGTAAACTCACTTTAATCTTCAGGAATAAATGTCCTGATCTTTAATCAGGCCAGCGTTCAATGCTTTTCAATCTCACAGATGAATCTTGATTACAGGTTATCTGAACCCTCAGATTATTATAAAGAAAGCTGCTGTTTGACTGCTTATGTTACCTACCCCCAATCCTTTCTCTGTCTAGGCTTTTCCCCTTTAAAGCAAATCATTAAAGTTTGCTTTACAAACATCAACGTGCTGTTTTTCCTTTGGTCTGTCTGGCAATGAATTGAGCTCTTTAGCAAAGCATTCTAACTGCTATAGCTCAGTTTCTCACCTCTAAGTATTCCTTAATGTGTACAAGCTTTATCTTCAAAGCCTTTGGAATTCGGCACTTTGCTGATTACTTTATGTTGTGACTCAGAGTCAATCCTAAAATCATCACTTTATGCTTCTTTTCCACGCAGAGGACACCATTATGGATCTATCCTGCAGTGAGTCAACTATTAATAGTCTCTTTGTCCAGTGGCTGAAGCCAACATTTTTCACATAAGAAATGATGCTGTACATATTTTGTTCCTTATGTTTGGAATACTTGAAAACATGTAAGTAATGTACATTTTATGTTCCAGGAGGAGCATCCCTAATTTTAGGCTATTGTGTTCATCCATACCAGTTAATCTGAGCTCTTGAGAAAGAAAATTTCTATATGTTACATTTCAGTAGATGTTATCATAGGAAACTAAGATGTGATTAAAAGAGCACCGATTTTAGAGTTTTACAGATATGAGTTATTATTAACTTTGTCATTTCCACAATGTATGAAACGGGATGGCTTAACATCTCAGAACCAAACTTTTCACATCTATAAAATAAGGATAATAATATCATCATTCAGGTTGTGAGATCTACCGTTTTTTTTTAAGTTTTTTTTTCCAATTCTAATATATTTAGAAGTCTATATGCAGTTTATAATGCATATGTTTTGTGTTTCAAAAGGATCACGTTAGGTTGGGATTTAGAACTGCATTCTCTTTGGATTAATATTCTTGCTTTTGTTACAGGAATAGGATTTGTTTCTCTATGTACTCAAGGCATTTGTGTCTCTGAATACCTCCTTCATCTTTCATTCTAAGCAAGCTCTGGCAATCCCTTATGGACACTGATAGACATAGAGGTAGCTCTCCCAAGTATTGGTTGTTTTGCTGTTTTCATTTTTTCCCCCCAGGGTCTGTGCAAGGGTCTAAAGGGGGAATAGATTTTCCTCTTGTTTTTCATTGTTCCATTCATAATATTTCTCTTTGTCTTCCCTCAAACATTTTTCTTCATGGCAGTCTAAACCACTCTACCTCTCCCTTATTTATTTAACACATTTCACTAGTATTTTTGTCATCATTCTTGGGATAGGAACTTAACTACATAAGTGGTCCCAAATGTCTGTCTAGCTGTTTTCACGAGTTCTATAATGTACCTTCACTGATCCTCCTTAGGAGTTATAGAATCTATTTCCCCCTCACCTTGAACTTGGGCTAAGCTGGTAACTTACTTTGGTTAGTAGAATGTGGTAGAAGTGACATTGTGTTTGTTCTGAGCCTAGGCCTCAGAGGGCCTTACACACTTTTCTCTGTCCCAGATCCCTCTGAGAACAGAATGTGCCTGGGTTGGAAAGCAAGGTGATAAAGTATCATGGAGCAGAGCCAAGTAAGTAAGCTCGTGGTCCAGCTGGGGCCATGAACTTCTGACTGTACCCAGCCAAGAACATCAAAGCCAACCACCAAAGGACCTGCAGCCAACCACAGATGCACAGGTAAGCCATGCCAGCACCCGCTCAGATCTGCAGAACTGCCAAGGTGACCCAGAGCTTATGAGCAAAAAATAAATGTTTATTAATGTGTGAAACAGATTTTATGAGTTTTACTTAGTATTATTGTGATAATAAATAACTAATATCAGAACTGGTTGTGAGGAAATAGATATTTCAAAAAGTTATGCAATGCATAACAATTGCCACTGTTTCAATTTCTTTCTGAAACGTATCCTTACACCTGATGAACCCTACTTACTTTCTTAGCCAGTCCCACATACCAGGAATGAAATTATTGGGCAATCTCCACAGACAGCTGCAGAAAAGATTCAAACTGAGTCAGAGAAGTAACCTTTTCAATTTGTACGATTATTTTTGGTTACTTTCTCAGGAGACAATACTCAATTTCAAATGTGAGTTACTCAGTATTCTTTTTAAGGTTTGACATCTGGGCAATCAAGGTGGAGATCCTGAAACACAGCCTCATAAAATTGAGAATCTGTTAAATTTTTTCAAAATAATTTCTTACTTTGGCTTATGGTAATGAAATATGTTGGAAATAAAATTTTGCCTGTTTGGAATGTTTTGGTTTTCCCAGTTGACATAAAGGAACTAAAATGGCTTTGGCATCAGAGTGCACGTATGACACAAATAAAGATGGACGCGCACGTGTTAAGTAGGAAGGTGGCACCCTGTCATAGTCACTGGGCTAATTTGAGTTCACATGCATATGACCTTGAGATACCCTTCAGTCACAGTTTCTCTAGAGCAACAAAGGTGCAAATATACTTCGTCTTTTAGAAAGGGCAACATAGAATTACGAAGTAAATTAAAACAATCCACTTATCCATTTTAAAACAATCTGTTAATATCATATAGTTAAAAAGTACAAGTGTTAACATTGAAGAAATAAGTTAAAACTCTTGTTTTTCTGCTGTTTGGTCTTGTGATGTTAGGACAAGTCACTGAATGCCTCAGGACTTTGCTTCTCATATGGAATGGAGGTGCAATTGACTCCCTCAGTGTTTTGGCTATGCTCCCATTTTTGAGGCATTAACTGCTAATTATATCGCAGTGGCTGGGGAAGAGTTGGTGCTCAGTTAATTCCTTTCTTCTATTTAAAAAATCCAAACTCTGTTAGTATCATTTTAGACACATTTTAATTCTCCTTCCATTAAGATAATTTTTCACCAAGATCTTTATTAATTCCTATCTAATCTATGCACCTTGCTCAAAAGTTATTGATTGGTTTTAGTTTTGAGTTGAATATATATGCTGTCCAACTAAACTTTCAACCACTGATATTAGAAAACATTACTAATTTTATTATATGCTATTTCATTTTCAGTAGATCTTTCCTCTTAAAACATTTGCAAAAATTTGGAGGATTGGGACTCTTCCTTGGTCCTATTATAGACAGAACACAGTATTAGCAACAGAACAGAATATAATACATATTTGCTAATAGAATCAGTGAATTGAATCAGAATAGTTAAAATCTCATTAAGAAGATATACATAATCTGAATAGTCCTGACTCTATTATAGGAATGAAATAATCTGTAGTTAGATCTTAAAAAAAAAAAAGAAGAAAAGCAAGGCCTAGATAATGTCAATGACAAAATCTACTATATACATAAGGAATAAATAATACCAATTATAAAAAATATTTAGAAAATGAAATTGTCTAAGTAGAAACTACAAAATAATATACAAAAGAGATTCTAGAACTAATAAGACTATTTAGCAAGACTGTAGGATACATGTCTATCACAAGTATATACCTATTTAAAGAGGTGGTAGATAAGTAGAAATTAGAATTTATAAAATACCTTTTAAAATATCACCCAAAGTGAAATATTTAAATATCAATCTAAAATTATCTGCATAATATGTATGTGGAAAATCACAAAACACAGGTTAAAAATACCAAAGAAAGCCTAAATAAATTGAGACGTATACCCACATTCATAAATCGGAAGATTCAATTTTGTAGAGATGGCATTTTTCATAATTTGATCTCTAGAACCAGTGTAATATCAATCAAAATACCCACTTTGTTTTTTTTCTAAATATTGATGTATTAATCCAAAAATTTCTGTGGGAAGACAAAGGAACTAGGAGAGCCAATTTTGAGACTTTGAAATTCTGAAAAAGAATGAAGCCATAAGCCCCACATTACCCAACTGCAAGAATTAATGTAAAGCTATAATAAACATGACAGTATGGTATTATCAAAAAATTATAAACCCATAGATCAATCAAACAATGCAGAGCCTAGACAGATCTATGTAAATACATTCAACTGATTTTTCACAATGGTATAAAGGTAATTCAATAGAGAAAGGGTAGGTAGTCCTTTTATAAAATGGATTTGTTTTATACCTTACGTAGTATTGAAAAAAAAGAACCTTAAGATGGATCATAGCTCTAAATATAACATGTAAAAAATATAAATTCTTTGAAGAAAACACAGGAGAAATCTGTGTTATGATGGTTTCATTAGAGTTTTTAGATATCAAAAGCATGATCAATAAAATAAAATATTGACTAACTGGACTGGCAATATTAAAATCTTATGAGGATGCGGAAAGATCTCACATATTGCTAATGGGAATGTGAGATGAGCCAGCCATTGTGGAAGACAACTTGGTAGTTTCTCTTAAAGTTAATATTTTAAGAAATGTCTTATTATTTTTTAAAAGGTCATAGTTACCATATGACCAGCAATCTCACACATAACTAAACTTTGAAATTTATGTTCATATAGCTTTATTTATGATCACCAAAAACTGGAAACAACCATGTGTTGAACAAATGATCCCCCAAACACAAATACATTATAATCCCTGGAGCCTGTGAACATGCTACTTACGTGGCAAAGGGGTAGTAAGATTTCAGATGGAACTAAAATTGTTAATCTATTGATTTTAACAAGAGAGCAATTATCCTGGAAGATGTAGGTGGCCAGAAGATTATCACAGGGGTCCTTAAAATGGAAGAGGAATTGGCAATCAGAACCAGAGAGACGGCAGTGTGAGAAAGACTAAGCCAAGACATTGCTGACTTTGAAGACAGAAGACCACCTCAGGCCAAGGAATGCAAGTGGCTTTTGGAAGCCGGAAAGGACAGGGCATGGATTCTCCCCTCAAGGCTCCAGAGGGGAATGAAGCCCTGCTGACACACTGATTTTACCCAAAGAGACTCATTTTGGACAATCTGATAATATCATAATTTTGGCCCTCTGATCTGTTAGCTTAAAATAATAAATTTGTGTAATATCAAGCCATTAAGTTGATGATAACTAATTATTGCATCATTAGAAAGCTAATATATATTCAGATGTCCTCCAATGGAAGAATGCATTAACAAATTGTGGTGCATTTGTACAATGGAATACTTCTCCACAATAAAAATAAAGCAATCTACTTATTCATGGGACAACATGAATGAAAATTGAAGGTGTTCTACTAAGTTATAGTAGCCAGATCTCATTGGCATTTATATAGCATTCAGGCAAAATTAAAATGGTAGTGATAGAAACAGGTAAGTGATTACCGGGGTTTGAAGTTGTTACTACAGAAGAACAACACAATAGGATTTGAGGGGAAATAGAACTGTTCTGTACGATACATGACTATATGCATTTGTCAAAACCCATTGACTTGCGTTTCACAGACAGGGAGTTTTAACCAGGTACAAATTAAAAAAACATCAATCACGAAGTTAGGAAACATGAACGACGAAATAACAATATGTACTTTTCAATTTGATAAAAGTATAAAGATTAATAGAAAAATCACTTGTAATCCTATCTCAGAGAGAAGGGTTTTCAACTGGTAGTGCATGTATTCCCAGAATCTTTCTATTCATATAGATAGAGTTACATATTACTTGCAAATTCATCAATACATTCTAAACAAGTTTTCATATCATTTCAAAATCATTTGTGGTTTTAAATATCTCAATTGTGCCTTTCTTTTCTATGAAGTCTGTAAAGTTTTCAAAGTGTTCATTTGTTATGACCATTCAGCCTGATGTTGTCAATGCTGTGTTCTATTGTTGAGATTACTAATTAGCAATTATCTAAAGTTATTGCTTCTTTATTGTGCTTAGTTATCTACTGCTATGCACAAATACTACCAAAAATTTAACAGCTTTAAAAATATATATTTATTATCTCACAGTGTCTGTGGGTCATGATACCAGGCACAGTTTCACTGGCTTCTCTGTTTAGGGTCACATGCAGCTGCAATCAGATTGTTGGTCAGGGCAGAGGTCTCTTCTGGAGACTTGACTGGGGAAGGAACTGCTTCCCTTCCCGTGTGGTTGTTGGAAGCATTTGGTTCCTGATGAATGTATTCCTGAGAGCTTCAGTGTTTTGCTGGCTGTCAGCTGGAGGCCCCCTCAGCTCCGAGAGGCACCTGCAGTGTCTTGCCAAGTAGGGTTTCCTTACATGACTGCTTGCCTCTTTACTTCCAGCAAGGGAGAGAAGAGAGAGATTCCAGTCAGACAGGTGCTACAATAATCACATAATCAGGTACACATAATCACATACATCCTGTCATCTCTGCGAGTAACAGGTCATACTCACACTTAAGGGGAGAGGAATACACAACGGTGCGAACACCAGGAAGTAAGGATGACTAGGGGACACTGCAAGTGTGATCATCAAAAATCAGTTGAGAAGAAAGTTTGGGGTGGTACCCCACATCTTCTTGTTTGCAGGGATGGTGGCCTCTTCAGAAACCTCTAAAGGACTCTTAATATCTCCAGAGCTCTTATTTCTAGTTTCTAGTTTATTTGCAGTAAGCAGTCTCTGTCTACTTCTCAGGGAAACATGCTTTTAACTTGCGTGGAATAGCTGAGTGTTCCCTTCCTACTCAGTTCCTATTTGTTCTTCATGTGCAAAAGCCTTAAAATTTCCAATATTTTGTGTGTGTGGTGCCGAGATCTCTTGTTGATATAAAGTTTACCTTTTAAGGGGTTATTTTGTTCATTTCAGAAGGAATCTGGGAGGAAAGGTGATGTATCCAAATTATAATATTGATCCAGAATTTATGGGAATATTTTAGTTTTATTTGAGGAGGAAAGCAGAAACTCTTCATGAAGAACTGGCTATGGGTTTGAGAAATAAAGTGGTTTCTCAAGCCTATGTCTAGTTCTGAAACTTATTCTATAACTCTTGCCTTTCTGTAGTCTTTTCTATGATTTCGTCTAGTACTTTAAATAAAATGGAATATAATACTGTTTTACCATGTGCAGAGTTTACATGTCTTTAGTTACACTGTATATAATCTATGGATTTAATTAACTTAGTTAATTAATATCGTAAAGCCTTGGCTTCTATGTAAATAAAAAAAGAGATAATTGTGAAAATTTCCTTAAAGAGCTTGAGGATTTAATTATATGTAAAGCACCTGTACACTGCCTGGTGCAAACTAACCACCCAACAAATACTGTAGTTTATTGTTTATGAAAAGGGGCTAAAAGCACTTGTCTATACAAAATCTCATTTGATTCATTCACACCTCTGTAATGCAGGAATTGTCTTTCAAATTTTACATATGAAATACCTTGAACAACAGAGATATTAAATGACACAAATTTCTAGAGAAAGAGTGGAGAAGTTACATGGTGCAGGGCCGTTTAACTCCAATGTTGCATGCTTCACATTCTACCACAGCTACCCACAGGAGCCCTAGAAAGATGTATACTACAAAGAGACACTGCCAACCTATCAGCTAAACTTGTCAGCACTGTTTTTAAATCATCAGAACTCCAAGCCTTCACAATTTGATATCATTTCCACTCTTCCCCACTGGTCTAAGGGCCATTACTGTCTGTTGGATTATTACACTGGCCGCCTGGCTCATCATTTTGATTCTGCGCTTGCCAGCTTCCAGCCCAACACATAGACTATATCATCAACACATGAGACTGCGTGATGTTTAATCCTCAGTGAGACCATGTCACTCCTCTGCTCCAAATATGCCATTGGCATGGCATGTGCTTCATTTGCCACGTCTTGTGAAAGTTAAATGGATATAAGTATCCTGAAATGGTGTTTAGCATTTTACATATAAAATATAACTAACACATATGTAATATATTTATTCTTCTCTTTATTTCTAGTTTTCACTCATCATTTAAAGACTGAACTTGCACTCAGGAAAGAGCTTACTTACTATTTCAAAGATAAACTAACTTGAGATAAGAAAAGACCAAAGATCTTGTATTTCCTGGACCAAAGCCCTCTCCGTTATCCAAGTCTCTTCTTCAGAAGAGATACTCCTCTTTGATTATGTTCCTTGGAAGCTGAACTTTAAATATATGCTCCTGAGTAGAAGTAGAATGTGTATTGTTTTGTTTTATTATTTTTTTCATGATCTAATGCTACCACAGGCAGTAGAGAAGGAGGTCTGTATTATATGCCAGACTCAGTCGTTTATTCTGGTTGACTGTGAGTAAATTACTTCCACCCTCTATGACTCAGTTTCTTCCACTGTGAAAAAGCTGGATTACAATCATTTCCAAGTTGAAAGATTTTGCAGTTCTGTGAATAGCAATAAAATTTAGAAAATCCTTGGAATTGCGTTTATCCAATTAAACTTTGCAGTTCTGTAATTAAAAAGGATTAGATATGAGCATAAGATAGAGCTTTATGTTTGCCCTTAGAGAAAATGGCCAGCTCATGATAAAAGAGCAAAGCTGCTTACATTTGCTGCAGAGAACTTTGAAAACATGTTTTCCATATTCTTACTGCTTTACAAATATAATCTAGTTAATTGTTTTCTCAGTATGGGCTGTCGATTTTATTTGGAGACATAACAGTGAGAACATTCCAGCTCTCCTTGTATGGGACCCACCCTTTGTTTTTTGCGGCTTTATTTCCACCCACCACCAGAGAAACTCCAGAGTCTATTTTACCCTTACTCCTTGGCTGCAAGTTCAGTGTGTGTAGATGCATAGAATCTCTGTAAGGGAAGGAAGTTTCAAGGATGCTTGGTCCAAATGCCTAAATGTTGCTCACAGTCTGTTGTCTTTTTAAAAAAAAATCTTAATTTATTTGTAGGTGAGACCATTGCAACTCATTCTAATTTCCAAATTAAATGTTTTAAAATGAACTATATGCCAGATTAGGATTTAACTTCCGCGATCCTCTCCAACATCTTCTCCCATCACTCATCTTGATGAACCTGACACTGGATAGTGAATCCAGAATTCAAAATGTGCTTTCTTCACCTTTTGTACTGTCAGATCAATCATTTTGTCTGAAAAGGACATCAAGCCATCTTGTTTTCTTGTCCCCTCCAACCCTAGCTTATTTCAGTATTTTATAATTATATAGTGGAGCGATTATGGGATTAGTCTACCCTTCCTTATTATACTCTAAGTTCCATGAGATCAGGGAACATGTTTGTATTATTGCTCATTACCATATATTCATCATTCTTTATACTCTCCTAGAATAATGCTGGCGTACCTACGTGTATATATATACTTACTATGTAATTGTTAAAAGGGTGAATGTGTGAACTGATGCATTCTTCATGATACAGTGGAATAATTCTCTCTATAATACATTCTTTGATATTTTTTCCTATCCCTTCACTACACTTATCAAAACTGTTTGCTCCCTCCTCTGTACCACAGGGATACTGTTTACATGCCTATTTAGGATATTTTGGTATGTTAGAAATATTGGCTTGGGTGAGTGCGTTGTCTAATTTGGATTTATTTTGCCAGTCACAATATCTGGATATAGTCATTCATTCAGGATATATTTCTTTCTTTTCTTTTTTTTTATTAAGGTATTACTGATATACACTCTTATGAAGGTTTCATGTGAAAAAACGATGTGGTTACTACATTTACCCATATTATCAAGTCCCCACCCATACCCCAATGCAGTCACTGTCCATCAGTGCAGTAAGATGCCACAGATTCACTATTTGCCTTCTCTGTGCTACACTGTTTTCCCCGTGATCCCCCACACCATGTGTACTAACCATAATGCCCCTCAATCCCCTTCTCCCTCCCTCCCCACTAGCCCTCCCACACCCCTCCCTTTGGTAACCACTAGTTCCTTCTTGGAGTCTCTGAGTCTGCTACTATTTTGTTCCTTCAGTTTTGCTTCGTTCTTATATTCCACAAATGAGGGAAATCATTTGGCACTTGTCTTTCTCCACCTGGCTTATTTCACTGAGCATAATATCCTCCAGCTCTATCCATGTTGTTGCAAATGGTAGGATTTGTTTCTTTCTTATGGCTGAATAGTATTCCATTGTGTATATGTACCACCTCTTCTTTATCCATTCATCTACTGATGGACACTTAGGTTGCTTCCATATCTTGGCTATTGTAAAAAGTGCTGTGATAAACATAGGGGTGCATATGTCTTTTTGAATCTGAGAAGTTGTATTCTTTGGGTAAATTCCAAGGAGTGGGATTCCTGGGTTAAATGGTATTTGCATTTTTAGTTTTCTGAGGAACCTCCATATTGCTTTCCACAATGGTTGAACTAATTTACATTCGCACCAGCAGTGCAGGAGGGTTCCCCTTTCTCCGCATCCTCGCCAGCATTTGTTGTTCTTAGTCTTTTTGATGGTGGCCATCCTCACTGGTGTGAGGTGATATCTCATTGTGGTTTTAATTTGCATTTCCCTGATGATTAATGATGTGGAGCATCTTTTCATGTGTCTGTTGGCCATCTGAATTTCTTCTTTGGAGAACTGTCTCTTCATATCCTCTGCCCATTTTTTAATTGGCTTATGTGCTTTTTGGATGTTGAGCCGTGTAAGTTCTTTATATATTTTGGATGTTAACCCCTTGTCCGATATGTCATTTACAAATATATTCTCCCATACTGTAGGATGCCTTTTTGTTCTGTTGATGGTGTCCTTTGACATACAGAAACTTTTTAGTTTGATGTAGTCCCATGAGTTCATTTTTGCTTTGGTTTCCCTTGCTTGAGGAGATGGCGTTCAGGAAGAAGTCACTCATGCTTATATTCAGGAGATTTTTGCCTATGTTGTCTTCTAAGAGTTTTATGGTTTCCTGACTTACATTCAAGTCCTTGATCCATCTCGAGTTTACTTTTGTTTACGAGGTTAAACAATAATCCAGTTTCATTCTCTTGCATGCAGCTGTCAAGTTTTGCCAACACCAGTTGTTGAAGAAGCTGTCATTTCCACATTGTATGTTCATGGCTCCTTTATCATATATTAATTGACTGTACATGGTTGAGTTTATATCAGGGCTCTCTAGTCTGTTCCACTGGTCTATGGGTCTGTTCTTGTGCCAGTACCAAATTGTCTTAATTACTGTGGCTTTGTAGTAGAGCTTGAAGTTGGGGGGCACAATCTCCCCAGCTCTATTCTTCCTTCTTATGATTTCTTTGGCTATTCGGGGTCTTTTGTGGTTCCACATGAATTTTAGAACGATTTTCTCTAGTTTGTTGAAGAAAACTGTTGGTATTTTGATAGGAATTGCATTGAATCTGTAGATTGCTTTAGGCAGGATGGCTATTTTGACAATATTACTTCTTCCTATCCATGAGCATGGGATGTGTTTCCATTTATTGGCATTTTCTTTAATTTGTCTCATGAGTGTCTTGTAGTTTTCAGAGTATAGGTCTTTCACTTCTTTGGTTATATTTTTTCCTAGGTATTTTATTCTTTTTGATGCAACTGTGAATAGAATTGTTTTCCTGATTTTTCTCTCTCTGCTAGTTCATTGTTAGTGTATAGGAATGCCACAGCTTTCTGTGTATTAATTTTGTATCCTGCAACTTTGCTGAATTCAGATATTAGATCTAGTAGTTTTGGAGTGGATTCTTTAGGGCTTTTTATGTACAGTATCATGTCAGCATATATTTCTTGAGCATCTATATTAACCAAGTAAGGTTTATAGTCAGAAAATTGTTTACCTATCATTATAAACCAGTATTTAGCTCTGCTTCTGGCTTATAGACAAACAATACCCAGTGAGTGTGTGTAAAAGAAAAAGTGGATGAACCACTTACCCGTCACTTTGTGCTAGCATAATTCTACACATAAAGTTGAATAATTGTGAGAAGTGAATGAGTCATTCATGAAAGGACATTAAATTTGATGAAGTAAAGTGGCTTATGATTCTTTTCATTAACAATGAGTTTAATGGTTTAGGTTTTTGGTACTTGAAGAAAAATAATTATGATTTTAATTTTCTTGATGTGTTTGAACTATGGTGCAATAAATGCACATTCTCTAAAGAAAAATGTATAAAATGCAAACATTTTAATAGTGTAATTAACCAACCTACACATTTTAGCATATAGTTTCAAGTGTTATTCTAAAGGAAAAAATTATATTTCCATTTCTGGTATTTCCATTTTTTACACTTTTTATCTCTGTTGAAATATCCCCATTTGTTCATATGTTTTCCACTGTTACCACTAGATCATTTCATATATTTATCATAATTATTTTAATTTCTCTGGGCCAGCTCTGTCTAATTCGATTGGCTGCTTTCTCTCTTAATGATGGTTCATATTTTATTGGATTTAATGATCAGAACCTTCTAATCACTTGAACAGAGGTCTTAAACTTCCCCTTATCAGGGCTTGGCATTTGAGTGCCTGAAGCATGCCCTGTCCTCACACTGCAGCCACCCATTCACCTGTGCCTGAAGGAAGTCTCAGCTTTTCTTTATTTTTTTAAATGTATTTTTCTTTTTCTTTCTTTCTTTCTTTCTTTCTTTCTTTCTTTCTTTCTTTCTTTCTTTCTTTCTTTCTTTCTTCCTTCCTTCCTTTTCTTTTTCTTTCTTTCTTTCTTCTTTCTTTCTTTCTTTCTTTTTCTTTCTTTTTTTCTTCCTTCCTTCCTTCCTTCCTTCCTTCTTTCTTTCTTTCTTTCTTTCTTTCTTTCTTTCTTTCTTTCTTTCTTTCTTTTCTTTCTTTCTTTCTTTCTTCTTTTCTTCTTTTCTTCTTTCTTTCTTTATTGGTATACAGACTTGTATTAGTGTCGTCTCCACTCTTCTAAGATGCTAGCAACAGTAGGTTGGGGCACCTATGCCTGGGGCTGGAAGAGGGGGTTCCCATGGCCCTACCTGCCCCCTCTCCTTGGAAGATAGCAATTGTCTGGCACGTGGTTTAGTGCCTTCCACTCAGACTACAGAAGGCCTGGGTTGCAGGCACGTGAGAGGGGCTTCTGTCAGACTTCCTCCACCAGCAGCAGACTGTCCCTCTCTCCTCCTGGGTCTAAATGGCATGGAGGAGGCTTTCCTCTAGCCCTCCTCATTTGCACCTGTGCCTCACATCCTTCTCAGTTTGCCATTTCTATGTCCAATCTTTATCATGAGCACTAGATGATGATTCATGACTAGAATCAGAGGATGGGTGCAGAGATTCCTTTTGTCTGGAGCTCCTGAACATTCTAAACAAATGTGCCAGCACACACTCAGCCTTTAAAAATGTGTTATAATTTCCGCACTTTTCCTACCCATAGGCAGTGGCCTAATGTTTGTGACCCCCATAATTCATAGGTTGAAAGCTTAACCTCCAAAGGGGATGATGGTATTCGTAGGTGGGGGCCTTTGGGAGGTGCTTAAGCCATGAGGGTGGAGCTTTCATGAACGGAATTAGTGCTTTTATAGAAGAGCCTCTGGTAAACTCTCTAGCCCTTCCCCCAAGTGAGGACACAGAGAGGAGGAGTCCGCAGTAAACCAGGAAGAGGGCCCTCACTCAACAGCTGGCACCTTGATCTCCAACTGCCACCTCTAGAACCATGAGGAATAAATGTTGTTTGCTAGTTGCCCAGTCTGGTATTTTGTTCTAGCAGCCGGAAGGGACCAGAGTAGCCCGTCTACAGCAGCTGTCGCCTCTTCCTGTTCCTCGGCCAGAGCTGGAAGCAGCTGTGTTCCTGCCCTGCTGTCTTACGAGGATCCTATCCACCTAAGTTACGCCACGTCTGCAACTCTCCGAGGAGTTCCAAAAAACTGTAGCTTTGTAGAGTGTCCAGTTGTTTCTCTAATTAGGCTGGGAGTGATAGTTTCTTCCCGCTTGCTATATCCTAAATGGAAGCAGAAATCTAACTTTTTGAGATAGACTTCAGCTCATTATTTCAGCCTGTTATCTTGGATGTAAGTCTATGTATCAGAAGGAACTCTCTCATATGGATTCTTCCTCAAGCATGTGGTCCTCTCTCTTTTATTAGCACGCGCCTGACCTAATCCTAAAAGGTTTAGATATCTTCCCTGTGTAAATGGCAAAGACTTAAACTGACCCTAATTGCCAGGCAGGTATCATAGCAGTTTATATCATGTCAGATGACAATAAAAAAAAATGAAGCTTTTATTTTTGACCCTCTATTGGAAAGCCCTCCGAAACACCTATCTTCTATCTTTACCATATATTTTTTACTCTTTCTTAGTTTCCATTTCCATCTTAATTTTCAGTTGTACCTCTTCCTGCCTAAACCACTTTTGTTTGTGCTCTTCTGGGTGACTCTATCGGAAATTCAAATCCCCTCACATCCAACATTTTCGTGGCCCAGGTCAGCTAAATCTGACAGCTTTTAAATTATCTTCCAAGTGTTTTAACTTAAGTGCTAATAGAATAAAAAAGTTTTGAATATGTAAGTTAAATGAGTCTTTGAGTGTTTTTTGAGTGCCTCTTACATGTCTGTTTTCATCAAGGTGCTTTAGACACAGTGGTAAACACATTCTATTTTTCTGCATCATAGAATTTCTGGACTAAGGATTAGAACTATGCATAACCCCAGAAGTCATGCAAATCTTGTTCTTGATCATTTGCATGTATAGGCACACACAGACATGTAAATTCAGTATATATATAAAGAAAGAAGGCTGAGAATGTATCACATGCTCTGATTTGGTAATAATAAAATCAACTCTCACAATAAATGAAAAGTGAATGTGAGACCAAACAAATGGAAAGACCTTGAACTTTTCCAGCCATCAGAAAAATACAAGTTTTTAAACTTTTTATTAGGGTAAGATATTAATCTATTATAAAGCAAAACAAAAAACTACAACAGCATAATGCAGGGTCTTAGGGAACCTAATGCAATATTACATATTTTTTGTGTCTAAACTATGATATACGAAATTTGGAAAACAATTTAACAATACATTTTAATAAACATAAATATATTTTTCCTTAATAATACTGCTCCTTTAATATACAGCAGAATAATTTAGTAGAAAATAAAGTGTGAATAAAAATATTTTTTGCACATTTGTCTCTGATAATACAGTATGGTATTATTACATATTATTTTTCAATGTAGCAAAATAGCAAAATGTTAAAGGTACTTTTATATATCCTGCCCTACATGGTGTTACTAATCCTTTTTGCAAAGGTCAAAACCTTAACATACTTTCCTCATCTGTACTTGAATTAAATGCCTGCCCATAACTTCTTCCCATCAGTGTAAGCCCCTGCACTTCTCATTGCCTTTGAAAAACTCTTGAGTTTCCTCCTACAAAATGAGGTCGTGAAAAAAAAATCTCTTCTAAAGATTTTAAATGAATGAAGATTTTAGTTGAATACATATTTTATTTTTTAATTGAAGTATAATTGGCATATAAAACATTGGTTTCAGGTGTACAACATAGTGATAGAAATTACACCATGATAGGTGTAGTTACTATCTGTAACCATACAAAGATATTACAATATTATTGACTATGTTCCCTATGTTGTACTTTTCATCTCCATTATTTCTTTTATAACTGGAGGTTTTTACCTGTTCATCCGCTTTACCTATTTTGCCTGCCCCCTACTCCTCTCCCCTCTGACAACCACCACTTTGTTCTTTGTAAATACAGTATTTAAAAGTATTAGCTGGGAAAGTCTTGAAATGGTGGCCTTCTGCAAGGCCACAGCAGTGTGAACTCTGACACAAAAGATTTTTTTTAGAAATTTAATTATTATGTTTATTATGATGTCTAACATGCCAAAAAAAAAAAAAGGAAAGAATAAAATTCAGTCTCATCAAAGTAAACAAATCCATCCCAATGCAATGTCAGGATATTGGTTATATCTGAGAATGGATGTTGTGTAATGAGATGAAAAATTGCTTTTTTTTTTGCTATTTTATGCCTTGTGTTTTTTCCTCTCAAGAGTACAAATAAAAAAGCTGATTCTACTGTTTGCTATTAAGAAATTTCAACAAAATTCTACTTCAAATAGCATTTGCAGTAATATAGCAAGACTGAAATAATTATGTTTTTAGTTGGATTTGAATATCATAGTTCTAGTGCTTGTAGTGATGTTTGAGGACAATCAGCTATTACGGACCAAGTGACTTTTTATTTAAGTATATCAAAGTCCTTATCAAATTAAAAAGAATGAGTGATTCATTTGTGTAAAAAAATTTACCTCTGCTTTGGTGATTTTAGTATAGCTTATTAGAAAATCACAATGATTGTTACAGAAACATGGTGAAAAATTGGTGTGGATGCAATATATTCTTGATTTTCATTGTTTTATTTAGAATGTAGGTATATATTTTGTAGAAATTTTCTGCTACTTTGTGGCCAACACACTTCTCTTTCTTTCTAAATGCTTTGCTAACAATGATTAAAGAACATGCAGTTTAATTCTCCAATGAAGGAAGCAGCAGCCGGCTGTTTAATAAATCCAAATCTACTTTCTCATTTAAATTTCTTCTTGTACCAGAGTGTATGGGTCATTTCTGCAAAGAATTATCATCTATTTCAAACACCCGTTTTATAGGTGCTTAAGATCATTTCATCCCAGAGTCAAAATTCTGTTGATATGCATCAAATTCATATCTATTGTTATTAACATTTTGAACATTTTCATGATTCTCCACAGTTAAAAAATACATTAATATACATATCATTTAAGGATATGATGATACCCACACTAGGTAATTGCATTACATAAATGAAATATTGAATTTAAATAACCCAATGCTGTAGTTGAAGTACAAAATACATTCAATAAATGTCACTTTCTTTGTTTTTTTCCTGGCTTTATATAGCTACCACCACTTAAGGTAGGGGGAAACAAAATGTGAAATAAAGACTATAATAGAATAGAAACTATACTCTTGGATTTTATTCCATCTACTCTAACATTTTTACAATATGAATTTGTTTTTAATTGTTATAGTAATATATAAAATTCCTAGGATACTAGTGAATATCTTTTGGTGTGTTTGTTTTGTTAGTTATGGATTGTTATATCTTTTTATTTTTCTGGAATAAACTGTGTAAAACAGAAGCTTTTTTTTTCTCAAATATTTGGTAGGAATCTCCAATTACAATACCAAGGCCCTATGTTTGTGTGTGGGCACTGTGTTTGAAATACTAGTTGAAACTTTTTAAGGCAAATGAGCTACTCCTGTTTCTTATTTCTTGATTCAGCTCAAGAAAGCTATGTTTCTAGGAGATTGCTTCAATTCAGTTCATATAATGTTCAGACCGGAACTGCTAATCTCACATCTTTGAGTTGTAAAGTATCTACATCATAGGTGTTTTTGAAGGTGGTTATTAACTTAGCTCATGTAAAAAACCTGAATATAGTAAAGATTCAGATAATATCCATTCATAATCTTATCGAGGGGCTAATAAAGATGATGACCCGATGACCTTTTAGCCCTCTTATTAAATGAAGTACACAGGAGCTTACTTACCACTGAACAAAATGGTTACAAATATTACACAGAGATCAAATGTAGAGGAAGGCAAAGAGAATTAGCATAACATTGACCATATGTTTTAAGTAAACCATTTCTTACACTCTATCTAATCATCTGATACCTTCAAGAGTCTTGAAAATTAACCATTTTAGAGAGGCAGAGATCCTCATTCAAAGACCCCCTCTCAGTAAGTATTTAGCCCCTATTGGAACTCATGTCAGTTGGTTTCTGAGTCTGTTTCCTCCATTCCCATACACAATGCCTATCTCTGTATCCTCCAAATACTGTACTTCACCTTAAAGACTAAATAATTCCTCGTATGTGATCAGTAAGAACATTATGCTAACAAAAACATATTATATTAAATATGGAAGGCTTGCTTTTCCCACTAAGCAGTAAAGTCAGAAAAACAACTGCAGGGTTGGGTCTAAGAAAAGTTCAGGGAGGAGGGATATACTTGAATGAGCAGGATGGGTAGAGTTTTTGTTCAAATGGTATGCATTTGATGCTGTATTTTATGCCGCAGGTAATGGTTAACAGACCTAGAACATGGTATTTGATCTCATTTTTGTTGTCTGCTTCCATATAGGAGGCACAGGTCAGTAGTGGAAAGAGCAAAGTGTTAGAGACTTGAATTCTGGCCTTTGCCTCTCATGTTTGGTTGGAGTGACCAGGATAAGTCATTTCTGCTCTTTGAGTCACTAGGTCTTTGATTTTTAATTTGGGGAGTTGAATAAGATGATTTCTAATGTCCCTTTAAGTTCATAATTTTGTTTGAAATGATATCACCAAACCTTCCTATATTTCTGATTTTTGTCATTGAATCATATAAGTCAACCAACAGATTGTTTTGATGACCAACGGAGAAAAAGCATTTAAAGAAGATGAGTAACCACTACATCTTCATAAAAATTAGAAGATGTAAACTCCTTTCCAGAAATTTGAAAGGAAGAGACTATGTTTTCCAAAATAACACAGGCACAGCATAGCAGCATAGAAAATAAGCTCAGAAACAAAGTGAGAACAACAAAAAAAGATCACCTTCGTTCTGATGGTCTCATGTGAGGGCCTCAGCAAATTTCAAGTCTTATCAAGCCAGCCTAAGTAGTTAGTAGTCATTGTTTGCAACAGAACTACATTTAAGTATAACAGAAATTTAATTTTATGTGTTTGAAATGTTTTAATATGTTAATATGTGAGAAACTGACAAGGTGTCAAGTGATGGGATTTTAATGAAAGTAATTAAGCCATTTCATCCTAGTAATATTTATTTGGGAAAAATATCTCTGCTAAAGCCTTCATTGACTATCAATGGAATGCTAAGAATAAATATTAATAGGAAGAAATGTCTGTTATTTTTGTTGTTGAAAACAAAGGGAGTTATTTTAGTTAGATTGATCAGAAGAAAAGAGATAAAAAAATACATGAATCCCCTTCAAGTTCAGTGAACTTAAAAAACTGATATTTTTAAATATTTCAGGAATATATTCCTTTGCGCCTTTTTTGTAACCTAGATTTTTAGGTATTAGAGATAGGAAGTTTGAAATCAATTAACCATCTATCCATTTTTCTCCTACCCTCTGGATTTTGACATAGTTTCTGTTTAGTCAGTGATTTCTCATCAAAAAAATTTCTCAATTTTGTTACTTTTTTCCTAGCAATTGATTTCATTAGATTCTTATACTAGTTTATTTATTAGGTCTTATTTCTCTGTATTTTTATCTTCTTTTATTAATAAATATTTTAGTTGAAAGGAGAAAGAGGTTATATAAGCTTCTGCTTATATAACAAATATTTAACCATAATATTTGTATTCAAGTGGTACTATACTTCAAAAATGATCAGTTTTATTTAAATAAACATATTAAATAAATCATTCCATAGCATTCTTTTAATGGTAAAATGGAGGTACTCTAAATTTAAGAACAAGGAAAGTTCAATTGTGTAGTATTGTTCTATATATATATAAAGTTCTTTTCCTGCAGTATCCAGCAAAATAAATTGACATCCTTTTAGAAATTGTTAGGTCTTCTTAAATGGTTTGTATTAACAAAGATATATTTTAGAAAGTCCATAGTTTTTATATCATCTACTAAAAGTCACTTGAAGTTATTCTGAACGACGTTTTCATTAAAAATAAGATGATTTCATTGAAGCAAAAGCAAAATGTACACAGTTACAAAATAGAATATGAAATTTATGGAAAGTGTAAGAAGAAAATTATTGAAAAAAAAGGCATTTTTTAGCCTTGCAAAAAAAAATGGAGTGGCATATACTTAAATCACCATATCATAACAAGCACATCTAAGCATTAGAGAAAAACAGATAATGTTAAGACAATATTGATAAATCTCATTACTCCAGTTTAAAATAAAATCTGTAATTCAAAAATTACCATAGGTAAATTTAAAATGAGAAAAAAACATGTTAATAAGTGGAGCATATCTGACAGATAATGGGATTTTAAAAATCACTCTTAAAATTACTAATCAGAAGATGAAAACACAACTAGAATTATTAACAAAGCCTATAACAAGCCATTTACTAAAATAAATACAAATGGCAAATGGACATAGGCATAAATATTCAAACTCACTAAGCAATCAAAAAATGCAATTTTTGCAAGAATGCAAACCAATTTGTTGCCTATTGATTTTGAAAAGAATTTTTAAAAATGTAATTCACTAGGTGGAAGGTGAAGAGAAATAAGCACTTTCAATCACTGCTGACAGGCACGTTAATTGCTAGAAACTTCCTTAGCTTTAATTTAGAAATATTTATCAGAAACTCAAAAATGTTCGTGTAATTTTTACTTAGCAATCCTACTTAGGGAAATTCATCTTGATGGACTAATCATAAATATGTGTAACAATTAGGTATAATGGCTAATGGCATATAATATTTAAAAAATTAGAATTAAATCCCAAATGTCTACCAAGAGGAGAGAGATTTGTATAAGAGCAGAAACACAGACCTCCAAAACAAATAATATTTTTAAATAACATATATAAATACAAGTAAACAAAATGAAACAATGCACATATCAACAATAAAGAAAAGAACCAAGGATTATGAATAACTCAATTATTTAATTCTGTGGACCACGATTAAAAAACTCAACTTTTCCAACTTGTGTTATCAAAAAGTAGATGACTCCTATACTCTTAGAAGTACTGAAAGCTAGTTTCTATTACAGCATAGTAATATAGTTCATAATAATAATAAGACCATCTGCCAATATTTAACATGGACTAACAAGTTTACTCCCCATGACAGACCTCTAAAATCATAATTATTAATTCTGCTCATAATGAGAACTTATCCATTAATTATTGATGAAAGTGGGAAAAGAACTTGGTAGATTGTCTCCTTTATATGAGTACTATCTACGAGACAAACTATATCTACTATACTATCAATAATAATTTATCTAAACACTCAAGAAAACATTCTTTAAAAGCCAAATGGGATAATCACAGTATTCAGTGACATTAGTCAACAAAGGATGCCTGCATAAATTCCAAAAAATTAACATTATAAGATTACGTTCTAAGTCTATAATGAAATGATGAAAGTCTTTTACAATTATTTTATGATTCTATGTATTCTATGTGTATTTGGAAAGTAAGCAATAAATTACTAAGTAACATTTAATATAAAATAAGAATAGTAGTTAAAGATATAAAATAATCAAACATGAATGAGAATTACATATATACATATATAAGCTATATATATATGTCAAAATCTGTAAGAAATACATATTGTAAGAGTATCTGGAGAGGAAATTAAATACATTCAACAAGAAATATGAAGGATTAATTGCAAACCAGATGAAGATTTAATAAGTTTTAAGGATATTTTAGTGATAAGAATATCCCTTTAAAGTAGTTTCATATTATGATGAATACACTATAAAATAGACCAATTCATTCAAAAAGATTAGTGTAACCTTAATTCCAAAATCAGGGAAAGATATAGAAAAGAAAAATGAACTCTCATTTATTGCTGGTGGGAATGAAAAATGACACAGCACTTTGGAAGATAGACAGTTTCTTAAACTAAAGACACTCTTAAAATACAATCCAACAGTTGCACTCCTTGGTAAAGACCCAAATGAATTGAAAACTTATGTCTGCACGCAGATAGTTATAGCAGCTTTATTCTTTATTGCCAAAACTTGGAAGCAACCCAGATGTCCTTCTTTAATTGAAAAGATAGTACATCCAGACAATGGATGTTATTTAGTGCTGAAAAGAAATGAGCTAATCAAGCTGTGAAAAAAAGTAGGAAATTTAAATACATACTGCTAAGTTAAAGAAATTTGTCTGAAAAACCTACATATTGTATGATTCCAACTACATGACATTCTAGAAAAGGTAAAACTATGGAGACCTTTAAAAGATAAGTGGTTGCCAGAGGTTAGGAGGGGAGGGAGGGATAAATAGAGGGAACACAAATGATTTTTGCCAGTGAAACTAATCTGTATGATGCTATAATCATGAATACATGTTATTATACCTTTGTTTGAACCCATAGAATGTACAACAGCAAGAGAGAGCCCTAATTTAAAATATGATCTTCGGGTGATGGTGATGTGCTAATGTAGGTTCCTCCATTATAAGAAAAGAACCACTGTAAGGGGGTAATATTGACATTGGGAGAGGCTATACACCTGTGCAGGTAGGGGTATATGGAAAATCCCGGTTCTTTATCTCAAATTTGCTATGAACTTAACACTGTTTTAAAACATAAAATCTATTTTAAAGAACAAAAATGAAATTTACATTTTATCTCCTAAAAAATGTAAAGATTTTATGTAGTCAACGAATATTTATTGACCACTTGTGGAGAAATGTGCTAGGCTCTTAGTATACGGTACTGCATTAAAAAAGGTCAAAAGGAGGTGGGGGGAAAAGTAAATGATGAGCATGAGTTATGCCTTATAACCAACTCTTGCAGAAAGGGCTGTAGTTTATTCCACGAACCCTGCTCTTGTATGTTTTCTAAGAAGGTGTAACTAAGCAGATAAGTTCACTCTCTCTATCCCTCCAGTCCCAGTTTAATGTGAATAAGAAGTGTATCTGAGCAGTGTTGTGGGTGGACTGTAGTGGATACTGATGGTGATTTCTTCATATTCCTTTTTATTAATTGGTGCACACACACACACAGCCCTCACTGGCTGCTATCATGTTGTATAATAACAACTCACAGCTGCCTTCTTTCCTAGAAAGTTTCTCTTGGACAAATGTGAGCGTCCTAGCCTAGGAGATACCCCTTGTCTTCATGGAACAACCTTAACCAATGACTAACTAAGATGGCATTGAGAGATGGGGCCCCCTTCTTTGAAGGTGGGACTAATTCTGTGAAGTAATTTGTGCCACAGAGCTTCCTGGTTTGGGCTGGGTATTGTAGTGTTCTGCCTCAATTTGGGACAAATCTGAAGTTCCAGTCTAGCTCCAGAGCATCTCTTAAGATTGGCTGAGGGGTTAGTTTCAATCACAGTGTGGGTCACCTTCCCCCTTTCTGCCCATATCTGAATCTTGCACTTTCTTAGAAGTGTATTTTCTGATAGTATACCCTAATAAATCTGCTATAACCTTCCCGTAAAAAGTCCGTTTCCAAGAAACCAAAACACTGTAGGGCCAAACTGAAGCTAGTCTCAAGCTCTTACCATATCTTTGTTTGGCTTTTCCTCATGCCTAATTCAACTTCCATCACTCCCTTTCCCCTGAGAGCACATCCTCAGTAAATAACACAGTCTGTATCAGGCTCTACTTCTAGGGAACTGACATAAAAGAGATGATATATGATTCATGACCCGAACAAAGAAAAAGAAAGAGAATTCAGTGTGTGTAGAGTATATCAGGCAAACAAAATGACAAGTAAGATTAAAGAGCTTATGTTCAAAGAACAGCTAAAGGACAATGTGGCTACAGGATAGCCAGTGAGGCAGGACATGGGAGGATAGAAAAACGGCCTTGCAGCCTTGGGAAAGACTTAGCCAAAAAATTATGGAAAGTGATTTGGATGTAAGGAGTTGGCTGGTATGTTTTATGTTTTTAAAGGATCATCATGGCGGTACTTACATGACTAGGCTATAGAGGGACAAGGGTGAAATATAAAACCCTGGGTATGTATAAATTCCTCAGTGCATTAAATTATCCATCTCATCTAGGATTATCCCATGAATGCAAAATGGTTGATCAAAATCAGAAAATTTGTAAATCCAATTTACAATTTAGATAAATCTAAGAAGAAAAAATATTACATATGTCTCACTAGACCCAAAAAAGCATGACAATGTCCATAGAATCTTTATGACAATGATTTTGGCTAGGTAAGATTACAAGATGACTTACCCAATTTAATTTGTGTTAAATCTTAAAGTTAATTTGCTATATTTGGTTTGTTAAGTCTTAAAAATATGCAACAAATATATTAAGTGCTGTAAATCAGGATATTTTAGGCTACTTGGTAACCAAAATTCTCTAAAATCTCAAGGCTTTAACATAATAAAAATTTACTTCTTGCTTTTATCACTTACTAGTGTGAGCTAGAGAACTCTTCTGAGTCATTATCCAGAGACGCTGTTTCCTTATACCTTTTGTCTGGGGAGGTGACATTTGAATAAAAGAGAGGAGGAGAGAATCCTTAGATTATCTATAAAACAAATACTGATTGCCCAGGCCTGGAGGCAGGAAATTTATTACCTTGATTGAGAAATAACAAGACTGGTTATCAGGAATGCATCAAGGAGTGTAGGAGAGAGTTAGAAGTGATTTATAGTATGGCAGGAGACGGGTTTAGTGAGAATCGGTCCTGGGGCCTGAGTAAGCCATGGAAAAGTCTTTGGATTTTTTATAAGTGTGGGAGAACATTCCTGGAAAGTACGAGCATGGTAGTGATCTGCTCTAATCTATAGTTTTAAAAATTCACGTGGGCTACTTGTTAGGAAAGATATGAAAAGAGAGGCAAATTAAGAGTTATTTCAGTGATCTAGTTGATGGACAACCATGGCTTTAATGCTAAGAAGTTATGAGAAAGCAGAGTGGTAATTTTCTTTTGATGTGACATTTAAAAATAATCTGTCATAGGTGTGGTTGGTTTCCGAAATCCACTTGGACTCTCATATATGTTGAATACTTGTCTTAACTTCATTAGAAAATGTTTGTATTTGACAGTTTTCATGGAAATTTTCATAGGGAATTTGATAGTTTGATATTAAATCTCTTTTACTCCATCATTTCCTTTCTCTCTTTCTTTAATTTGTGTAACTTATTATATAAATTATATTTATATTTATAGATACTATAATTACATGTTACCTATAATTATATACAATTAAATATTAAATTATCATGAACATATATTTATAAATACAAATATAAATAATGTATAATCATAATTATATATATATAAATTATTTTCACTCCTTATTTTTTAATTCTTATCACATTATATTTGCTATATGTCAAGTAGCAGGAGTTTTTGTGTCTTCCCCAAATGCAGGCTCCCCTTTGCAAATTATTACTGAGTAATTAGTCTTATTAAAATAATAATTACACCTGCATTTGGTTAATTTGAGGAGTAATTGCCCAATTTCAGCCATAATTAGTCACTTGGCTCTATTTCTCAGGCACAATTTCATTGTCATGAGAAACAGACAAACAAATCTGTGGTAGTTGCTCCTTTTGCAATCTGCCCACTAATGAGCCTGCCCTCTGAACGTACTTTCTTCACTCGAACACTTTCTCAAAGTACTTAGTGTGCCCCAGGGAGTTTCTTGGACTGGTGCAAAGGAAATAATTTCCCTGCATTTGAAGACTTTTAAATGTTTTCTAAATAGTCCACTTAAAAACACCTTCTTGAGGCTGGAAAGGAAAAATTAAGGAAACTTTTGATTCGGAAAAATGATAGAATTACCAGTTTATAATTAATCATCAGGTTTGTCTGTCTCCGCATGGCCAAGACAGAAGACTACAGAATTCCATAATCAATACTTACATGTGTCTTTGATCCTCATGCCACCACCATATACTGCCTGACAATGCTGGGCTGTCCCTGAGCTATATGCTCCTAGACAACAGCAACAGTTAAGAAGTATCCCCACGTTTTTGTGCTTTGGGATCCACTAATAACTCTGCACTCACATATTCCAAGATAAAATCTGCTTCCATCCTTCTTCAGGGCTTCCAGAAGATATGTAAATGACTCCCTTATGTACCTGCTGTTATAAATCCTCAGGCCTCCCTCCTTTTCTTTGAGATATTTCTCATTAATGAACATTCATTCCACTGTAACAGCCCAAAGAAAATGATCTCCTTAATTGTCTGGTGCATTTGTTTTCACATGTTGAAATCTGTTTCTAAATCTTGTAAACTAATTAGGAAAAAAATGCACCTTACCATTAAAACAGAAACATTTATGCATACACACTTATTGGATTGTTAAAATTGTAAAAGGACATAGTTAATGGTGACATTTAAAGAAATATCCACATGTTGTATGTAAAAACACTATTAGGAGTATTTTACATAGATACCAAAGTCAGATTATGATAACAGTATGTTCATTCTTATGACGAAAAGCTTGTTTTTGTATGTTGAAAGTTCAGGCAGATCTTTATGTCTCAGTTTTAAGTTTCTTAATGAATGAAGTGTTGCATTTTAAATACTTAAATACTTAAAATACAGTAAATAATATGAATGATAATGGGAGGCAATGCAGAAATACACAATGCAAATTCAATAGAACTAGTTAAAGTTGAAGAAATCCATACATATTTTCAAAGATACATTTTAAACTAAAATAAAAAAGCAAACTATTACCACTAAAAAATATTTGCAAAGATGTACCAGTCAGTAGTGTCAATATCCTTTATAAAAATACTTTCAGTGGGAAATAATGATCAAAAGAATAAAACAGAAGAAATATAAGTGAGAAAAAAGTCTAAATGACTAACCTATTAAGCATATTCAATGGAAATGAAATTTAAATAATGAGATAGTTTCCCACCTATTAAATCACTGATTTCCCTTCCTTATTTGGGAAACTAAATTACAAAAACTTCCTGAAAAATAATTTTTAATTGTAAGTCATAAAATTTAGAGTTTTTAATTGTTAATCTACTAATAATAATGCAAAGGTCCACTATGAAAAAGTAATCACAGCCAAAGAAAATTTTATGTAAAAACATGTCTTAGTGTAATTTACAAAAGAAAAAAATTAAAACAAACTAAATGTCCAGAAAGGGAAGAAAGTGGTTAAATAAATTTTACCATACTTATAAAGACATAATATAAAATGTTAATAATTAGCCTGTTAATGAATTATGAATATGAAAAAGTCTCAGTATATAATATTAATTGAAAAATGTCTATATGTACATATATGTGAATTAAGATTTTCAGCATAATACCTCAAAATATTAATTTTGGGCTAATTTATTATATCTTTTATGCATGTCCATATATATGTTTAGTATGTATGTATGTATATATAGAATAACTGAATTATTAAATAATTGGAACTCTGAATAACTAAATAAATGAAATTGAATAACTAAAATAAAGCAATAACTAAACTGAATAACTAAAATAGACTAAGTGAATAACTAAAATAAAACTCTTCCATAGTAGATTTCTCAGATCTTTAAAAGCCTTAATTGATTACTGATGGAAAACACAAATTCAGGCATAGAAAGAAATGTTTGAGTCACTTACATGGGGGTTGAAAATTGGAGTGTGTAAGATTAGGTTTAAAAGAACTATTATTTCCTAAAAGTAAGCTGTTACAGAGTGAATCTTTTATCTTTCTATGAAAAAAGAAGTAAAACTAGGCCTAACTTAGAATTTTCATATTACATTCCTAGATTCTATTTTTTAAATTTAATCCTAACCTTGAATAATTTATTACTAATCTTGCTTTTAATTCATAAACTGATGAGGAAACATAATATATAGGTTATCTTTGGTTTTAACGGAAATGAGGAGCTTCAGCTTGAAGATGCCTCTATAGGCCTTCTGCAAGCAATTATGCTTAAATGCAGCAGAGTAGACAAGAAAGAACATAATTGTGCTTGTTAAATGTAATACCCATTTATCAAAAAAGGGAGTAGAAAAAGAAAAAAAGAGTATTGTCAGCCATGGCGATATTTTCAGGCAATCAAAATAATCTGCATTACAATATTCTCTCCTATGAAAAAAGAGGACCATGGGAGCACTGCTGACAAGCAGTGGCAGTTCAGTGATAACTACTCAGATTTGATGCTTTAAATGTGAACATCTGTTTCTATCATTAAAGCTATCTGAGTGCTGTTAATTACTTGTCTTCATCTATTTTCAGTATCTGTAAATATATATTCAGAATCTAGAAAAGTAATTCCCATTATTTAAAGGATTAATTCCACCATCTAATGACATTACATTTATTATATGTGTATGTAGGTGGTCACTTCCTCCTTGTGCACACACATGTACATAGTAATACACAAAATCTGTGTCCCATTTAACATTTCCTTGTTTCCCACATGCATTGCTACTTCATATAAACATTGTATGTGTATGCACGTACACACATCACACATGTAAGCACAGCCACCAAGATACACACACACATTTATACATTAAAAGACGACCACATATTTGAGTGTGCATTAATTGGAAATTAGTAAAATTTAACTCATTAAAATTCTTTGAATCCAAACACAAAGAGCCTAGGAACCTTGACTATATGCCTTTTTTTCCACCATATATGTACACATGCATACATACATAGGGAAAGAATTCACAATTTTCTGAATATAGGGAGATTTCTGAATAAAATCAGCTATTTTTAAAGATTTCTAGGCAATGTTCGTACACTTCTTTTGTGTCAATATTATATATTTTACACTGTTGTTGGTATAAATACTTTCCACAGTAGCTAGAAAGTGACATAGTATATAGTAATCTCCCCAGTATATCTGTTACTAATTGTTAACTTGACCTAGTCTAGGAAAAAAAGGGGTTAAGGCATGCATTATATTAATATTATACGATATATAATTATATTATATATAAAGGAAAGAGCACTATAATGCAAGAGAGAAGGAGAAAAGAGGCTTGAAGGACTAGGAGAAGGATCCCTAACATATGGAGTTTCTGGATTTTCCCCCTAGAGTTCTTACTAATTCATGTCTCAAAATCTAAGTTGTTCAGTCTTTGTAATATTCAGAATTATATGGAGCCATAAAGGCTAGAGTCTCCAGGGAGGATCTCACAGCAGTCACATACCTCAAATGAGCCGACTATGTAGGAACAGCAAGCAGTCTGATCGCCTTTTCATTCATAACATTTCTTTATTGATTTTGACATTTTTACCTTAAAAATGCAGTCTTCTTCAATCTCAATACAGATTAGAGTTTTTGTTATGTTTTATTGTTTCTTAGACTAAAATAATTTTGTCCTGGGTTATTTCCTCTGAATCCTCATACAATCCCTCCTTTTCCTCCTTGACTGCATCACATCTTTGAGGTTCATATTCAGTTAGCCCAAGTATGGATGGCAAATGGAAAAGCTGATATCTGCTGTAGCTTTATTTGGCTAGTCTGTAGTTATTCTAGATGGCTGTGAGGAACACAGAGGGACGTACATCAGTCAGGAAGTACATGGCTTTGCTAACCATGCCTGAGTTAGGAGTTAGCTGAGGAACTGTTTCTCTTTCTTTAAGCCTTTAGGAGTTGATTGTAGCAGCCTTCAAGGTCTACTTAGCTCTTTATTTGTGCTAAAAGAATAATTATTTTGTGCACCATGGTAAATTGGTTTGTTGGTGATGGGGTACAGTCAGGAACTGTTCGAGTCATTCAAGTTACCCTCAGTTCACAACCCCAAAGTTTTCCACGATTTTCAGGCCCTTCTGCTTCCAATTTGTTTCTTTGTTTCTATGACTCCAGATCCATAGAGAACTCCATTCATTTCCTTTCCACATAGTCTTACTCTGTGTTGTAATGGGTTACCACTCACACTCAATTCCTGAATGTGCAACCTATTGTTTGACGTGTGAAACTCTTCATTATTAACATTATATTTATTGCATACATTTTACTCATTTTCAAGAACCTTGGGAAAAACAGACTTAAATAAATGAACTCAGTTTCATACCCAAATTTTATATAACTGGCTACTAAGAGAGCAAGGAGACCCTTAGTTCCCTATGTACCCCCTCCACCAATGTCTCCAGCTTAACTGTTCTATAGGACTGACTCTAGAGTTAGTATCTTACTCATGGAAATATCTTACAAGATTTACAGGGAGAGATATTACACACCCAATTGTTACCATATATTTTTGTAAAATAACAGTATACCTAAAATGCTGGCATAGTATATCTATATTGCCAATAATCTGCATGTTAAAAGAATAAGCAAGACAATTAAAATAAGCAACTCATTATTAGGACAGCTATTGCATGTGAAATATTATTACTGCTTTCCCATAATTCTTGTATCCTCACAACTCACATGTAAAATATACAGTCGAGAAATTACTTTCTGAGTTAAGATCCTGGTTGATTTTATCATGCATCTTAAGCACCCTTTTAGGAATTATGCAAAATAAGTGTCAGTTACCTTGTGAATTTGAAATTTAGCTAATCAGTTTCTTATACATCAGGAGAGAGCAAATGTGTAACACTTCATCATTGCCCAGTGAAACATTTAATTTAGTATCTGGATTTATACACCATTTATCTTGAGCCTACGGCCTCAGATTACTCTTTTTTATTTAATTTACTCTTCCATATATATGTGCAACAAATTTCCATTCTCCACCGAGAATTTTAATGTCTGCAGCAGAATACAAGAGGATGAATATGGATTTTGTCAAGTTGAGATATTGATAGTTTCTTTATATTCCTGATTCAGCAACTGTGGCTCTGGGATGTTTAACCCCACACAAGAATATGAACCTCAAAATAGTGTTCTGGAATGAATTAGATCTATAAGCCAATTTCAAGTGCTAATATGCAGTTGAAAAGAGATCAGTTGATGTATGAACTCTCAGCCTCTTTTACAGTCAACTTTGAATGATGCTTTTCCATGAACCAAAAACTTAGTGAGTCAGGAAACTACAAGTTTAGAAAGAAAATAAATGTAAGAACTCTAAGGCTGCTGATCACTTTCCATTGCTTACTAAGACTAAGTAAACCTGAAACTCCACTGTCCAGAATTGGGGTTCCTATTATCTTTGCAGGCTTATCCTGAGTCTGTCCCACAAGAAAAACTTATATTTTAACTATCCCTGATTCCCCCAAATTTCTGAGATATACTGTTCTTTTGCTTGATTTACGTCTCTAAATTTGTTGTTTATTCTTCTTAGATGCCTTTCCATGATTGTCCAGATGACCTCCTGCTCTTCCTTTAAGATGTAGCTCAAATATCATCTTCCTTGTGTGTTGTCATTAGCTTCTTCAACATCATAGAAACCTTCACTTCCTTCTCTGTGTTCTTGCACTATTTTCTGCATACCTGAATACTTTAAATGACTGTATGTACACACCACCATAGACGGACTGTGAGCCCCTCAAAAACAGAGAGTGTATTTAACTTATCTCCCAATCTCAGCAATGAATACCATGCTTGACTCCAACTGGGCATTGAACATGATTTTTTGAAATGGACATTCAAAGAAAATTAGATAAATTACAGGCTAATACACTCTGTGATGGCAATTTAGTAATAATGAGTCAAAGCTACAGTGGGTAAATTTAGAATTGTCATACACTTGCATAATGGTAAAAGAGAGTATACATGTAATTTCACAGCCATCATTAGTTTATTGAACACTGGGTAAGTCAGCCCTTCTCTGTATTATCAACCATGGCTCTTCTGTTGAAATTCATGAAAACCAATTCTAGAGAAGCAGAAACATACTTCTAAAATTTTAACCAGGGGCCATTTGTATACTTACTTATTTTATGAATATTTATGGAGATGGACTACATCTTACAATTTGTGAAAGGCACCATGATACTATAACAGGCAAGACAGACCAGGTGCCTGTCTTCAAGCAATCCACAAAATGATCAACTGGATTTTAAAAGCATGATTAGTATTACAACTACGAAAGTACAGATTATGTGTGATGAAATGATGTGTGGCCTGTAGAAAGAATACATCTGTCTTCCCACATCTGTATAGCTCCTGGCACAGGCTTCTTGGGATGAATCTCATTATGATGTAAAGGCTGGTGAACATGTCTGTATACCCAAGGAATTCAGGGTCATCAAAGGCTGAGCCTGAGCTTTCTATTTTAAGTGGTAGGATATCCTCATGTAAGAGGTGCTCAGTAAATATTTGTTCAGTGATAGAATTAATGAATTCCATTCACATCCACAGTCACACTTCTAATTTTATTAAAGCAATCCTTCAGCCTAAGGAGAGTAGAGGTAGGAATGTCTCCCTTCCCTTTTTTTTTAACCATGGGATCAGACTTTTCAGTTCATATGGCTGCTCCCAGGTCCTGTGTAATCTCTTTTTTATATATCCATCTCCATATGATTTGCTACCCACCACCCAAACATGGGGGTTATTATGCTCTTATCTTACATTTTGAATGTTGAGCTGTCTTCATCAAATATGAGGTCTTATTATTGTTGCCATTGTGTTTTTAAAGTATACAATCACTGTAGATCTTATTTTAATTTTTTGTTTGTATACCCCATGTTTTAAATATAAATTCATGTAGCTGAATATACATTTAAGTAATTGTCACAATTGCCGAGTACACCTTTATTTATCTATTGCCTCAAATGGGCTCAAGTATTGTCTACAAACTCCGTTACCTGAAACAACACTATTGGGAAAAAAGTAGCGCATATTCCTTTATGAATTGGTTTAAAAATTTAAAAAACAAGGAGAAACTAAAAACATGCTCAGGGAATGCTCGTGGCTACATCTTCATGTCCTACTTCCTTCTGGTGATGGCTCCAACATCATCTCAAGTGTCACCTTCCTGAACTTTCTTTCATAATCCAGGAGCCCTTTCTTATACTCTCTTGTTCTTCTTATTCTTTGAAATGAAATATATTTACTTGTTTGCTTGCTTTTCTTTTCTTCCCCAAGGACAGACTGAACTTTTCTTGTTCATTTTCTCTTCTGCTCATCGTTCTTTCACTGCATCATCAGAACCATCCATCATACCTCGCAGCTGCTCCAAAAAATTACCTGCAAAATAAAGGAATGAGAGCTAATGGGAGAGCATCTCTGGCCACAGAGGCATTCCAAACTAAGCCAGGGCATCAACAAAGGGTTAACCATCCTTCCAGGAACGAAGCATCTTTGTTTTAAGAACTTTATTTCAAGGAAAACCAGATTGTCAACACTACTTTATTTTCCTGCCTTAGTTCCTTAGGATCAGACTTTCATGTTAAATTATCTTGAGCACCATCTGTAAAATCACATAGGCTTTGCTGAGTTTTCAAATGCAGAAAGCCCTCTGCTTCATGTCCCTCCAATGCATTTAGATTTGCTTTTATCGCCTTCACTGCAGTAATTTTTACCCTCGATGCACCTCAAAATCATCTATGAACATCTGACAAAATTACAAAGGCCCAAGTTCTCCTGCACCTACTGAAACCAATTTTTTGCTTAGGGAAGAATTTCCCTGGACTGTATATCCAAGAGTGTATTTCTAAGTAATAGTCTTTTTCTTTATCCAGTTACCTTAAGGACCTTCCATTTATCTCTCCAATGGGGTACCAGTCTGAATTCCTGTGATCAGTTTGCAAGATTTCCTGTTTGCCACATCTCTGACAAGATTGTGCGTGATAAAGAATTTTTCCGGCCTTTATCCTCTATTCCTGGGAGATAACCTCTTAATCTGTGGAATTTCTTGAGAGATAAGTGTCTATTATACATAATGGGCCCTTGGGACCACACCTAATAGTCACACTAACAAGATGACTGGGACAGGCCACCCCAGAGAGACCATTCCTGTGGATTTTTCAGCCCTGTGATATCAGCGCTAACTCCGGGAAGGGGAGAGGGGCTGGAGTTTGTGTTCAGCCACGTGGCCAATGATTCCATCACTTGTGCCCATATAATGAAGGCGGAGTACAAAGCCCTGGACTCCAGTGTGCCAGGAGGGTAACATGTCCTTGAAGACATTGGAAGTTTCCTATTTGGAACTCTCCTGAACCTCACTCTATTCTTCTCTCCCTTTTGGTTCTGATTTATGTTCTTTTTCCATGATAAAGCTGAAACTAAGTATAAAAGTTGTCTGGGGTTCTGTGGGCTGTTCTAGCAAACTATTGAATCTGAAGAAGTCTGCGAGGATTTCAGATTTGTAGCCGTCTGTTTAGAAATGCAGATAGCCCATGGGAACTTCCAAACTCATGGCTAAGTTCTAGAGAAAGATGGTTATAAGGACTGTTCCTCCTTAACCTGTGTAGTTTTGCCTAACACCAGGTAGTGTAGCATTATCAGATTTTTAGTTTTTCCAGTCAGATTGGTCTAAAATAATATTCTATTGTTTTAATTTGCATGTCTCTTCCTATAAATGAATATAAATCTTCAAATACTAATAGCCAAAAGGATTTTCTCCCCTTTGTCTGAATTTGTCTCTCCTCTGTTCCCAGTTTTTAACTATTTTGATCAGGTTCTACTGTTTTGCTTGGGCTCTTTTGGTGCTTTGCAAAATATTGTTTTATAGACTAGGTATTATTCATCTATCTCCAGTAAGCTATATCAGTGTCACCCTTAGTTGAACAGATATTCTTATTCGGATGTGATAAATTTAAGAGAGTCCTTTCCCACCACAAAGTAACAAATATATTATCCTACATGTCTTCTATTCAATTTACATATATATAGATGTGTGTGTATGCTTTATATTTTGACTTTTAGTCCTTCTTTGTATCTGTTGTAATCTTGGAATCTGGTTTATTTTTATCTATGTAGTGAGTTAATTTATTGAAAACTACCCTCTAAAGGGTCCTTTAATTATGCCTAAATATATGATACTACCTGTATTATATACCAATTTCCAACATACATTGATCTTTCTCTAAGCTTTCTAACCTTTTCCATTGATCTAAATGTCTATTAGTATGCCAATTATCTATTACTGTCACCATTATAACTTTGTAATATATGTTAATCTTAATATTGTAATATCTTAATACCATTTAGATTTATATCACCACTTTTTCCATTTTTCCCAGAATTGATTTCCTTACTCATATGAATATGTGTGTGTGTGTGTATACATTATATTGGGTAGCTCAAAATTACTCAGCTGATTGTAATTATTTAATAAGTTGAAGAAAATTTGACATTATTATAATATTAAGTCATACTATATATAGTATATATAGTCATATCATATATCTGATGACCTTGCCTAAAATGGAAACACGTCTATCCTTCATATCCCTTATCAACAAGGATTTTTTACTTTTTCTTTATAAGACGTAGATTCTGCAATGTTCGGGTTCATTTGTTTATCTGTTTATATTTGTTTACCTTAGCACATGATTCCTTGAAGGATGAGGGCAGAGGTTTTGCTAATTTTTTTTCAATACTCTATATTTACCTCCTATAATTGTGTCCGGAACATGGAGATTTTGCAAAAAATAGTTATTGAAGAATAAATAAAGAAAGAAAGCATAACCCACACTGGATTCCTTCAAAGTCCTCAAATTAGAGAAAGGAAAAATAGACTTTTGTGTTGAACACACCTGCAAAGCCCAAAATATCTTGTGTAAGGTTAAAGAACATTTTTCAAAAGCGAAGAGTTTGTCAAGGAAAAACCAGAGCCAGACCGTAGTGGTAAAAACAGGTTTTATTCAGGAACAACTATAATTGGAGAAAATAGGCCTCAGCATAGAAGGAGGCTCAATTCCAAATAACAGCATGGACAAAAGATTCATGGTCAAGAAGCAGGGCCAGGGTCAGGGGATGGAAAATTAGGAAGTCCCAGGAGGATGCTGTTAACCTGGTTTGACAAGAGCCCCCAAACTTAGGCCAGAGAGACCGGTACCCAGGGTAGGGGATGAGGAATTTGATCAGATATAAAAAGTGATCGGTTACCCAGATACTGAGGTGGTGACTCTGCATAGGCTTTTAGGACGTTGTCTCTTCCAAAGGAAATAAAGGCCCAAGGCCACTTTAAGTGACTGTGCGGGACTGTGACTGCATTTCTCAACAACTTACAACCTCTTGAGCTCCGGACCTCCTCCTGGTATACTGGAAATACAGAAGGTGCAAAAATAATCATCTGACAAATTTAGAATCTAGAACATTCTACCGCGACACTGGCTGGACTGGTATTTACTTTTTCCAATTTATTGATTTTATTTACATCCAAATCTTTCCTTCCACCCTCTAACATTTCTGTTTCTTGCCCATCTCTTTTGTAAGGCCAGCAAGCCAAATGTCCATAAATAATAATGTTTTATTGAAACAATTGTCCTACTTATTCCCTTACATACTGTCTCTGGCTCCTTTTGCTTCACAGCAACAGAATTGAGTGGTTGCCGTAGAAACTTTAGGGCCTACAAAGGTATTTATTATCTGACACTTTACTGAAAAAATTGGGTGATTGCTGCCTTAGGGTAGATAGCAAAGGGGCCTCAGAGCCAAGTTAGTATATAATATAAATGATAGCAACTTCAGTTTACTTAGTGTTTACAACGTTACAGACATGTACAGGTTTTACATGCATTATCTCATTTAACTGGTGTCAACACTTCGAGGTAGATAAGACTAATTTTCACCTTAGAAGTGATGGAACTGAGCTGTAGAGAGATTGAGTAACTAGATTCAAGTTTGAATAGCAGCCCCTCATGCCCTGCTCCAGATGGAAATCCAGCTCTGTCTGTTTAAAACTGTGAACGTTAACACTGAAGACTTTTCTGTGGGGAAATATGTGTGTTTTTAAAAGAATTTTATTTTTAAATAATTATAGATTCACAGGGTGTCGCAAATAAATACACAGGGAAGTCACTCCCCCAGACTCCCCCAGTGTAACTGTGAAGCTTAATGCTCTACTCTCTTTTGTGTATTTGAGATTTAAAGGTGCCTCGGTTAAGGGCCAAGTGAAGCAGTGGATAGAAGGAAGGGAGTGTGGATCTGGACCCTGGGGAGCATCAGGAGGCCGTGCTGTAGTGGGCTCTTGGCTGTCGCTCTCTCAGGAAGCAAACCCGGGGCCTGCAGACCTAAAGTGCCAGCTGGCATCCACTTTATTTAAATGGGTGTCGAGGGAGGATTATCAGCATCAGGAGCATTCCATGTCATCAAGTCTCTTATCAGTTCAGGGCTGTAAATATACCTTGGATAGTACTGAAAAGGTTTTGTAACTCTTGATAGGTTCAGGCGCACTGTGTCAGGTAAAAACTAAGGCTTTAATGCCTGATGCTTTCTATAGGACTATTAGTTTGCTTTTTAAATTTTTATTTTGAAATAATTATACTTTCACAGGGTGTTGCAAAGAAATGTATAATGAAGTCTCATGTAGCCTTCACATAGCTGTTCCAAAGTTTATATTAGATGTGACTATACAACTGTACAATAGCAAAGTGAATAAAATAATACCAGTGTAATTCATAGCGCTTATTCATATTTTACCAGTAAACAGGCATTCATTTGTGTGTTTGTGTGTGCAATTTTGCCGCTTGGGTTACTTTATGTACCATCACCACAATCAAGATACTGCCCGTAAGTCACCACGGGCTCACTTGTGTTCCCTCCTGTAGCCACACCTATCCCCAGCCCCTCCCACCCCATCTCTAACACTGGGCAACCAAGGTCAGTTCTCATTCTCTACAATTATGTTATTTCACGAATGTTACAAAAATGGAGCCATCCAATTTATATCATTTTGAGATTGGCTTCCTTTTCTCTTGGCAAAGTCTCCTTAAGCTTCATGTAAGCTCTTAGGCATATAAATAGTTGATTGAATAGTTCATTTTATTACTGAGTAGTATTCCATGGTATATATATGGATCTATCATAGTTTGGCCATTCGTCCGCTGAGGGTATATTTGGGTAGTTTACAATTGGTGGCTTTTATATGCTTAAAGCTGCTAAGAACATTGCATACAAGTCCTTGTGTGAAACTCAGTTTTCATTTTTCTTCAACAAATGCTCAACAGAGCAATTGCAGGTTGTATGTGGAGTCCTACTTTTAGCTTTAAAAGGAGCTACCAGGCCATTTTCTAGAATGACTGCACCATTTTACATTCCAGGCAGCAATGTGTGATTCATTTTCTTCAAATCCTCTGCATTTGGTGTTATCACCATTTTTCGTTTTTGCCATTTTGATAGGTTTGTAGTGACAGTTCATTGTAGTTTAAATTTGCAATTCTTAAATTGCTAAGAAAGTTGAATATCATTGCATGTGTTATTTGCCATTTGTATAACATTTCAGTATGGTGTCTGGGTATGTCTTTTGCCCATTTCCTAATTGAATTGTTTTGTTTGTCCCTTTCTTTGTTTTACCATTGAGTTTTAACAGTCCTTTATGTATTCTAGATATGCCTTTGTCCAATATGTGATTTGAAAATATTTCCTCCAGTGTGCAATTTGTCTTTTTATCTTCCTACCAGGTCTTTCTCAGAGCAAAAGTTTTACATTTTGATGAATTCCAACTTTTCCACTTATGGATCTTACTTTTGGTATCAAGCCTCAGAATTATTTGCAAAAGTCTACATACCACAGAATTTCTCCTCTGTTCTTTTCCTAGAGTTTTATAGCTTTATATTTTGGATTCATTCTGTGATCCATTCTGAGCTAGTTTTTGTATGAAGCATGAGGTTTAAGTTATGGATCATATTTTTGCTGAGGGATGTATAGTTGCCCCAGCACCATTTATTGAATTTAAATTTGTTTTGACTATTTCAAGGTTTTTGCTTTCCATATAAATTTTAGAATAAGCTTATTTATATCTATAGTAAGAGATGTTGTTTAGGTTTACAGGCTGAGATTTTTGTAAGGATTGTTCTAAACGTCTAGGTTAATTTGGAATTGACTACTTTGCTGTGTCTTCCAACACATGGACTCGATATACCTCTCCAAATGTTTAGGTCTCTGATTTCTGCTTTTGGAATTACGGTAATACTGGTCTCATAAAATAAACTGGGGAGTGTTCTCTCTTCTACTTTTGTAGAAAAGATGGTGTAAAATTATTGTTAATTTCTTCCCTACATGTTTGGTAAAATTATCCAGTAAAACCATCTGGGCATGGAGATTTCCTTTTCTGAAGCTTTTTAATTACAAATTCAATTTCTTTAATAGAAGACTAACAGTGTACCTTGTCTAATTTTGGACTTTATTTTTTTCAAGAAATTCAATACATCTAAGTTGGTAAATTAAAAAATGTAGGATTCCTCTATTATCCTTTTAATTGTTGCAGGATTCTTTTTGATATTTCCTGATATGCCTCATATTTGTGTACTGTGCCTTCCTTCTTTTTATCTTTGTCAATCTTTCTAGACTTTATGAAAACCCCAATTTGATGCAAGCAGTCAGTTAGTGTGTGCTCGGATCACCTGAATTGAGTCCTAGATTAAGGTGAGCTTTAGTCTTCTGCGATACTATTCTGGGTAGTCATTTCAATATACTCTCTGAAGATAGATAGATGTGTGGCATGCTGTATGCTTGGATGAGGTTCTTCTTTTCCTTTGACGTTTTCCATAGTGTTTGAATGATTTTATGTTCAAAGTATGTTAATTTTACAACAGTAATGAGGTAGTGTTTCTTAAAAACAGTAGGAATTTTTAATTACCTTGAGATGATATGTAATCAGAACTTTCAAAGCTAAGTGTTCTAAAGTAAGGGCTTTTAAAATGTTGGCTATATTTTATTTTTCAAGCTGGCACAGACTTTTCAATTTCAAAAAGATTGCTGACTAACATTTGAGGCCGATTAGCAATCAGGCAGTATGTAATTTGGAAGTGAAATCCTGCTGTATTAAATTCTGATCCTTTTTAATAAGATGCTTCTAGATGAGCTCAATTGTACACTGTCAAAAAGGTCAGTATTTATGATGTAAGAGAAACACATAATGTGGTTGGAGAAAGCCAAAGGCCAACTTGACCAAGGTTGCATTTCCCAATCAACACCCTAAATCCCCAACATTAGACTTAAGCATTTTTTTCCCAGACGATATGGCTTCAGGGAAAGTATAAATCAATGATGTGAATTGAATCACAAGTTATCTAGATAACATTCATCAGCATTACCTAACACAAAACTGTAAGGCGTATTCATTACTGCAGAGGGTACCATCAAGCTCACCATCTTTTGCCTTTAAGTTACAAATTGCCAAAGGTTTCTGTTTCTGAGACTCTCAGAGCTTAAGAGAATGTGTTTGCTGTCAGTCCTTCAAGACTTGTAGACTCTCTGTAGTGACTCTAATAATTTCAGAGGACGTTGTGAAACATATATTCCCATTATGCAAGGGTCCTGAAGTAACAGATACTACCTATTTTTTGTCAAGAATTCTAGTTACCCTAGTGAGATTTTGATGTACAACACTAGCCTTGATGATTAAAGATCATTTAATTTTTTTTTTATGAAGATAATATATGCTAACGTTAACTTTTTCTCTTTTATTTTGAGGGAGGGGTGCATGGAGGTTACAATTCTATGAGTTTTAGCACATTAATAGATTTGTGTAACTATCATCACAACTTTGATAGGACTTTTTCATCACTCAAAATACTCTCTCTTGTGAGAATCCTTTGAAGTCACAACTTCCCTAACCTTTAATAAAATGCTGATCTCTATCGCTACGTTTTTGTCTATTTGAAAACGTCATACAAATATAATCATAGTATGTAAACTTTTGAGAATGGCTTCTTTTACTCAACAAAATGCATTTGAGGTTCATCCAACTTGTTGCATATATTAATTATTCATTCCTGTTTATTGCTGAATATTATTCCTCTGTATAGCTGTTCCAACTTTGTATGGGTTATGCATTAATCCAGTGAGGGACATTTGGGTGGTATACAGTTTTTAACAATTAAACAAATTTGAGAATTATTTCTTGAAAAAAATTGTTGGTGTCATTTATGGTATATGGAAGTGATGGAAAGTAAATAGGTGAGAAGTTTTTTGAGAGAATTTCAATGCCAAAGAAACCAAGAACTTTGTCTGGCAAGCTTCTGACTGTGATGAACATCAGGAAAGAAGCAATTTGGGAAAACCCAGCAGTGTTGAAAGTTTAGATGTAGCTGTGGAATCTGATAGACAAGGAAGTGTTTCCCAAAGTTGGAGCCTAGAATCTTAAAGTGTAATGGACAAGACAGAAAGAATTGAAGTCTAATCAAATAATTTCTCCCTCTTTATTCCTGTTCTGCAGAATTGAGACAGGGACCATGGGTGTAGTCAGAGTAGGGTGATGGCCTCCCGAGAAAGCAGGGCAGGATATTTACAGTCAGAGCAATATAACAATGGGCAAAGAAGTCCCTTTTGAAAACTCTGTGTTAAGCATTATGCAAAGTCGAGGTCACACTAATTCTCTAGGATAAAGATACCAGACTAGGAATATAGACATCTTCTATGAGGTCAGTTAAAAGTCAAAAGGCCAGGAGCAACTTGGCCCAGAATGCTTGAGTGTTTCACAAATAAAGAAGGGTATCTCAGCATAACCCGTGACTTCACTGTAAACAGTCCTAGGGAGCAGAGAACAACCCAGCCCACCTTGAGGGCAGGGCAGGTGGTACAAGTCCATACCCCTAAGCTTTTTTTTCATGTTCTCAAAAAATCCTCATTTGCCTATAAAACCCCCTAGACAACGCACCACCCCGGACTCTCTTGTCCCCTCTTGGTGTGAGCCGGGAGCTCTTTCCTCTCACTTTATTTCTAAATAAAAGCCTGTACCTTGCTCTCCTACCTTGGGTGTTTGCTAAGCTCATTCTTTGGCTTCGTAAACAGGAACCCAGGCATCAGAACAACTACTGATCTACCATTCATCTCCTCACCAAATGGAAGATTTATGACAGCTAAGCAGCCTCCGTTCCACTATCACATATTGGTTGGGAAGGGTGGATAGAGCAAGCAATGTCTTTTGAATTCTAAGTCCACTGGCCCATGAAGACGTTTCCATACCTAAATCAGAATGATATGTATCATCTGGAAAAACAGAACCTCAGCTGGATGCAGTTAGAAATGAAACTTTTGATTATCTCCTTTGTAAAGAGTGTATGTTTAGTGGGTGGGGAAAAAAAGTGAAGCTGGTATTTGGTGGCCAGAAGATCAGACTACAGCCACAAAAAATGCTGTTTGTCAAACTCTGTTTCATTTTCCTCTTTAGCACACGGGAAAGCTACAATTCCCAGATTTCTTGGAGGATGAATTGGGCTATTTGACCAATGGAATGGCAGTATTATCGATGCACATTAACTCTAAGCTTGGTGCTCAATATTTCTCCTATGACGGTCCATTATTTCTTTTTCCCTGGATCTACCAGCAAGACACACAAATCCAGTGGAAGCCTTGAGACTGTGGGAAATAGTGCAGCCTCTAAATCAGTGGTTTCTGGTGGGGTCTTCTTCCCTGCCCTGGAAACATTTAGCAATGTCTGGAGAAAATTTTGTCTGTCAAACTAGGATGGTACTTCTAGACTCACTTGGAGAGAAGGGAGGGATATTCATAAACATCCTACAGTGATAGGATATTTTCCCACCACAAAGAATTATCCAACATAAAATGTCAGTAGTGCCAAGGTTGGAAAACATTACTTTTCATAGGGAATATCTTGATGCTTGTGTAACTATGTGGGACAGAGTTCCTCTGCCCACCTACATCAGATGATAAATGTGAGGCACAAGCCTTTATTGTATCAATGTACTGAAATTTGGGGATTGCTTTTTGCCATATTCTCTAATTTGTACAGAAAACTAAATGTCCTAAATACCTATTAAAAATAGGATTGATGTGAAGATTATTTTATTTGTAAAGCATTTAAAACTGTAACTGGTAAAAGGTAACCTCTAAAAATTTGTTATTAAAAAGAGGTATTGTTTATTGTCCTTCCATGTCTTTTTCCATGTCATATTATGTAAATATTGTTATTTAATAATTCCATTTTTCAGATGAGGAAATTAAGACAGAGAGATTAAGGAGCTTGACCACAATCACAGAGGTAGTAAAAGATAAAATTAGGCTATGAACGTAGATAATCCTGCCTTCCAAGTCCATGTCAGTACAACACTGTGACTGCCTCTTGTTCAGAAGGAATATGAATATCCACAGATGTGAAACATATCACTTAAATTGAAAAAACAATCAGTGAGAATACTTGATATCTTGATCTAGGTGATGGTTATATGACTGTATATACATGTTACAATGCATCAAACTGTACACTAAGATTTGTATATTTTATTGTATGTATATCAATAAAAAAAAGGAAAACTTTTTCTTCTCTGTGAATCAGCTGATTATAGCATCATCTGCCTTGAAATTCAGGTGGTTGTAGAAAGTCTCTGTAATATATTCAGGCTTCACATGGAGTGGTGGCCAGGACCCAGAGTAAACAGAAAATTAGACACTGAAATCTTGTATTTCATGTAGAGTCTTCCTAAGTAAAATAAGTAACTATGCTGATATAGTTCACCTGCTGAGACTCTCAGATACCAGGCTGCTGGATCATTTGAGTGATTGAAATTTGTAGCAAACTCCCCTGTAACTTAAAATCTAAGATATTCTGACAGATTTTTATCTCAAGAGTGATAAAATAAAAAGAGTATATGGTTCATTGAGTTTGGGGGAAAATACCCTTGATATAAATCTCTGCTCAGTAAAAAGTCTGAGAAGGAAAAAGGAATCACTGAAGAAATATATAAAAATGGCATTACTTGTGTATGTGCCTGGCAGGGTAGGGAATGGTAATATGCCTAGAACATTAGGTTTTCCTCTCATCCACTGGATGTGTGCATGTGCTCAATCTTTTTGGTTAAGAGATGCAGAATGTGTCCATCATAGCTCAAGGTAATGAGTTCCAGAAATGGAATCCTGATGCAAAACTAGCCAATCAGAACCTTGGGATGTCAAGAAATGAGCATTGCATCTACACTGGGTTGCTGATTTAGAGTCATTTGACTACACATGTGCGGGCAGCTTTTCTAGTTATATGGAGAAACTCTGCATTTATTTACTTATTCATTTATGAATAATTTTTTTGAGTGTTGGTTATGCACCAGGCACTCTTCTAGCTCCAGGAGATACCACAGTAGACAAAACAGATGAAGTCCATGCCCTGAGAAGCTACCTTTCTAGTGAGACAGACAATAATGCAAAGTACATTTTGCTACTGAAATGGCATGAAATTACAAATCAGTAGTAAGAAAAATTGGGGAAATTCACAAAGATATGGAAATTAAACAAAACACTCCTAATTAACCATTCTGTCAAAAGATACAGCAAAAAGGAAATCAGAAAATACTTCAAGAGAAATAAAAGTCAAGATATGGCATATCTAAACTTATGGGATTCATTTGATGCAAATGCTTAGAGGGAAATTTATAGCTGTGCTCATACAACTGGATGCCCACATTCAAATTTGGACCCTTACCTCATGCAATATGTAAAAAGTCAAAAGAAATTGAATGCCTAAATGTGATAGCTGAAACCACAAAATTCTTAGAGGAAAGCATAGGAGTAAAACTTCCTTGGATTTGTCAATGAATTTTCAGATATGACACAAAATGCCCAAACAACAAAAGAAAAAAATTGGACCATCGAAATTTAAAAATTTGTGCTTTAAAGGACATCATGAAGAAAGACAAAAAATAACCCAGAAAATGGAAGAATATAGTTTCAAATTATATGTCTGATAAGAGACTTGCTTCTAGAATATACGAACAACTCTTACAACTCAATGATAAAGAAAAAACCAAATCCATTAAAAAATCAACAAAGGATCTTAACAGAATTTTTCCAGAGAAGATCTACAAATGGCCAGTAGGCATAAGAAAAGATGTTTGACATCATTAGTCATTGGGGGAATGCAAATCAAAACCACATCCACCAGGATGGCTAGCATTAAAAGGTCAGAAAACAAGTGTTGGTGAGGATGTGGAAAACTGGAAACTTTATACATACCAGTGGGAATGTAAAGTGGTCCACTAACTTTGCAAAAAAGTTTAGCAGTTTCTCTGATGATAAAACAGAATTACAATGTGACTCAGCAATTCTACTACTACATATATACTAAGAGAACAGAAAATACATGTTTACATGCAAATCTGTGCACAATGTTTATAGCAGCATTATTCATAATAACCAAAACATGGAAACAATCCCAATATCCAATACTGGACAAATGGTTAACCAAATGTGCATATCCATACAATGTAGTATTATTTGGCCATAAAAGGAATGAAATATTTATACATCCTATGACATGACTGAATCTTAAAAACATTATGCTAAGTGGAAAACTATGACAAAAGACCCATGTTATATGATTTTATTCATTTGAAAGTCCAGAACAGGGACTAGAAATAGAAAGTGGATTAATAATTGCTTACATCTGGGTTGGGGGAAATGGAGGTGAGGATGTGATGGTAAAGGATAGGGAAGTACCCTAAATGTCCATACGTGGGATTTCATCTTATGATGAAAATGTTTTAAAATAACCACTGTGATAGTTTTTTGCATATATATATGTGAATATACTAAAAACTATAGAATCATGTACTTTAAGTGGGTGAATTGTATGCTATGTGAATTATATCACAGTACATCTGTTTAAAAAAATCAATGACCTTCATATGCACACAACACAACCAGTTAGAGAAGAGCGTCATTTAAAATAACAACAAATAACATTAAATACTTAGCAACTTAAGAAAACTTAAGAAAAATGTGTAAAGTCTGTATGTAAACATTTTTAAGAAGGTTATAAAAGTAGACTTAAGGATACCTGGTGTTACCCTTTATAAATTCACCCAACCCCCTCCTGTCCCATTCCCATTTCATCTCCAACCCAGAGCAACCACTATTCTTTCTTCCTTTCTAAAATATTGTCATTTAAAAAATGTAAGAATTGTATCATTCAATAATTGATATTATAGAATGCACATGGAAAGGTATAGACCCTTGAATGGGTTAAACCATTTTGAAAAAGATGAATAAAGTGGAAACAACCACTCTGTATAGCACTAAGGCTCACAGCTGCAGTTATCAAGGCAGTGTGGTATTTGAATAGAGGACATAGAAAAGACTACATAAATATGTTAATATGATTTTGAAAAAGGAGTCAGAATAATTCACTGGAGAAAGCATAGCTTTAAAAAAATGTGTTGAATTCATTGTAATTGGTAGATATAAAATTAAAACTTGCTCATATCCCCACATTTTAGATAAAAACTAACTCAAAATTAATACAGACTTAAATATAAAATGTAAACTATAAACCTTTTAGGAAAACAATATAAGAAAAATTTCAAGATCTCATGCTAGGCAGAGTTCTGATACTCGATACCAAAAGCAAGATACAAAAAAGAAAAATCTGACTAACTAGACTTCAACAAAATTAAATATCTTTGAAAAGACAAATTATAGACTAGAAGAAAATATCTGTAAACCATGTACATGACAATGGTCTAATATCCAGACTACCTATAAAGAATTCTCAAAACTCAACAAAAAATCCCCACAACTCAGTAAAAAAAAAAAAATAACCTGATTTAAAAATGAGCAATAGACTTGAACAGACATTTCAATGAAAATATACAAATGTTAAGAAGCATATGAAATGATGTTTAACCTCAGTGATCAACAAAGATTGTAAACCAAAACCACAGTGACCATCATTTCATACCCCTTAGGATGGCTACCATCAAAAGAAAAAAAATTCAGAAAATAGCAAGTTTTGGTGAGAATGTTGAAAAATGGAACCCTTATGCATTGTTGGTGGAATTATAAAATGGTACAACTGTGGAAAGCAGATTGACAGTTCCTCTGAAAACTAAAAATATTACTATCATTTAATCCAGAAATCCCACTTCTTGGTATAGAAATGATTGAAATGACTGAAATGACTGAAATGACTGAAAGGGTCTGGAAGACTTACCTGCATAACCATATCCATAGTAGTATTATTCACAATATTCAAGAGGTAAAAGCAACCCAAATGTCTATCCAAGGATGAATGGATAAACAAATGTGTTACACTTGTATAATGGAATATTATTCAGCCTTAAAAAAGAAGGAAAACCTGTCACATGCTACAACACAGATGAACCTTGAGGGTCTTATGCAAAGTTAAGTAAGACAGTCACAGGAAGACACTGTATTATTCCATTTATATGAGGTATCTAAAGTAGTTCAATTCATAGGAACAAAAAATAAAATGGTGTAACAGGGGCTGGGAGGAGGGAAAAAGGATGAGTTGTTTAATGGGTATACAATTTTAGTTTTGTAAGATGAAAATGTTCTGAAGATCTGTTGCACATCAATGTGAATATACTTAACATTACACATACATTTAAAAATGGTAAAGATGATAAATTGTATATTGTGTGTCTTTTACTTAATTAAATAAATAAAGAGAGAAGGGGAGAGGGAGAGGAGAGAGAAAGAGAAATATAGAGAATAAAAATTCTGTTTAGATAATTCCAACATCAGATTCATCTTTGATTATTAATTGTCTTTTCTCCTATTGTGATTCTCTTGGGTCTTGTTATGGCAGATGTTTTTCTATTACATGCTGGACATTTTTCCATTATGTTAGGAGAGTATGGGTCTTCTTTTTTTTTAAGCTAGCAGTTGCTCTGTTTAGGTTTAGCATACAAAAATTTGTTCTTTTGTGGGTTGTCATTCTAATGGCTGTTAAAAAAAAAAGCTGCCTTGTCTTACATGGTTGAGAGTAGAACAATACTGGGTCTAGGTCACCTTTTTCTATTAGGTGGGATAACCTGTTCTGTGTTGTTTCTCTAATTCTGGTGTCCAAAACCACTTCACCATCTTACCACTTTTCAGAGCTTATTTGGATTGCATTGTCTCTTACATTATTTCTAGGGTTTGTTTTGTACCTAATAAAAAGCAGCAGCAGGTGTAAACTACCTTGTACAGATCAGAAATCTCACTTGTTTTTAATCCCTAAAAGTCTCCCCTAACCTTTCCACAATCCTAGGCATGGTAACAACTTTCTGCCGTTCTACTGTTCTGTTACCTCAGAAGTTTTATTTATTTTCTTTCCTGTAACATCGTTCATGCAAGTATAACCAATACCTTATATTAAGTGCTAAGTTAATAACTGGTTTGATTTCTGTTTTTCTGACTGGAACCTAAGTGATACGGAATGTACATATTTTGTACCTGCTTTTTCCTTACTTTTCTCACCACAGACATATAAGCACTAACTTTAAAATATTTCAAATATGAATGCCTGTAACACCAAACACTCTCGCTGTTTACAAGGCTTCTTTACAAATACAGTGGGAACTTATGTGAACATATGTGCACTTCATAACTGATTACAACTTTATTTTTGATACAAATACATAAAATTTCCTGGTTCTTTGTATTATATCCTGTTATACTCAGTTAACATTTGAATAGACTAGCACCCGTTATCCATGGGGGATACATTTAAAGACTGCCAGTGAATGCCTAAAACCTCAGAGAGTACCAAATCCTATATATATCTATGTTTTCCTATACATAAATGCATATCATAAGGTCTAATTTATAAATGAGGTACAGTAGAAATGAACAATAATTAATAATAGAAAAATTATAACAATATACTGTGATAAAAGTCATGTGAATGTTGTCTTTCACTCTTTCAAAATATGTCATTGTACTGAATTAACCCTTCTTCCTGTGATGATGTGGGGTGTAAAATGCCTATGTGATGAGATGAAGTAAAGTGAATGATGTAGGCATGGTGTGGTAGCATTAAGTTGCTACTGACCCTCTCATGATAAGTCAGGAGAATCATTTACTTCTGGACCATGGTTGACCCTGGGTAACTGAACTATGGAAGGCAAAACCACAGATAAAGGGGAAATACTGTATCCTATACAACAGGTTTTAAATTAAATACCAACTACATTGAAACATTCAATCTGTTTAAATATTGAAATAGTTTTAAATAGCTGTGGGATTCTTGGTTACTAGAAAGAACATCTGTGCTATGCATCATAACAATATAAAATTTAAATATAATGCCCTTCAAAATGGAATTGTGAAAAGGATGTAGTAACCAATGATATCTTTGGGACATTGGTGCCCTCCACTGAAATGTTACAATTTTTATGTACTAAAAACTTAATATGATCACTATTTGGGCCTGTTAATGAAAGACTTCAAGTTATCTATTAAAAGCATAAATAATTTACTTATTAATATTTTGAAAAATCTCATGTTTCAATAGTATGTATAATCCATCAAATAGGGCTTGAAGGGTCTTGTTAGTGATACAAAGATTCAAGTTCAGAAATTGCTTGGAGGAAAGGCTGTAGGGATCATCTTAGGCTCTTAATTGGAAAATCTCAGGACCTTGGCCCAGAAACAAAAGCAAACAACAGTTGAATGGAGCCTGGACAAACTTTCCTGAAACCTAACATTATGGCAGCTTACTCTCTGACTAGATTAAATAGTTAACTTCTTCTATCTGCCTATCAAAGGAGAGGTAAACTCTGGAAGATAAGATAATCCAGAAAATCCACAATTCTAGTACACAGTGTTCAACATTTTTAAAAAAATGACATTAAAATTACCAAATGACAAGACTTCATGGTCAAAATAGATGGTAGAGATAGAACCACAGGTGATGAAAAATTTGCAGATATCTTACAAGGATTTTAAATTTATTTAAATAATATATTCAAGAAAGAACAAGAAAAATGATGTAAGATACAAAATTTCTATAGAAAATTGGAAACTATAAAATAGAAAACAACAGGACTTGTAGTACCAAAACTCACTACACCTAAAACTAAGAACTTAAGAGATGAATTACTAACAGATGATAAAAAACCAAAAGATAATTTAAAAGCTAAAAGATGGATCAATACAAATTTTCATACTGATCACACAATAAAAAGCTCCCCCAAAGAGAAATGAGATTGAATGGGATAGAAGCAATATTTGAAGAGTTAATAGCCAAATGTTTTCTAAAATTGATGAAAAATAGCAAGACACATAGTCAAGAAGCTCTGTGAGCTCCCAGGAAAATGATTATTGAAAAATATCATACCTAAGGGTATCATAATATAAACTATTAAAAACCAAAGAGAAATAGAAAAATAATCTGGTTGATGTTAGGCTTTTAACAAAAAAGAAAGGAAGTAGAAAAGACAATGGAAAAATAGATTCAATGTGCTGAAATAAGAAATAAAAACCCTGGAGAAATATCTTTTTAAAATAGGAGTAAAGGCATTTTGAGTAAATAATAATTGAGAGAATTCATCAACAATATATCTCCACTTAAAAAATACTGAAAGGAATTCCTTAGGCCAAAAAAGACAAATGAAGACCAGAATATATTGTAATTGTTGGATAAATTTAAACAAATGTCAACTATATGAAATAATTATAGGAAGAACAACAATAACTTTATGAGATTAAAACATATGCAGAATTAAAATATATGACAGCAGAGGCGAAGGATGGAGTTAATGAGTCCTATGGTGATTGCATTATCAGGAAATGGGAAAAATAATAATTTATATTAGATTGAATAACACAAGAATGCTTACTGCAATCTCTAGGGAAACCAAAGAGAATTTTAAAATGCATCAATGAAAGACAGGGAAATAAGTATAAAGATTGAAAGAGAAATGATAAATAAGACCATCATTATTTGCTGATATGCAATTATTTTCATGTAAAATCTAAAAAAACCTAAATAAAACAGGGAATTAATAAATGAACTTAGCAGTACTTTGAGATACATGATGACAATAAAAAATGAATTGATGTCTTTGTTCTTGCAACAAAAAATAGAAAATACAATTTAAAGATACCAGTTTTGAAAGCACCACATTAAATTTATCAAAGAATAAATCTAATGGAAGATCTACAAGACATTTACACTGAACACTACTAAACATTACTGACAAAATTAAAGAAATGCCTACATAAATAGGGAGATAAAACATGTTCATCTATAGAAGACTAAAAAGTGCAAAAATGTTGCTTCTCCCCAAACTGATCTACAGAATTAATACTAACCCAGTCAACCACCCAACAGTTTTTTAAAAAAATGAAATTGACATACTGAGTCTAAATCTTAGATGGAAATGTCAGGGGCCAAGAGTAGCCAATGCTTTCTGAAGAGCAAAATGGTAGACTTACATTGCCAGAAGCCAAGGCATATTATAATGTCAGAGTAATTCAGGTAGGGTGGAAATGGTGTAAGAATAGACAAATAGCCTATTGTATAAAATTAAGAGTTCAGGAACATTTCCACCTTTCTATGGTCACTTGGCTAATGGTGAAATGACACTGAATTATAGTGGAGATGGGTTGAGTATCTCAATAGTGATCTTCTCAAAATGGGTCATTTGGATATCCATATGGGAAAATATCTTGACTTTATCTCATGACATCAAAAGAAATGTCTTAGGAATTGCAGATCTATATGTGAAAGACAAAATAAAGCAATAATTTAAGAAAACCCAGGAAAACATGTTCATGAAGTTGAGGCTGATAAAAATTTCACAAAAAAGATTTTAAAAAATATGCTAATAATAAGGAATAAAATACTATTGTTACATAGGACTCTATTAAAATTAAGAACTTTTACTCAAGAAAATCTATTCAGAAAATGAAAAGGCAGGATATATTAAAGTTATTTGTAAATATGCAGAAATCAAATAACTTCTATACAGATTATGAAGAATAAGAAAAAATGATTTTATAATAGAATAAAGACATAAATAAAAGACACAGCAAAGATTATACAACATAAATTCACTTATATAATATTCAAATACAAGTCTAATTTATAGATTTAGAACTCTGAATAAGGTTTATTTCTCAGAAGGAGTGCCTGGGAGGATGCATTAAAAGATCTTCTCAAGTTCAGGCAATGTTCTATTTTTTGTTCTAGGTGATGATTACATTAGTGGGTTCACTATGAAAATTCAAAAAGCTGCATCCTTATGATTTATTCACTTGCTTTATGTGTGTTATACTTCAATATTAATAAAAACATAAAAGGAATATACAAGAAAAGCTGGAATATTCAAGAAATTAAAATTTCTAATATAAAGTAGAAATGATGTTTAAAGTTAAAATTAATTATGTCAATTTGCCAAACTAGTTGCACTATTCCTGGAACAGTTTATTATCTTAATGTATAAAGAATACTTGAAAATTAGAATAAAAAGTCAAAATAATAATTAGAAAAATATAACAAAAAAAAGTTCTATTCAAAGAACAACCCAGAACAAAGTAGCTAGTGAACATAGGAAAAATAAATGGACAAGTAGAAAACTTTACAAATTTGCTGAAGGGCATAAAATAAAACTAAAGAAACTGAGACACAAGCCACATTTTGAAATACAAAGTGCCACTATTATTAAGAGATCATGCTCCCAGCATATTATGATGTAGAAAGTACAATGTGCAGAACTGTGCAATTCCATTTATGTGACAAAAATTAAAATATGTTATTTGTATACATATACAGGCATAATTGCACAGAAAGCGCACAGTAGAGGCAAGCATTAGACTCCTTAAAGTGCTTATTTTTCCTTCAGAGAATCATAGAAATTATATTTATATGTGTGTAGGGTAAGGAGGTAAGGCAAAATTAGGAACTGAAGTTTTATTATGTATTTTGATGTACTGATGGAAATATATTGCATAAAAAGAAAGATAGGTGAAATATATGAATACATACTCGTAAAGAAAAAATGTAAATAGCAATTAAAAACATGAAAGAAGATGTTTAATTCTATTTTTAATTAAATAAATATATCATTTTCTCAGTAGCACATGTATTAACTAAACTTTAAGAGAGAAAGGGAAAGAAAATTAAAGTAGGACCCAGGTAGCGAGGGAAATAAAAGGAAGACGCTGGGCACCAGAGACAGAGTCCTGAGAAAGAAAAGTAAAAGAATCTCACACATGTTGTGGAATTGTGTTTTACTTGATTCCTAATCTCCCTAGGTATGTGGAGTCCTCCATGTGTCTCTGAAAAATTCACACATACCTGTTTCTCAAATTAATCAGGATACAAAATGAGCCAAAAGAAAAAAGTATTTATAGTTCATACAAACTTAGCCTATAAATGACTTTACTCAAAGATGTGAGATTTGTGAAAAACACTAGGGGTTCCTTCTTTGTCATTGATGGGCAGTTTCTCAGCTCCAAATTAATAGAGACAGAACCATGAAGACCAGAAACATCCAACTGAATGCTCTAGATTTACGAGAATTCACTGTCTTACCAAGGAGAGCACATGTGGGTGGTATCATAGGTGATGGAGTATGGTGGAATCATAAAATGTTACTTTAAACGGACGCATTATGGAGAATGGCAGGTTTGACGTCAGAGGGTCTTGCATCTCTGCTTTTAGTGGCTCTGTGAATGCATCCCCATTCGCCTCTCTTCCCCTTAATGTTCCTACCTGTCCCACTTGCCTTCAAGATTTGTGATAATTAAATACTATTATACTTATAAACTTTTCTTTTAAGCTACAAACTTATCTAATTAGATTATACATGAGCACCTAAAAAACAAAATACCTTACGACAGAAAGTTACATAGAGGAACACAGCTTGATTGCAAGGGCTTGTCAGTTTGTTCAGAAGTGAGTGCAGAATGTTATATGAGAGTCTGGACTTGGCTATTGATTCATTCTGATTTTAGTCAGAATTTCTCACTAATGTATACAAATCTTGATTACTGTCTTACCCCAAATTGTAATATAGTTTTATTGGAGGAGGGGACAATATGGTGTGTATTTGTGTTAGTAGGCATATTTTTTTGCCTGTGTTATAGAAATGCTAGTGTAACAAAATGCTCCCATCTTCCATAACACAAATCAATAAATATCACCTAAAATTATAATCAAAAGTGTGTTATTAAAAATAAAATGAGCAAGTGCAGAACTAACAGATAAAAGAGCTGAGAGTTTTACCTCTAACTGCAGAGAGGTGATGGGATGTAGAGTAGTGGCCTAATTTTAAGGGTTATAAACATGCAGTAACATTTGCTATTGCATTAGATGTATGCTTTATAAAAATGAAATGTAAAAGATAATTAAAGAAAATTTGAATAAAAATTTAAAAAACCCTAGACCATGAAGCACTATTTCCTACTTTATAAACTTACCAATATGCCACTAGCCACTTACACTTTCATGGCTACTTCAAGGAGCATCTCTTGTGCTGAGCTCTCCTGATCTCCCCAGTTGATAATTATGTGTTCCATGTTTAGCATGTCACATTGCTTCCCTCTTAAGGTTGAATTCTTGTAATGCCTGTTTGTTTTACTAAACCTCTCCAATTAGTTGGTAGAAATCCTCCTGTATTCTCTGTGGTCATTCTCCTGTGATTGTGAGATGTGCTCCTTGGTAGTAGTACTCCCAGCTGTAGATTTACCAGCTTAAAAGTTTGTTAGGATCTGTGCAATAAAGTGTTTGCGGTCTTATTTTCTCTAAGATATTCCTTATGGATGTTGTAATTGTTGTATATTGAACAAATATTTATACTTATGCATTTGCCTAATATTGAAATAAAAATTTAGCTTGAAAAGAAAAAAAATGTACTATTACATCAATTATATTATTCTACCTCCAAAACAATGCTTCTCACATACTTGTCTTTATAATTTAATCATAAATTATTTGTTGGTCTATACCAGTTGGGGGGTACTCCCTTTTATGAGAGGATTTTGAGGATTTTTAAAAACTTACTAAAAACTTCATTTAAATTATTTACTAAATTATGTTACTCAATATTAGTATTATTAACCTATAATTAGTGTACTTTAATGGGTTTAAATTTAAATTCCAAGAGGCTATTTGGATTAGAGCTAGATGTATAATTTAAAATTTTAGGTCTTCTAGATTTTTAGATAGAGATAAACTGCCTTGATCCCACAGTACGATCATTCAGACTGAACTCTGCATCTTGTTACATCCATGTTATATAAGGTCTTACGTAAATGTCATTAGACTACCAAGGATCAGGGACATTTTCAGGAATACTGGGATATAAATACACTCATTTGATTGTTTCCATGTGATTCTGAAGGTTTTAACATTTTCAGATTGTACAAAAAGCAGAGAATCAAATTGAAATGGGGGAAAGGCAGTGAATCATTTCATATGAAGTCAAACATTCATAAATTTGATTTAAAAATCTATTTCATAGAAAAATTTAGTGAGAAGAGTGATTAATAGTGCATTAGTTTTAGATTTTCCTACAAGTTCTGTGACCATAAATGACTTATTTAACCTGAATATGCCTTGATTTCCTCACCTACCATAAAACAATATGACACCAGATAATTTCCATTTTATTATGTATTTCTAATGCTAATAGAGACTAACTATAAATATGTTCCCCAAATAACATTTTGTGATAAAATTTCACTAGTTATGCAATTAAGATATTAAAGTCTGTTAAAGATTTGTATTTTGAAATGACTGCATGTTTTTACTCCATGACAAACTTATTCTCAGTGTCTTAGGGTGAGTGCATTATTAATGTAATGTCTGTACAGTTAAGAGACACATCAGTTGAGGAGAAACAAATGAGAAATTCAGTGAGTTAGTTAAATATTAACAATACATTCACATATTGGTCACATAATGATTCTGTTGGCTTCCAGTTTCATGATGAGTCTGCAAGTTGGTTTTTCACTGTATTTTTTTTATTTTACTGGGTCCATCATAAAATACAATGGAAGATTTTAGAATGAGAAGATCTATGGGTATGTGAGATATCCAGGTTGCTTTATGGAAGGCAGCTATTTTGCATACAGCCACATATGATCAGAGGTAATGTATATCAATTCTTTTGCATAAGTATGTAATTGATCATTTAGATTTTATTATTACTTCCAGTCCACTAGATTACTATAACTTTAAAAAGCCACATATATTTAAAAGGAGACTCTAAGTAGGTTTTTCACTGAATACCTACTATGTTCAAAGCACTTGTGCATCTAGAGTTTTTGAGAAGAAATGTCATTCTTCAAATTCTCCCAGGTCCTGATAGGGTTCAAGATCAGAAAAAGGACACATATTTAGGAGTGAGCATATCAATTTTGATCACTGTGGAACATTGTTGGAGTAGGTCATTAAGAGGACATGACCTACAGTTGACCCTCGAACTGGACATGGGCAACTGGGGGCTCCTCACCCCCCTCCCTTTTCCTTGGAACCTTCACAGTTTTTGCTCAGCATCCCCACAGTGGGAGCTATTTCCAGGGTGTAGCCTGGAGAGAGGCAGGTGGTGTTAAGACCCTCTGGACGGTGTAGTGACCGGGCCCAGGGAGGTCCTGTGTATAAACTGTGAAGATTCTGATGGGAGGGTGCACAGGTCTGTTTTGTGGGCACCCAAGACAAGCCTTACTAAGTTCCCTTGCTGATTAAACCTGCCACCCACCCATTTGGCATGGGCTGCCTCTTTCTTTGTCTCTCCTTCTTTTCCGAGTGTAAGGACCAGTTTCAGATTTAACTTGGGGAACTCTAGAGGTGGTGAACCAGCAAACATGTCTTTTATAATGGGTTTTTACTTGCTTGTTTGCCTATTATAATAAGTTTCCCTCTCCCTTTCACTCTCTCTCTCTCTATATATGCATATGTATATGTGTGCATGTTGTATAGCACCTCATACTATATATAGTAAATATAATACTATATATATATATATATACACACACACACACACATAAAGTTTGTTTTCATTGGCCATAATTTAAAAAACATTATGTCCCCAAAATTCTCATTATTGTTCATAATAGCAAAGTGAAGGGGGAAGGTTAGATTTCAGATGCCGTTTTCTGATACTACTCAATTATTATAGAAATGCATTTTAGAACATTATAATAGAAATCATAAGCCCTTGTTTCCTGGCTTCACTGACTTTATCCAAGTAAGCCTGATTTTAGTCAGCATGGGAGATTTTTACCCCTACTTCACTTCTGTCTCTACTCTTTCCTTGCTAGGATAGCTAATTTCTGGTGTTCTTTTCAAAGTTTTGTTTTCCTCTTAGTTCATAAAGATACTGCATATGGTTATTAATTATGTTTACCCATCAATCTGTCCTTGTATTGTTCAATGGCAACAGCTAGTGATGAAAAGAACCATTTAATATAAGTTAGACATTAAGACCAAAGCAAGTGTGGGTTAAATTGTATAAAAGAAATTAAGTTGAACTGAGTTTAGTTAAATTGTATTTCAATGCTCTGAAACACCCTCTTACTGTTTGCTGCTGACTTGCTCTAATTTGCTACTGGTCCCTTTATATGAGTGTTTATGTTCTTTTCTCTAGTTAAATACCTTCAATTCAGAGGTGCTACTTCTATTACAATACAAAGATGATGAAGAATACATTGCCAGAAGTGATCTAAGTGGTTAATTGCAAATTAGCCTCAGTATTTTGCCCCTGTTTGTCAGGAGAGGAAAACAGGTGGTGTGTGGTTTTTTGACAGAATATAGCTATGCAGAAAATCATGCTCTGAAAATGATACCTGTAAGTAAGTCATTTCAAGATAATTTCGGTGTTTATAGCTGTGTCTTCTGAAGGAACCTTAAAATATTTTACATTTGCCAACTGATGTTTAATCTTTTCTCACACCAGTCTAACTGGATTATTTAGAATACATCACATATCCATGTAGCCCGAAGGGTACTGATAATCAAACCAGACAGGAGTCAGAAGAACTGGATCTTAATGATGACCATTGCATCCTACCAGGATAGTGAATATCGTGTGCATTTGTAAACCACTGTCATTAGATATTTTGTAATTTTAAAATATATATATTCTCTTTTTTCCCCACTCCTTGATTTTTCTCTTCCCCTCCTTCCATAAGTCAGTAGATCTTGTTCTCTAGAAGGACTGTGACTGAGCAGAAAGCTACCTTCCATATTGGCAGAATTGAAAGTGAGGTCTACGAGAGGTCCTCCTGTGCCAAGCCCACCCACTTCTTGGCCTTTTCCAACAAATCCTTTTTTATCACTTAAACTGGCAAAGACCCCATGACCAAGAACAGGTTACACCACCTCCCACCAAGAGGCTCTCAGGACAAATTCCATTAATGTCTCATGTCTCTGGGGCCCTCACATTCTGTGTAGAGGCCAAGCCTCTCAGGTCAGCCTTTAGAGGATGGGTCCGTGTCCTCTAATCTGACTCAGCTCTGTCCACTGTTCAGTGCCTGCTGGAGATGTGTCTGCTTTTTAACAAACTTTCCCTGCATCTTCAAACTCTTCTCTTAACATGTCTGTACTTTATTTCTTCTCTCAGAACCCTGCAGACTCCCGAAGACACTGTTTCTCCAGCAGTCCTCTTAATATGAAGCTGTTTTCTTTCTTCATCCTATTTCATGTCTGGTTTACTCTCTCACTAGCCACAACTACCTCTTGTCATGTTTTTGGTTACTTTAATGTCACACATATAATTCATCCAATGCTCTGACCTCCACTGTTCTAATTCCCTGTCCTCCAATTTCAGCCATGGTGTCAAACTCTAGAACCTGCCATTATCAATTAATATAGGCCTCCAGTTAAAACATGTCTCACACCACAGTCTCTTCTGTTAGCTCCCTCTCCGGGACCAACAACTCCTCCACCCACCAGGACTTCCACTGACCCAATCGTAGTACTCATCCTCCCAACATAGCTTGGGGCAGGCGAGGCGACCCACTTCTCTGATCCCCACCTTGCTTCAGCCTTCGTGCCATTCCCGTGTCCCTTAGCAGAGAAACGTGCTGGCCAATCTCACCTAAAGTTGATGACCTCAAACTATTAATGAACCCGTAGAGTCAAGTTCAACTTTCAAAGGGCAGAAAGTGTCTTTAGGAGAGGGAACTGGGACTGGAGGCAGTAACAGCAGTGTACACTTAAAAAGATAATTCCACAGACCTTCGCTAAGTAGGTGACATCTAAGCAAAGCCTGGAAGGAAATATGGGAATGACTCATATGGACATCGGGAGGAAAGGAAAGAACAAAAAATGAGTCAGTGCCCAGCCAAGAGTAAGGGGTGTGTTTGGCAAATTCAAGGTTCTATAAGAAGAGTAGTGAAGCTAGATTTTGGTTGATTTCACTAAAATTAGTCTGGAATTTAAAATATTACACTTGAGTCATGTTGCCTTTCTTACAGAACCTTTTATTTCCTCCAGAGTCCTTTATAGTCTCTCTTTTCTCTCTCATCCTTTTTGTTTGTTTGTTTTGTTTAATCAGTGTTCTACATACTTATCAATTCATTCCTAAAATATCTGCCAGATTAGTATATCTCCTCTCATCACGATTAAAACATATTAGGAAAACTTGCAACTTCTAAGATATTTTCTCCTAGATATGTCCCTCCAAGAATTCTCTTCGTACCGATCTGGACTATATGCTGTAGAACATGACATCACCCTCGAGCATTCCTCCTTCATCTTCCTGAAGATTCCCATTATCTCACTGGTGTATCGATCCTCTGTGTACTGAATTCCATATTCTTTTCTTGTTGGTTTACCCTCTTGTTTGGAAGGTGTACATTCTTCAGTAGTTTCTGGAAATAGGATGCATGGGAAATGAATTTTTAAGGCCTGGACTATCTGACAATAATGCAATATGCCCTTTGTGGTGTTTTTTTGCGGGGAATAATTTGGCTAGTCTGGAACAATGAATGTATAGCAGAATTTCTGTCCCTCACATTCCAGGTTAGGTTTGGCCACAAGAAAGGTTGTGGGAGATTTGGGAATGATAGGGAAGCAGCAGCCATTCTACCCTGCATGTCAGTGTAGGGCATAGGTACCCCTGCGGCCCACATATCTTGTCATTGCATGTTCAGGTTCACTTTGCTTATGTGGATTGTAGCAGCTCCAGCTCCCACCTAACTTCCTCCTTTCACTTCTCAGAGTCCTGAGTCAAGTCCATGTGCAACTGTGAGGTAAAAGATACTAGCAACTTTTGCAGGCAAAAGTGGTTCTAAAATGCCCTCTCACTGAGTCTGGATATTGGGTTGGACTTCCTAGGTAAGAAATTCTAGGTTGAAAATCATTTTATCTCAGATTTTCCAAAGCCTGTCTACTGATCTTTTAAGAACTATGATATTTTTCAGATTCTTGATTTCCTTTTTTTCTAAATTCAATACGATGTTTTTCCCCAATGTCCTGAAATATCATAATTATTGATCCTTTAATCCATTATCCATTTTCTGCATCAGCCACCCATGTTCTCACAGGTACCTGTTGGCTATAACTGAGCTTTTTGGAATTTTGTGGTGCAAAACCTCCTGCTTCTAGTCTTCACTGCTGGTGTGAATTTGAGTTTTCCAGTGAGTTAGGTCTGTCTTCGTGGTATGCTTAATTGCATCTCACCGCCCTGCTTTCCAGCTCCTAAAATTTTGTGGCTCTGGTTTCCTCTGTCATTGTTTTGTCCTTGGAATTTTATGTCTTCTTTATGTCTTTACTCCCATTGAAGAGGAGTTTCTGAAAGACATAAGACAGTCTCTCACCTCTGTCTAATCCCAACCTGCACTATTTTTCATGAGTATTTTTAACACTGGGCTTCTGGGGCACAACTGCCCAGCTGATTTCCTCCTACTGTATTGGCCACTGAGTCTCACTTGTTAGATTTCCCTGCTTTTTGTGTTTCCTTTTCTCTCTAACCTCCTCTATAGTGACCTCACCCTGTCCTGTGAATTTAAATACCAGCTATAAGACAATGATTATGAAATCTCACCATAGAGCCTAGACACACATTCGAAATCTCCAGCTCTATTTTTCAAAGGTTTCTCAACCACAGTATTTCCATGGTTGATTTTTTTGTTCATTTCTCCACCCCAGTCTGATCCTCCCCAAATGGCAACCACGCCATCCAGGTGCTCCGGACACAAGGCAAGGTGTCGATCTGACTCCTCATTCTCCGAGAGACCTCACATGCCATCCATAGCCTATCCTGAAAGCTCTCACTTCAAGTTCTGTATCAAGTATAAGTGAAAAACCTGAGCTCCTTTCACCACCTCAGGGGCCTCCCCACACACTGCCAGGCCTTTTGTCTGGATCACTGTAACAGTGTCTGAACAGCTCTCACTCTTCCACTGTTATTCACTTACAACCTGTCCTCCACAGGCAGTCAGAGTGATATTTGAAATGGGTCAGATTGTCTCACTCCTGTGTTCAAAACCCTCCAATATTTTCCCATTGCAATTTAGCAAAATTCAGCTCTTAATATAAACTAAAAGAATTTGTCATTCCTCAAGTAGACCAAGGTCTCTCCCACCTCAGGACCTTTGCACTTGTCGGAGGATATTCCCCTATATATTCTCATGTTCACCTCACTCGTATTTTTCAGGCCACTATTCAACTGCAGCCTCTTCAAAAAAGTCTTCTCTGGTCAAAGTAGCTAAAATAGCAATAGAATATCCTGAACATTCTCTATCTCATCCTGACACTATATTTCTTTAGTGCACTTATCATTACTTGATTTATGTCATATATCTTGTTTATTTGTTATTGCTTGTCTCCCCCACATCAGTATAAAGTGTTTGAGGTCAGAGGTGTTATCTTGTCCATGCTAGTATCCCTGACTCTGGAACTGTGCCTGGTACATGGAAGAAATTCAATAAATTTTTACTTAATGAATGAATATTGAATGATCGAAGTGCCAGGCACTGTTACGAGCAGTGGGCCAAAAACTCTGAGCAAGACAGATGAAGTCTTTTTTCTCATGACTCTCATATTCTAGTGGTCAGTCATTCTCAATAGCATGTACCGCATTTGTAAATTTGCTTCTCATGTGAGTTTACCTCTTTGGCTTGAAAATAATGTCCCTGAGGTCATCTTGGTGTCCTGTTCCTGACCGAGTACCTGGAACATAAAATCTTAAACATTTTCAGTTTTTCTATATATTTCGGTTGTTTACTTCTATTTATAACAGAATATTAAGCTTATCACAAAGTTTGCAATTGTATTTTAAAATTCTTAGCAAGTAACTACGATCCCCTAAGACAGGCTTAGTTCAGTGGCAAATGGTTAATATCTCCATTTACCACTAGGAAACCACAAGAGAGTGTTGAAGTGACTTTCCCAAGGTTATCCAATGAATCATTGCCAGAGCTGGAATTAAATCCCACAACTCATTCTTGTTTAGGAAGCACTTTTATTCCTGGTTCTAAGACACACTGGGAGAACACTGTATCACCATCATTTTTCTTTGGAGAGTTTAGAGTAGACACAGCCTAAATCAACTTGCTAATAGAGATCTTCATTTCATTTTAGAATTTCAGTGAAACATGGTGAAGGATCATTAAATGTTACAGAGTATTTTAAACTGAGATTGGTTTATTGATCATTAATCAGTGATTAACTGAAGCCACTGAGTCCTTAAATAATTAATTCCACATATTGGAAAAAATGTCGCTAGTAGTCAAAGTTCATTATACCCACTACGGAAGATGTCTTTATCAAATTTGGAAATATAAAAATTATGTCAACATCTGTATAATGGTATTACTTTGCATTGACCATTGCTTATACAGAGATTGATAATAAAAAGAATTCGTTTACATGAAGTCAGAACACGCTTCTCTTAATAATTTGCATTTTGGTTCTGCCCAAACATTGCAGGAGGTATTTGTGGGAAGCAATAAACACACCACTGTAATGACAATTACTAAAATATTACCTAATTTGAATTTTGGTTTACTGAAATTAACTAATACTTTTACTTTGAAAGACTCCTTTAAACATTTTACCTATTACATCTTTTTTGGTACTATATTGTGATAACTATGCCTTATAAATTGTAAAATGAGTTTCCTTGCCTGGCTACATAATTCTTCTTTTATACCACCTACAGAGGTCAACATGATTTTCAACAACTTAAATCTTATCATATTGTTCTAACAGATTTATAATCTAATAGAAAAGTCTAATAGATTCTCATTCTATTTCCAGTGAAATAAACTCTTTCCATATTCTATAATTGCACTTGATTTTGTAATTCACCCCAACTCCATTCCCACACTATCTTGTTTGTTATGGTACAGACTTGTTACATATCTTGTATCAGAACCTCAGAACTGTTGTACTAGTTCTTCTTTATATCTAGAATGCTTCTCCTCGGTCCTTGCATTGCTGTCTCCTCATGGCTTCAAGTCTTGTGAGAGAAGACGTATCAACAGCATTTATCTCAAATACCACTTTCTGTCTTACAGCCCACTTTTTGTTGTAGCCAGGCCTCATGATATTCTTTTTATTTCCATATGTGCCTTCCCTCAATGCCTTCTCCAGAATTCATTAGAGCATAAATTATATGAGGACAATGTCTTGAAGTTTTTGCTCTCTACTTTATCCACAGAGCTTTAAAAAATGATGGACTAGTGTAGGTGCTCATTACGTATTTTGTTCGGATGAGTGAAAATGTTCCCCAGCATTGCTAGGCTGAACAGACGGAGGGGAGAAACTGGACTCCGAGTTGATTTCCCCTTCTTCATATTCTTTGAACTTAACTCCAGGCCTGGATAATAAAATCATTATTTTTTTACCCTAATCTTATAAAAGATGGTTTACATAAACTTGCCTAACTGGAGACTTTTATAATGTCGTGATTCATTATGTGCAAAAAGGCACTATACAGGTAGTGACAAAATTTAATATCAGTCTTCGAATTTGGCTTAAATTATATTATACAAGCTAGCATACTTTGAAGTATGTAAAGGCAGGCTTTCCCTAGTTTTATCATAGGTGTTGATGTTATCTCAAATTTATTTTTATGGTTTTGGGAGTTAGGGTTGAAAGAAAATAAAAATATTCACCTGTCTCCATCCTTCTTGAAAGGCTAAATATCCTTCAGAAAGCATTGTTCCAGAATGCATGTAATGTGCAGGGCAGGAGGTCCTGTGAGGTTTCAGGCTTATATAGCCCAGACTCCTTTCTCTGAAATGTAAGAGCTTTTCTAATTCCCTTCCAATTCTTGTTTTTCCATTATGAGGAACCCTTTTTCATAATAAAGAATGAGAACCACAATTCTAAGAGGCAGAACGGATATATTTGCATGAAAGCATTACAGTTTTATGCCAAAAGCTGTAAAAAAAATTCTAAATTCATCCAATAAGGTAAATTAAATCTTTCTCTAAAAATCCAGCATTAATATACCTAAAAAATTATAATAATGCTTAAGATTAATACCACATGATATTTAGGGAAAATAATGTCATTAGTTTCTTTTACCTTAATCACAGAATAGATTGTAAATTATATCATCTGGGTTGAAAAGAAATATCTCCAGAGGCCCTCCCTCAGGGAATTTAAAACTTTATTGAGAGATAGTCATATAATTCAATAGGAAGTTTAATGTATCATCAAGTATGATGCATTACCATAAACTGGTATTCATAGAAGCAAAGCAAAGTAGCCCTCTCTCAAGGGAGTGGTTTACGTTTTTGGTCCTGTGTCTAGCTCATGATAGAGCAGTGCTATCCAAGGTGGTTCCTGGGCCGGCAGTATCAGCTGCACCAGAGAACTTGTCAGAGATGCAAATTCTCAGACCCCACTCCAGACCCACTGACTCAGACATTCTGAGCGTATGCCACAGCAATCCATATATTAACAAGCCCTTTAATGGGCAACCCTGATGCACGCTCCAGTTCGAAAACCGTAGTCATACATAGTCATACTTAGGACAATCTGTCAAATTGTTTTCCAGAGCTATCAAACGCTGACTTAGTCTACCTTGGGACATTTGTGATAATTGATCACACTAGACTGTACTCATGAGGAGAAATTTCACATCTTCCTCCCAATTTCTGTCTGCTAAAATACTTTTCATACTTTTTTTATTAATAAGGTATCATTGATATGCACTCTTATGAAGCTTTCACAAGAAAAACAAAGTGGTTACTACATTTACCCATATTGTCGAGTCCCCCCCATACCCCATTACAGTCACTGTCCATGTAGTAAGATGCCACAGAGTCCCTACTTGTCTTCTCTGTGCTACACTGTCTTCCTCATGACCCCCCACTCACCATGTGTACTAATCATAATACCCCTCAATCTCCTTCTCCTTCCCTCCCCTCCCCGCCCCAACCCCTCCCCTTTGGTAACCACTAGTCCTTTTTTGGAGTCTGTGAGTCTGCTGCTATTTTGTTCCTTCAGTTTTGCATTGTTGTTATACTCCACAAATGAGGGAAATAATTTGGTGTTTGTCTTTCTCTGGCTGAATTATTTCCGTGAGCATAATACCGTCTAGCTCCATCCATGTTGTTACAAATGGTAGAATTTTCATGACTTTTTATCTAATCAGCATTTATATTCTAAGTTACTTTTCATCTCCCTGTGCTATAAACTTTTCTCTTACACATTCTAAATATTCTTGTGTTTCTGACTATACAGAATCAAAATACATTCAGTGGGTAAGTGTTGCGGAACCTAGAAGATTTAACAAGAACATCAATTTTTTTCCCCTACCTGCTATACCTCTAAAATTAAAAATGTTGGATGCTAGGCAAATTTACATAGGAAGAGAACACAACACATACAAATGCCACCACTGAAATTCAAAGTAATACACGGTAAAGAACCCTGGGTTCCACACACAAAAACACATTTGCTAATTTGGTTGTTTCCTATCTTGAATGAACAAATAGTGAGTCCTTATACTTATCACACTGAAAGTGGATAACAAAAAATAAACATGGAATCCCAAGTGTAATTTTGATGGTTCTGATATAAATGAGCTCTATAATAGCTTCTTTAATTTTTGCACTTAAGCCCTATTTGTTTTAATGTGGAAGGCTTATAAAAAGGTCAGGGCATATTGCATAGTTGATTCCAGGAAGAGAAACACACACACACACACACACACACACACACACACACACACACACACGTACACACAAATTCAATTAAATAGAATGTTGTATTTGCAATATATAAAGTATAAAGAGCTCAGATGGGGGCCAAACTATTTGTAAATCAATTTGAATAAAATTGCTGACTGCTACAAAGTAGAGGATTTTCTTAAAAGAAGTAATGACTTCCACTAAACAGAAATAACCTATAGAATGTAAGAAAGATGAACCTACATTTCAAAATAAGACAAAATTGTTCGTAGACGATATCAGAGAAGTGATGAGATGTTCAAGATGATCCTGGCCTTTGTTAGTGAACAAACTCTGAATGTATCACAGAATGACTGGGATGTGTCCTATCAGTATGGGTGAGAAAAGGTTGGAGAATAATGCCAAGAAATAGAAATTAACTCTCACGTGTATTCTATCGTACTCAATGAGAGTAAGTAAAAACTTCCTTCTGAGCCTTCCACCTTGAGCAAACACCATGCCTGCGTGCTCATCGTCTTTTTAATCTGCATGTTAAATTCTTTCGCTTTCTTATTTTGTTGGATGACTACATGGCAACTATCAATTATGACGTTTTTATACAAAGCGTAAGACCAGACCCCTCCCATCCTACTCTTCATTCTAAGCACAGCTTAGGGAGTAGTATCTCTCACCACACAATCAGGCCAGATGGCGTCATGCACGTATCGTTAATTCCACACACTCACATTTCATGTTCCATTTACCAAGTCTTGTTAATAATTTGTTCAAAACAATCATCAAATGTGTTGCCTCCCCTCTACTCCCACTGACATATTTTTCTGAGTTCAAACCTCGTAACTGGATGCTCATTATCCTCTATGTCTGGAGGCTTCAATATTAGCTAGACCGATGGCCTAGAAGAAGAAAATCTTCGTATACCTAAATTCTTTGTAGCTTCCGGTGGCCGTGTGATTATTTTCTGGCTCCTGGGGAAGACAGTATAGGAAAGAATCTTTAAGGAGAGAACTATTCAAAAAAAACAAACTTTGTTTTCTTCTTCTTGATGGTTAGAATATGACCAAACAGAACAGCTATAGCTGACCTGATGGCGCATGAAGTGACCTTGGCAATGGCAGTGGGCAGAGTGGAACAAGCAGGGGCAAGTGGCCATGACATATGGAGGGCCATTCTGACCTCTCCTGACAACCTTGGGACTGAGACATTTTCCTTTGAGAGAAAAACACTTGTTTACCTTGACTTTTATGGTTATTTTGTATATTTTTTGTTATTGGAACCATACCTAATCCTAAAAATTATATCCACAGCTTTCCCTTGAGAATGTTTGCAATATTCTTATTGCATAAGAATCTCTTATCAATGTTCTGATCCTTACTCCATTCCAAAACAGTTTCAGATAACTGCCAGTTGAAACTTCTAAAACTCACATCCAATCATGTTTACTTATCTGATTATTCCTGCCTATTGCCCATAAAATAAAATAAAAAATCTATAGCCTGGCAAAAGGGGGATTCATGATCAGGCCTATATATTCCTTTATAGACTCAATTCTTGACACCCACACTCTATGATTTTCCGTAATTTATTTCATACGTTTTTACTGAGCACCTACTAAGGGTTTGCCATTTCAAGAACCTCATATTCATTCCCAGCCCCAAGGGCTACACTTGCTCTATCTTATGCTGGAAAGGCCTTCCACTTTTTCATTCAACAAGGGCTTAAATTTAGCCTTATATAGAAGCCATTTCTATCTCTTCTCCTAATTCATCATCTCTCCTTCTATATTACACTGTGTGTATTTTAATTGATTTTCATGCTGTTATCACTTTCTTTTACTTATTGGCTTTCCTGTTAGACTATGGCAGGAATAATATAACCACCTTCAAATTCCTAGTATTTGGCAGGTTCCAATAATATAATAAAAATGTCTAAAAATATTTGTGAAAAGAATATTAATAAGACAATTTCAGACTTAAAAGGGACATCTGTATCATCCTGCCCCTCTCTTTTTTACTAGATGAGAAAACAAAGGTTCAGAGAAGTTAAAAACATTATCAAAATCATACATTTGATTACAGTAAGATGAAATCTGGTATTATCTGAGTCACAAATTAGTGACAATTTCTTCACTTCATGTCAGTTTTATTTCTATATCTGAATTATTTCATAAATTAATTATTCACTGCTTTTCATTTTCTCCATCATATCTATTCATCCAATGTTAAAATAATGTTTATTTTCTGTCTTCTAATGATTTCACTTGTGTTTTAGAAATTAGAACACTGTTAGAAGACAAAGGTTGAGAGAAAGGTTAATAGACATAATTAGATATGTAAAAATCTTCATAAACCTTTGTCCCTGAAAAGATAAATTGTAACATTCTGAATTTTTCTTGTGTACAAAATCCCAACTCTTTCACTGTATTTTTTTCTCATAATTGACACCATTGAGGTGTTAACTATTATTGAAACCATTGCTAATTGAGGTGCTAACTACCAGACGCTATTGAAAGTCATATCTGCTATATTTCAGTGATGTTGAAAATGTTTATAAAGGGAAAAGTGGTTTCTTTTTTATCCTTGTAAGATATTCAGACATTGGCTTCCAGAAGAAGGCATAGACCCACAGAGTTGCCATCTTCATTGTAGATGAACAGTAGAAATCAGTCTTTTGTATCACATGTTTCAAAAGCAGGCCAGAAAAAGTTAATGATTCCTGACTCTGCAAAGAATTATGAGAAAGGTATGAGAAAACTGTGAATTCTAATATCCCCTAAACTAATCTCATTCCTCCCCCCAAGCGCCTTTGATATGTTTTGGCTGAGTTGAACATATTCCAAGAATAAGGAAAAAGAAAGGAAGAAATTTAGCAACATCTAGGCAGTTCTAGATTAGAGAAAGCAACTGCCATTTTATTTGGGAACCTTCATGGAAGACAGATGGGTAATACACTTAATTCTTGTTTTGCACAACACACCTGAAACCTTACATCAAGCTTTACTCATGTTATTCAAGGCTCACAAGTACCTCTTTGCTACTCACACTGAACAAATGAGAAAAGTGTGACATGAAAAGGATGTATATCAACAAAAATAACAGCACACCAAGTGGACATTTATTGCACCAAGTAATCAACTAAACTCTTTACAAGTATGACCTTATCATCTCACCACAGAAGCCATATAAAATTAGGTTTTACTATTACCTTTTAACAGATGATGTAGAGGTTAAACAAATCTGCAGAATTTCACATAGGTACCAAATGAAGGTATCAGAATTAAAGCCTCTGGCTTCCCTTTTGACACTGAAGTCAAAGAACACAGCTCTTCTTAGGAGAAAAATAAGAATAATGCCTCCGAGTGGACTATACCACCCTGTCAGTCACAGACTTGCCAGAGAAGCCCTGCCTATGTGGAGATGGTAAAACAACAGAGTATGACTCCTGTCTTGAGAAAACTGGCAAAAAGTATAAGCAATTATAATGCACTACATAGTGGCTCTCAAAGTGTGGGACCCTGACCAGGACAACTTGTTAGTAATTCAGATTTCAGGCACCACCTCAGATGTACTGAATCAGAAACGCTGGGGGTGTCCCCCAATAGTCTGTGTTCTAACAAGTACCAGCTGATGTTGGATAAATGCATGGGAAGCACACTGTCCAGTGAACCTTGTTAAGACCCATCTCAATATTCTTCCATTTGCCCATCAACATCCACTAACTTCTTTTGTACAAAATAAATATTCGTGTCATTCAAAGAGGGAACACACAAGCACCCATCAGTTACCACATCATAAATGGTGTAATGTCCATTTTGTCACACTGCTGCTTGGAATCTAAAATATTAGCCATTTCTAGTGTTCTTCATATAAGATACTTAGGATAAAGTGAGGAAAACAGAATGACAAGGAATAGCTTCTGTTATTGTCACTTCTGTAGCTAGTCACAAGGCCTAGGATAATTGCAACGTCCTTTTACAAGGAGATTCTATGATACCCTTACTTTCCCCAGCATTCTGGCTGGATGGGACTTTTTACAAAACTTCAGGTGGTTCTGACTATTTTATGGATCCATATTATTGGATTGCAAAGTTTACTGTTGACAAAATTATTGGACTGTGGAATATTAGAAGTTTGAAGTAAATGCTCTGGGGTGCTGAATCATCCTAGCACCCACTGATTACCTTCAGAAATCAGGGCTGATCATTCTGACCCCTTAGAGTAATCTCCCTTTTATGCCTGTTGAATGAACAACATGAATAACCCTAAATGTCCAACGAGCATTTCATCTTCCAATTATAACAATAAATCTGTTGTCTAGTGGAAGCATTCTTCTCCCAGGCACTTAAGGATTTCCAAATCTATTGATCCCAAAGTTGACTGTACAAGAATTAAAGTCTTTCAGTGGATTATTTAGTGTAATAACCACGTCCATTTGGCTATTGGACCCGTGTATCCTGACTAAAGGGAGTTGACTCCAAATATTAGATGCTGATTTAAGGTATTTACTTCATTCTTCTGGAAAAGATGCCAACACGCAGAGTTTTACTTCCTAGCTAGAGCTATAACTGAGCTGTAATAATCCAGCTGTTTATATGTAATTGAGTACATGGTAACACTAGAGAATTCCATGTGTATGAGCCTAAGCTTGCATGTCATGGAGGCAGTGTTGTGTAGATTACCATGGAGATAGGTAAGGCTTTCTGAAAATCCATGATGGGGCATTGGTAAAAGCACTTCAGTCAGGGAAGGCACATTCATACCTGGACTATATCTATCCCTGTGAGAAAAAATAACTGTCATATTCATGATGGAAGGTATTTAATATCATCAACCTACCAAATCATTTCCCCAGGAAAAGTTCTCATATGGAGGTTGGTAAGGGGATGCTCAGAGTTGGCCTCTGCTTTCAAAGTTGGGCACTAAGTGGGTTCCACAATCAAATCAGCCTTTATAAGGGGAAATACAATTTGTAGGGTCCATGAACAGCTACCATCCTTGCCACCATGGCTACCTTGGGCATTTTCTCATAAAATAAGCACTGCAATTGCTTGGTGGGGGGGGGGGATTCCTGCTTATACCCACAGATTGGGTGATGTTGCCTCTATAATGGGGGCAATCTCTGTAATGTTTTCACATACTTGGATTGTCCTGTATATTCATATGCAAACATACTTGGGAGCTGGAGTTAGCATCTCCCTTTGAGTCTGAGGGCAGACTTGTTTCTTAGTCAGGATGATAAAGGTAATGTCTTCCCTTAGGGGCAAAGATGGGGCAAGTTTTCCAGAGTGCTCTTAAAAGATTAGGAGTTTTCTAAACTCATTGCAATTCAGCTTTGACATAGATCCACTGTGTATATGGTACCCATCTGTGCCTGGCTCTGCATCACCCCTATGAGACTGGAGGGTCAAGGGAACAAATGCAAACATTGAAGCTCACACTGCGTCCTGTGTTATGAGTAATTAACTGTCTAATTCTATTTGAGATTTTTGTTCCCTATCCAATCTATTGGCATTATAGCAAACCAAACTCGCAGCTTCAGGAGCTGCATCTGCCTTGGGTCTGCTTGATCAGTTGACCTGATTATTGAATATTTTGTCTAAAGGATGCCTTATTTTCTTTGAGTTGAAGATTGCTATGGGGCATGTTGCAATAGAATCACTTTCCTTGGTACCGATGAGAGTAACAAGTTCCCAAAGTGGTAGAGGGCAAAGATATAGGGAGCTGCAAGCCACAGGGTTAGAGTGGCATTTGACCAGAGAGGTCTGTGTTGTTAATGGTTGCATAATATTAGGCTAAGCTTTATAAATTTGTCCAAGATTTATATATTTTTCCTCCAAGGTTTGTATCATATGCTAAAATTTAAGGACATATCATCCAAGTGTAGGGATGGCACCTGAGATTAAATGACTCCTTAAAGTTCAGGTACTGTAGGTACATGCCTTTTGGTAATTTTTTGGAAGAGAGGGTAATTCTTTCCAACACTTAAAGGCAAATCCATTTGATTGTGCTGTTTTGTTTGTAGGATTTTTTTCTATGTGTCTACTGGACATAGCATACACATTATATAAGGATATTCATGGGAGCATTGCTTGTAACAGAAAAAGTCTGACCACTACCTCAATGTTTATAAAGATAGCTCAGGTGAAAATTAGCCTGTCAAATTAATAGAATTTTATGAATCCACAAAAATCATAAAACAAAATATTTATTTTAAATTGTAGGTAGAGTACATGCATTAACCTTTTTCCTAACTTGAAATAGTAGTAATAACAGCAGTGAAAAAAATGGGATTAAGATGCATAGCAACTTTTATTTCAGGAGGAATAGGGGACCAAAAATCTAACTTCTCTTCTATATGTATATAGTTTATCCCTGAATAATTTATTGAATGTTCCGAGCATGCTGACTGACCCATAAATCCAAATTATTGTATACCCATTTTCCACTTAGGTGTAAGTCTATTTATGATCTCAACAATTAAGTTCACTGTGCTTCAGTTTCTGTTTGTTTTGACTTCACTTATTCTTTTTCCTGTGCAAACATGTAATGCAAATATTTTCTCCCCATCTACGTCTCGCTTGTTCATTTTCTTAAGAGTATATTTCAATGAGCAGGGACTTTTAATTTTAATAAAGTCCAATTTATCTTTTTGTTTTATTTTATACTTAGTGATTTTTGTATTGTCTATGAGACCTTGGTCAATCAAAGTTCTTGAAGAAGTTCTCCTATGTTGCCTTTCAGAAATCATATAGTTCAGGTTTTATGTTTAAGTCGACGATCCATCACAAATTAATTTTTGTCCATGCTTCAAGGAAGTGGTCAAAGTTTACTTATCGCATTAAGCCTCATTTGTAAGAAAGATTATCTCCCATTGAATTGCCTTGATGCATTTCTTGAATAAAAGTTGTATTTCTCAGCATTCCCTGCCATTAGGCATGGCCAATAGGACAGAAGAAGAACCCAGGAGAAGTCCTTCATTCTCTCCTCCTCCTTGCTGCCAGAGTGTTAGCCATAAAGTCGCCATCTTGGGATCTGAGATAGAAGAAAAATATCATTACCGTTCCATCTTCAAGATAGGCAAAATTCCCGTCCTGATGAACATAGCGTCCATACCCAACCAGCTCAGGTTACTTCCCACAGGATTTTGTCATGTTGGAGAAAAGTACCTTTATTTTTGTTAAAAAAAAAAAATCCATAACAATATAAAATGGAATACAAAACTAAACCATATTTTATTTGCTCTAAATTATCTGATTGTTGTCATGTGAGTGAATGTCCTTTGCATCCATCAGTATCCTAGCTGAAAGCTGAAATCCATTAGTTGGTTTTTAAATTTCAATTATTTGTTTTCATTTCTAAAATTATGATCCTTTAACTTAGCATGGTTATTTTTGATAGTATATAGTTCTCTGGTCAGTTTTGTGAGTCCATCTTTTATATATTAAACATTTGATATAGTTATGTTACCTCTATCTGATGGATATAATATCTGATTTTCTTGAGAGGTCTAAATATTTTTTCCAACTGGCTGTCACAAATGTTGATCCTTAGCGTGTGTGTTTTGTCATCTTTTATTGTAAACTCCTGTTTGCTTAATCTTCATATGTAGAAGTAACTCAGGCTTTAATTGGAGAGTTATCATCTGAGAGGATTTGTTATTTATAATTATCATTCTGAGAGGACCCTGGAACCAGAGAGTACCAATAAACCAGTGTTCATATCAGCCTCTTACAATGTCCAGAAATAACCCGAATCTCACAGTGGTTTTAGTCCCTTTGATATTCTCCTCCCTTCCAGCCAGCTAATATAACTTTATATTTTATGCAGTTTTAATCGTTTTGTGACTAAAAGGCTTTTCAAACTTTCTACTTCATCAAATGGACAATGATATTTGAGAAAATAATTTTCAAAATAAAATATTCAATATCCAGCCAACCTGTCTTTGGGTAAGACAAAGACATTTTCAACATGTAAAGCATCAGAATACTTATAAAAAATTCCTTAATATATATGCCAGTAAAACAAAGAATTTAGCCCCAAAATGAAAATACCATGTCCAGGAAAGAGTGTATTTATCTCTCTAGCAAAGGGATAGTCTGTAACCAGAAATCATTATATTTAAAGAGCAGGCTTAGATAACAGGCTGTTCACATGATACAGGCAGACCCAAAGAGTAGAAGGGAGTACATTTTTCACAAATATGGGTGAATTAATGGAACATACAGAATAGACCTTGGGAGAAATTTGAATGGATGTTTATATATGCAGTTAACAACAGTTGAAGGGTTGATCATAATGGACAAGCAAAATATTATTTAACAAAATTGGGAGGATGAAAGACTATAAGTTGAAAGTAATTTAAATATATTAAATTTTATAATCATAATAGTAGAATGTTAACCAAAATATCTGAAATAGATAAATGAGTAGGTATTAATAAAAATACCTCATTCAGAACAAGACACCTCACATTAGTGTTCTTTATCTGTGTAACAATTCACTGCAGATTTAGTGGCATAAAACAAACCTACTTATTCTCCTACTATTCTGTAGGTCAGAAGTCCAACAGGCTCACCTTGGTTCTGTGTTCAGGATTTCACAACACTGGGAGCTCAGTGGAAGAATCTCCTTCCAAACAACTTTAGGCTACTGGTAGAATTCCTTCCCATGTCACTGTAAAACTGAAGCCTGAGGTCTGTGCTGGCTAGTGGAGATGCTTTCGTCTCCTAGAGGACACTTGCATCCCTTCTCATGTGGCCATCCCCGTCTTCTAACTAGCAATGCAGCTTTAAGTCCATCTTACTGTTAGTGTTTCCCTGGCTTCCTCTTCTGTCTCTCTTTTGTGCCTTCCTTTCCATCTTCCTCTCCTGCTACTAGCCAGGGAAAGTTTTATGATTTTAAAGAGTTGTGTGATTATTTTAGACTCATTTTTTAAGGTCACCTGTGGAATACCACCTGATGCAATCACAGGGATAGCTACCCCATGACATTCACAGGTTCTCGGGTCTAGGGGATGTGGAATCTTGGGGCCATTGCTGGAAATTCTGCTTACTACAGAAATCTGTAAGAATACTTTTTTCCCTATGGGGAATACGGTTGGAATTCAGATGCTCCAAAATATGTTGGGAATTTAATTTTCTATTTTAAAAAAGGTGAAAAAAAATTTATGGTAAAAGAATAAATTATCCAATCAGTTTTTTGGATCTGTTACATATAGTAGGCAAAACCATATTTAGCTCTCTATTTTACACCAAAAAAAAAAACCAATAAAATACATTAGAAGAAGATAAGGCAAATATTTTAATATGTAAGATGACTTACAAGAACAACCTTTACCTTACAGCTTGACCTTTTTAGCAACTATCATCAATAATGTTAAACAATCCAAAGCTAACCAGGATATAGCTTGCAACTTACAATAAATGATTAATACAATCATTTCTTATGATAACAAAAAATTTTAAATACATGAAAATTTAATACAACTCATTAGAATAATGGACCAAATATATTAACAGACAATTCACAGGGGGAAAGAGAAGTGGCTTATAAATTTATTAAAGGATGTTCACCTTATTGTTAACCAAGAAAATGAGAATTAAAAATGAAATGAAATATTGTTTTGCCGATCTGATTAGCAATTAGAAATATGCATACAGCTCACCATTTCAGGGATGCCCCTTCTCCACAGCCTCACCAATGCCTTTTTGGATTGGATGTGTATTCAAATTTGAGAAACACTACAGTGGACAGATGTTTTCACTAATATTGTAATAAAGAAGAAAGAAAGTTATCATCTTAACTGAGGAGCTGTATTATTCACCGAATAGACTCCAATAGCATATAGTAAAAATAAATAGAGGAAACCTAGAATGATTCCATGTTATCTTCCAGTTCTAAAGTAAACAAAAGACACAGAGATCTGGTGAGAAGGTGACTTGGTCTTGGAGGCAGAAAGACTGGAAGTGGCCGACTGGTTGGTAGTAGTCCACAGTGGGCTAGTGATGAGGGACACCTAAACTAGAGCAGGGGTGATGACAATTGTTAAAGACAAGGCACTTGGTGGGTGCATGGCACATATTTGGTAAGAATTTATAATTAATTTGGTCCAAGGAATGAACATATAGAGGGACAAAAGGATGATTCTTCAGATCACTGGGTATAGGGACAAAGTGCTAAGGACACATTGGGTTCTTCAGAAATGCTTGTTAAATTGAAGTCAATTTGTTGGGATAAAAAAAATGGAAAACTGTGCTGTATGTATCTCTTCTGTAAAGGCAAACCTGGCCAATGAGGCTGGAACTCACGGCATGGCTGGCTTCAGCTTTGCCTTATTGCAGAATTGCATTATTTTTCATTTTACACCTTGTCATCTCATCCTTCCTCCCTTTTCTAACTGAAGAAGCAAAACGCCGTTAGAACATCTATTACTATCTTGGAGCTATACAATATATTCTAAGTCACAGTGTTTGAAAAACTTTTGAAAAAATCTTGAAGCCACAAAGAACTGTCACCATATTATAAGAAGTCTGGTGACACCATTTTTTGTTGTTTTCCTACCAACTTTGTCTTTATGTTATACTATATACTATACTTATTTCTATGGTTATGTCATTAATGCTAACATAATCAGAATGAGTGATAGAAAATAAATAATAAAAAGTGATTATTTCTTGCATAACCTTTATATAATCACAGATACGCAAAAGCAGTAACACCAATAATAATAATAACTGCAGGATTGGGAACTGCAATTGGAGTGATGATAATGGCCATAGTAATCTGAATAGTCCATGTGTCTCCCAACAGAATGCAATAGGGATAGCTAACTAGTAGCCTGAATGTCACATCTATGCCAAATATCTGAGTCAGCAGTTTAAATATTTTAAGTTAAGGAATAATTTTAATGCTTTTAGACAACAGATATATTCTCAAATTTTCCTGCCAGTTAAGATAACTATTGGACCTCTAGATATTGATGTATATGTTTATTTGATATTAATGTATATATTTATCTTCTGTGTGCACTAATTTTGAAATACAATTTATTGTTGTTTTTGAGTTATTTCATTGTTAATTATTTTATCCTAGGACTTCTAACATTCTGTTGTACAATGTATCCTAAGCACAAACTGAAACTTTCCCTCCCTTTATTCAGTAAAATTATTTAACGTCTGTTCCAGTAGGTATTACTGTATTTCCTTTATCTTCTTCTATTGTTTCACCATATTTTTCCCAAAGTTAGATAATTTGCATTGAGGTCTTTGATAATTTAATAATATAATTAAGCTTATGTATATGGACATGGTAACGTGAATAGAAAAAACACCAGTGAATGAATAGGTGTTCATTCATCCTTAACTTTTAATTAAATAGAGAGAAAACAAGCAAAGGAACTTGTTTGTATTTTAGAACATCTGCTGATGACAAGTAAAAAGATAAAAAAGAAAGAAAATCGTGCTAAAGGGTGCTATTTCATGTAACTATTTGGGGCTAGTACTCTCTGAGGAAATGACCTTAAACCAAGACCAAAAAAAAAGTTTAGGTCACCAGCATTCTCGGTAAAGCACTCATAAATGCAAATGTGCTGAAATGTGCCTTATTTAGCACACTAAGAAATAGAAAGGATGACAGTGTAGGTGTAGCTGAGTAAGGAGAAAGGTTTGAAGATAAGGTTGGAAATCTAGGCAGACTAGATTAAACAGGGCCCTGAAGGCCATGCTAAGGATTCTGTCTTATGTTAAATGTGATGAATTTTTAAAATCCACTTAAAACTAACTCTCATAAATGATGGAAAAGATATTATTTAATGAATGGTTGTAAAACTATTTGAAAACAAATGGGAAAATATGAAGCACCAGAAATCATGCGGGGCTCCTGAAACACAAAGTAGTAGCTACATCAAACTGATGGTAGGAATTGCCCACATAATGGACTGTCAAAAAATGTGGGAGCAAAAAGAAAGTTGCTTCATACCTGGAAACTGTAAATAGGAGGGAGAAGGAGCTGAGGAGCAACCGACAGAGCTATTAGCAGGAGTCCTGCAGCCCAAGGGCCACATGAGAACATCACACCAAGTGTCTCCTTATCTTCTCTCCAGCCATGGGATATAATTCGGCTTATTTTTTCTAGCCCATCTAACCCTCGTACTCAAATTGGGCAAGGATACAGAGAATAAGAAATTATTGGACCAATGCCAACTATGAGCAAAGATTCAAAAACACAAAAAATAGAACAGAACAAATGCAGAGATTAAATAAGTACAGAGATTATACTAAAAGAATATAATTTCATAAACAAGAGTTACTTGAGGATAAGAAGTATAAAACAACAAAGTGTCTATTAATATATCTCAATAAACGTGAGGATTTTAAATGCAAAAATGTATATTATTATTTAGATACTGGAAACATTTTCAAATTGGTGTTTAAGATCATTTAAAGCCCAACAATAAGTGTGGAATTCGTTATGTTCATTGAAAAAAGGTTTATATGAGAAAAATATGTATGCAAGAAAGCTCCAACAAACATTTTATTGTGTTGAAATTTAGATGGCTTCTCTATAAAATCAGAAATGAGAGCAGAATGCCCAGCATAGTGTCACTATTTCATTCAATTATGCATTGAATGTTGAATACAAATAACACAGTGAAGAAGTGGTAACAATAAAGATGAGAAAGAGGCAGGATTATTATTTATGGACAGTATTATCATCCTCCTAAAAAATGTAGGTAAATAACTTACCTAGTGTTAAAACTAACATAAAAGAGCAAGAAACTGCCAGATGCAATTAAAAAAACATTTAATTGCTGTCTATATGTTCAGAAAATGGAAGAAAAAAAATACCCCGTTAATAAAGTGAAGGCAAGCAAGCAAGCAGGGAAGGAGGGAAAACCATGTAGAAGGAATAAAAAAAATATGTGTAAGAAAGTGTGGAAAAAATTATCAAACTCTATGAAAAGACATAAAAGAAAGAAAAATGAAAAAATAGACTGGATGTGGGAATAGGATGACTTAATGTTAAGTTATCAATTTTCCAAAAAAGTACCCTATTAATTCAACTCAACAACAGTCGATTCCCCAAACAGAATTGTGTTACAAATTGACAATGTGGTTCTAAAAAGTACCTAAATTAGTAATTTTGGGAACTTGGATATAATTTTTCAACAGATGAAAGATAGACAACTTGTAAGAGAGCTTGGGAAAGACTGGTCTCAGTGATAGAGTGTGGGGATATGCATGATAGCACAGAGGCAAATGCCCGGCACAGCCTTTTATCCTCTTAATAAAATACCCCTTTGCGTTTGCACCAAAATTGCTTCATGCACAAGAATAAAATACATGAAGCAGGAAGAATGAAAATTTGATTTCCAGCCAGACTCTCTTGTAGAGTGATTCAGGATTTTCAATGTTGTATTCTGGTTAGTGGCTAAAAGAACCTTTCTTTTAGACATGCTATTCCTAAGCTTCACCAACCTTCCTGAGGAATGGAAGACCTAAAAGTATAGATTAAATATTTTTTTCTACAAGTGGGTATTCCCTCAACATTCTCCTTTGAAATATGGTCTTGAATTCATAATTTTTAAATGGATGGATTACATTTCAAAATAAAAAATTTCAGTGTTAAGCCAAAGAGCTAATTAGCTAACATTAAAAAAAAAGGTACCTCCAGCACAAACCTCCTATGGAACTGTATGTCCTACGGTCTCCTTTACTGACACCCCCACCAAAAAAGGCAAATATCTTTGATGAAAATGTGGCACAACACATTGACCTTCACACCTGTTACAACATCTGAAATACATATTTATGAAGCACTTTTTCTTTCTTTGCCCACTTAAATGTTATTGTCTGATTTTTAAAAATCTGTATGGTTCAAAAATGTGAACAATTATGCCATTGTTTTCAGATAATAATCTAATACACATTTTCTTATGGCCATTTTGCATCATGTTTACTCTAGGGTCTATAATAAGTAAGCTTATAAAATATAAAATAGCAGAATGACATCAGTGAAAATGGTGGAGTAAAGAATTCCAAAATCTTCTCCTTTACGAATGCAATGATAAAACTGACAAAAACTATTAGAGTCAACTTTTACAGAACTAAAAACTAACAAAAAGAGAGACTCCTGGGAAGATGGCAGCATGAGCAGGGTGGCAGAAATCTCCCAAAACCATCTATATTTATGAAAATACAACAAACACAAATATTCCTAAAACAGAGACCAGAAGATACAGGACAACAGCCAGGCTAGAGCTACACCTGCGAGGACTCAATGCCTCATGAAGCGGGTAAGATACAAAGCCGGGACCCGGCGGGAACTGAGCACTCCCCCACACCAGCGCACCGGCGGGAGGAAACGATTCAGAGCGGGGAGGGAGTGGAAGCAAAGTCCCAACAAATAACCAGCCCTGGTGATGTGCCCCAGGAGCGCGGACAGTGTATCAGAGGTTAGAGAAACAGAAGGGCAGGATCTGAGAAGGACAACACAATGGGGTCCTCTCAGCCGGCTCCCTGGGACAAAAGAAAAGCACGCGCTCTTTTAAAAGTCTTAAAGAGAAAAGGGCCCAACAGCAGAACAAAATCATCCCAGCGCACTCAGTCCAGCAGGCTGGGAGTCCTGGGGAATTTCAGACCTGTTGGCCGGCGGCCGGGCAAAGGAGCCATGTAGAGACTTCCCACAGAGATCAGCAGCCTCCCATTCATTCCCCCACTGGCCGGCGCCACAAAGGGTCTGGAGGAATGGAACAGAGGAGCAGCAGCACCATCAACAGCATCCTCAGAGAATCTACTCCCACCGGGCGTTTTTTTTTTTTCTTTTTAAAAGTGCTAAAGAGCCCAGCTGACAAACCTGGCACTTACCAGTGAGCACTATTATGGCCATGAAAAGACAGAGGAATATGGTACAAACAAAGCTTAGTCAGACAACCCGAGAAAGGGAGCCTGATGGGATGGATGGGATGGACATGCACAATCTTTATGAAAAAAATTCAGAATAAAAGTCATAACCATGCTGATGGATCTACAGAGAAATATGCAAGAGCTAAGGGAGGAAGTGAGGGAAGTGAGGAAACACAATGCAGAAATGAGACAAGCGATTGACGGGCTTAAGAGCAGAATGGACGAGGTGTAAGAGACTGTTAATGGAATAGAAATTAGACAACAGGAATACAGAGAAGCTTAAGCAGAGAGAGATAAAAGGATCTCCAAGAATGAAAGAACATTAAGAGAACTGCGTGACCAATCCAAACGGAACAATATTCACATTATTGGAGTACCAGAAAAAGAAGAGAGAAAAACAGATAGAAAGTGTCTTTGAAGAAATAATTGCTGAAAACTTCCCCAAATTGGGGAAGGAAATAGTTTCTCATTCCACAGAAGCCCACAGATCTCCCAACACAAGGCACCCAAAGAAGACAACACCAAGACACATAATAATTAAGATGACAAAGATCAAAGCTAAGGACAGAGTATTAAAGGACAGAGAAAAAAGATCACCTACAAAGGAAAACCTATCAGACTATCAACAGACTTCTCAACAGAAACCTTACAGGCCAGAAGAAAATGCCATGATATATTTAACGTAATGAAACAGAACAGCCTTGAACCAAAAATATTGTATCCAGCATGATTATCATTTAAATATGACGAAAGGATTAAACAATTCCCAGACAAGTGAAAGCTGAGGGAATTTGCTCCCATAAAACATCTCTACAGGATATCTTAAAGGGACTGCTCTAGATGGAAGCACTACTAAGGCTAAAAAGATGTCACCAGAGAAAATAAAATCATAGCAAAGAAAGCAGACCATCCAAATACTAATTAAAGGCAAAAAGTAAAATCAATTATCCACAAAAACAGTCAAAGGAAATGTAAAAGAGTACAGAATAAAACACCCAGTATATAAAGAATGGAGGAGGAAGAATAAGAAGGGAGAGTAATAAAGAATAATCAGACTCTGTTTATAATATCTGAACAAGAGAGTCAACTTAGACTGTTAGATAGTAAAGAAGCTACCCTTGAACCTTTGATAACCATGAATCTAAAGCCAGCAATGGCAATAAGTACACATCTATTGATAATCACCATAAATGTAAATGGACTGAATGCACCAATCAAAAGACACAGAGTAACAGAATGCATAAAAAAGCAAGACCCATCTATATGCTGCTTACAAGAGACGCACCTCAAACCCAAAGACATACACAGACTAAAGATGAAGGGATGGAAAAAGATATTTCATGCAAACAACAATGAGAAAAAAGCAGGTGTTGCAGTACTTGTATCAGACAAAATAGACTTCAAAATGAAGAAAGTAGCAAGAGATAAAAAGGACATTACATAATGATAAAGGGGTCAGTCCAACAAGAGGATATAACCATTTGAAATATATATGCACCCAACACAGGAGCGCCAACATATGTGAAACAAATACTAACAGAATTAAAGGAGGAAATAGACAGCAATGCAGTCATTTTAGGAGACTTCAACACACCACTCACTCCAAAGGACAGATCAACCAGACAGAAAAGAACTAAAGACACAGAGGCACTGAAGAACACATTAGAACAGATGGACCTAACAGACACCTGAAGAACTCAACACCCAAAAGCAACAGGATACACATTCTTCTCAAGTGCACATGGAACATTTTCCAGAATAGACTACATACTAGGCCACAAAAAGTACCTCAGTAATTTCAAAAATATTGAAATCCTACCAACCAACTTCTCAGATCACAAAGGTATAAAACTAGAAATAAATTTTAGAAAGAAATCAAAAAGGTTCACAAATACATGGAGACTTAACAACATTCTCCTAATTAATCAATGGGTCAACGACCAATTAAAACAGAATCAAAGAATATATGGAGACTAATGACAACAACAACACAAAGCCACAACTTCTGTGGGATGCAGCAAAGGCAGTTCTAAGAGGAAAGTATATTGCAATTCAGGCCTATTTAAAGAAGGAAGAACAATCCAAAATGGAATACTCTAAGGACACAATTACTGAAATTGGAAAAAGAAGAACAAATGAGGCCCAAAGTCACCAGAAGAATGGACATAATAAAGATCAGAGAATAAATAAATAAAATCGAGAAGAATAAAACAATGGAAAAATAAATGAAACCAAGAGTTGGTTCTTTGAGAAAATTAACAAAATAGATAAACCTGTAGCCGGAATTATTAAGAGAAAAGAGAATCTACACACATAAACAGAATCAGAAATGAGAAAGGAAAACTCATGACAGACCCCACAGAAATATAAAGAATTATTAGAAGATATTATGAGAATCTATATGGTAACAAGTTGGAAAACCTAGAACAAATGGACTTCTTAGGAAAATACAACCTTCCAAGACTGACCTAGCAAGAAACAGAAAACCTAAACAGACCAGTCACCAGTAACGAAATTGAATCGGTAATCAAAAACTACCCAAGAAAAAAAACCCTGGGCCAGATGGATTCACCTCTGAATTCTACCAGACATATAGAGAAGAAAAAAAAAAGGATAATTCCTTAAATTTTCCAAAAAATAGAAGAGGAGGGAATACTTCCAAACTCATTCCATGAAACCAGCATCATTCTAATAACAAAACCAGGCAAAGACCTCACCAAAAAAGAAAATTACAGACCAATATCCCTGATGAACGAAAATGCAAAAGTATCCAACAAAATATTAGCAAACCGAATTCAAAAATACATCAAGAGGATCATACACCATGATCAAGTGGGATTCATCTCAGGGATGCAAGGATGCTGCAACATTAAAAAATCCATCAAAATCATCCACCACATCAACAAAAAGAACAACAAAAGCCACATGATCATCTCCATAGATGCTGAAAAAGCATTTGACAAAATTCAACATCCATTCGTGATAAAAACTCTCAACAAAATGGATATAGAGGGCAAGTACCTGAACATAATAAAGACCATATATGACGAACCCACAGCCAACATCATACTTAACAACAAGAAGCTGAAAGCTTTTCATGTAAGATTGGGAACAAGACAGGGATGTCCACTCTCCGCACTGTTATTCAACATAGTACTGGAGGTCCTAGCTACGGCAATCAGACAAAACAAAGAAATACAAGGCATCCAGATTGGTAAAGAAGAAGTAAAATTGTCAGTATTTGCAGAATACATGATATTGTACATAAAAAATCCTAAGGACTCCACTCCAAAACTATTAGAGCTAATACCTGAATTCAGCAAAGTTGCAGGATATAAAATTAACACACAGAAATCTGGTGCTTTCCTATTCACTAACGATGAGCTAACAGAAAGAGAAATGAGGAAAACAATCCCACTCACAATTGCATCAAAAAGAATAAAATACATAGGAATAAACCTAACGAAGGAAGTGAAAGACCTATACCCTGAAAACTACAAGACACTCCTAGGAGAAATTAAAGAGGACACTAAGAAATGGAAATTCATCCCATGCTCTTAGCTAGGAAGAATAAATATTGTCAAAATGGCTATACTACCTAAAGCAATCTACAGATTCAATGCAATTCCTATCAAAATACCAACGGTATTCTTCAATGAACTGGAAAAATAGTTGTAAAATTCATATGGAACCAAAAAAGACCCTAAATAGCCAAAGCAATTCTGAGAAGGAAGAATAAACAGGGGAAATTACGCTCTCTGACTTCAAGCTCTACTACAAAGCCACAGTAATCAAGACAATTTGGTATTGGCACAAGAACAGACCCACAGACCAGTGGAACAGAATAGAAAATCCAGACAGTAACCCAAACATATACGGCCAATTAATATATGATAAATGAGCCTTGGATACACAATGGGGAAATGACAGCCTCTTCATCAGCTGGTGTTTGGAAAACTGTACAGTAACATGTAAAAGAATGAAACTGGACTACTGTCTAACCCCATACACAAAAGTAAACTCAAGGTGGATCAAAAACCTGAATGTAAGTCATGAAACCATAAAACTCTTAGAAAAAGACATAGGCAAAAAGCTCTTGGACATAAACTTGAGCGACTTCTTCATGAACATATCTCCCCAGGCAACGGAAACAAAAGCAAAAATGAACAAGTGGGACTATATCAAGCTGAAAAGCTTCTGCACAGCACAGGACTCCATTAGTAGAACAAAAAGACATCCTACAGTACGGGAGAATATATTCATAAATGACATATCTGATAACGGGTTGACATCCAAAATATATAAGGAACTCATGCACCTCAACAAACAAAAAGCAAATAATCCAATTAAGAAATGGGCAGAGAACATGAATAAACACTTCTCCAAAGAAGAAATTCAGATGGCCAACAGGCACATGAAAAGATGCTCCACATCACTAATCATCAGAGAAATGCAAATTAAAACCACAATGAGATATCACCTCACATCAGTTAGGATGGCCAACATCCAAAACACAAACAGCAACAAATGTTGGTGAGGATGTGGAGAAAAGGAAACCCTCCTACACTGCTGGTGGGAATGCAAATCAGTTCAACCATTGTGGAAAGCAGTATGGAGGTTCCTCAAAAAACTCAAAATAGAAATACCATTTGACCCAGGAATCCCACTCCTAGGAATTTACCCTAAGACTGCAGCAGTCCAGTTTCAAAAAGACAGATGCACCCCTATGTTTATCGCAGCACTATTTACAATAGCCAAGAAATGGAAACAACCTAAGTGTCCATCAGTAGATGAATGGATAAAGAAGAGGTGGTACATATGCACAATGGAATATTATTCAGCCATAAGAAGAAAACAAATTCTACCATTTGCAACAACATGGACAGCGCTTGAGAGTATTATGCTCAGTGATAAGCCAAGCAGAAAAAGACAAGTATCAAATGATTTCACTCATATGTGGAGCATAAGAGCAAAGAAAAAAAACTGAAAGAAAAAAACAGCAGCCGACTCATAGAACCCATGAATGGACTAACAGTTACCAAAGGGAAAGGGACTGGGGAGGATGGGTGGGAAGGGAGGGATAAGGGGAAAAAAGGGGCATTACGGTTAGCAGGCATAATGTAGGTGGGGCACGGGGAGGGCTGTACAACTCAGAGAAGAAAAGTAGTGATTCTATAGCATCTCACTACGCTGATGGACAGTGACTGTAATGGGGCGACCTGATGAAGTGGGGAGTTTAGTAACCATAATGTTGCACATGTAATTGTAGATTAATGATACCAACATAAAATAAAACAAAAACAAAAACACAACATAGAACCCTTCCCTGAGTAGCAGGGTTGGAGCTCTACATTAGGTGCTGCAACCCTTAGAGCCTGCACCAGCAGAGATGAACATCCAAAACGCTGGGTTTTGAAAACTAACAAGAATTACATCCAGCAAAGCTATAGAGTATAGCGACCGAGAACCCACTCTTGAAGGGCTTGCACATAGTCTCACTTGCCTGGGACCCAGTGATAAGATACCATCTGGCAAAACAACTAGAATATAAGTGAAGGAGACTCACTTGCAAGTCTTGGGGATCTGTCAGAGAGTCAGGAAACTGGAGATGGGGACATTTGCTAGGTTTGGAGACACTATCAGGCATCATTTTTGCAAATCCATTCCACCTTTCTACTACCAACATTGCCAGGCCTAAGCTTAGAGCTCTCAGTCTAACCTGTTAACACTGATTGGTTTACCCTACTAAGAGCCACACCCACTGCCACGGCCATGGAAGCCACTGTAGTGCCTCAACCAGACAGGTGGGCAGGGGGTTGGAAGGTTCTTGTCCACTGCACAGTTGAAGTGACCCAACCAGCCTTGCTTTGGGGAGAATCCTGCCCACCACCATGGTCACAGTGATAGTACAGCACCATAGCTAGCCAGGATGTGAGAGATCCCCACCCTCAAGCAGAGCCCTAGCCAACCAGGTTGGAAGAGAGCTTTGCCTGCTGTGATAGCTCCAGTCAGAGGGGCAAAAAGAGCCCTGCATACTGCCGTAGCCCCAGTGACCCAGCAAACCAGGTTAGGGTAAAGCCCACCCACCTAGGTGGTGGCAGTCACAGCTGTAGTTTGTCAGCCAGCTGGGCTGGAAGAGAGCCCCTCCCCCACTGTGCAGCAGCTGCTGTCCCAACAGAAAGGAAGGCTCACACAGCTCACGCAGGAGAGCCTCCCTGAGCACGTGGCTGGGTGACGAAGGGATTTTATGCTTTGTGACCCCAGAGGACATCTCCTACATGAGTCTACTCCTTCTAGAAAGCTAGCTGACTTTCTTAATACATAGAAACAAGCAATGAGAGTCAGGCAGAATGAAGAGACAGAGGAATATATTCTGAACAAAAGAATAAGACAAAACCTGATAAAAAAGACTTTAATGAAGTAGAGATTAGCAATCTACCTGATAAGGAATTCAAAGATATGGTCTTAAAGGTGCTCAATGAACTCACAAATAGAATAAATTAACACAATAAGCACTTCAACAAAGAGACAGAAAATATAAGACAGTACCAATCAAAGAAAACAAAAACTTACAACCAAGAATATGCTACCTGGCAAGGTTATCATTTAGAATAGGAGATATAAAGAGATTACTAGAGAAGCCAAAGCTAGAGTTCATCACAACTAAACCAGCTTTTCAAGAAATATTAAAGAAAATGTTAAGTGGAAAAGAAAAGATCATAACTAGAAATAAGAAACTATAGGAAAAAACTCACTGGTATAGATAATTATATAATAAAAGTAGAGAATCAACTGTGAATTTAAATAAATCAGTTCAGTTATTTATTAATAGTAAAACCAACAAGGGATACACAGTTAAGATGTAAAATATGACACCAAAATATAAAGTGTGGGTGGGGTGATAAAAATGTACTGCTTTTAGAATGCATTTCAAATTAAGTGACCATCAAAGTATATATATATAATTATTATTATATATGAACTCATGGTAACCACAAACCAGAAATCTACAAAAAAGAAAAAATAAAGCGAAAGGAATCCCAGCAAAATACTAAAGGAAGGCATCAAACCACAAATGAAGAAAGAGGAAAAGAAAAGGATTACAAAAACAACCAGAAAAAAATTCACAAAATCGCAGTAAGTACATATCTACCAATAATTACTTTAAATGTAAATGGAATGAATTGTCCAATGAAAAGACACAGAATGGCTTAATGGATTAAAAAGCAAGACCCATCTATATGCTGCCCATAAAAGAATCACTTCAGATCTAAAGATACACAGTCCAAAAGTGAAGGGATAGTGGAGATTCAAGATGGCAGCATGAGAGGTGAGATGGAGAACACCTCCCAAAACCACAAATAGGACAAAAATATAGTTAATTAATACAAATAACCGTGAAACAGCAACAAGAAAGAAGGCTGAACCAGACTACATACAGACCTCGCCAAGAGAGCAGACCTCACAAAACAAGGTATCATATGAAAGCCTTAATCTGGCGGGAGCCTTTCCCCCACCCCATCTCCCCGGCAGGAGGAAGAGAAATGGAGCGGGGAGTGGGTGGAAGCTTGGGACTGCTGAACATCTAGCCCTGGAGATCTGCTTTGTGAGTGGAAGCCTATATTGTGTAGTGCTCTGGACGTTCAGGAGCTTGGACAGGTGGAGTGCTTGAAAGCCTGACATTCCAGCTGTTTGGAGGAGGAGATCCACATCTGGCCACTCTGTGTCAGTCTGAGAGGCTTCCTAGCAGTGAGAGGGCTGCTGCAGGTGTGGGGTTTGCACGGAGCTTGCTGCACGGGAGAAGGGTGAGCTGGACAAGGTTGGGTGCACACTGCCCAGCTGGTTAGGAACTTTGAGAAGCTTCAGGTGCTCCATTCCCCTGGCTGGCTACTTAGCTCCAAGGCCTCCCACTGTGACACACAGCCTGCTGCAAGTTCCTCTTATCCTGCCAGCACCAGTTTACAAACTAGCAGTCACTGTGCTCGTGTCAGGCCAGCCAGAGGGAAGCCCCGCCTACAACAGCTAGAGACGCAAAGCACAGAGGCTTTCACCTGTGTGCTTGGCCCACTGGGTCTGATACTGGAGACAGGCACCACACACGAGAATCAGGAATCAGATCTTTCCTCCACCCAGGCACCAGCTCAGTTACCCTATGACTCCCAACCTCACTTTAGTGGCTGAACAACTCTATAGACTGGAGCTTCTGTGCACTAGTGGGCACCACACAGAAATATGAAACGTCAAAAGAACATGGTTCAGATCAAAATCTCACAACCCCCAGAAGGAGGACCAAATGATACTGAACTTACCAATGTTCCTGAAAGAGAGTTCAAAATAAATATTATAAACATAATTATGGAGGTACAGAAAAATATTCAAGAACTCAGGAATGAATTTAGGTCAGAGACTCAATCATTAAGAAATTCCATATCTGAAATGAAACATACAATGGAGGGATTTAAAAGTAGGTTAGATGTAGTAGAAGAGATGGTAAATGAAATAGAAATTAGAGAAGGGGAATAGAAAGAAGCTGAGACACACAGAGAAAAAAGAATCTCTAAGAATGAAAGAATATTGAGAGAACTGTGTGACCAATCCAATGGAACAATATTTGCATTATAGGGGTATCAGAAGAAGAAGAGAGAGAAAAAGGGATAGAAAGTGTCATTGAAGAGGTAATTGCTGAAAACTTCCCCAAACTGGGGAAGAAGATAGTCTCTCAGGCCATGGATGTGCACAGATCTCCCAACACAAGGGACTCAAGGAAGACAACATTAAGACATATAATAATTAAAATGGCAAAGATCAAAGGTAAAGACAGACTTTTAAAAGCAGCTAGAGAGAGAAAAAAGATCACATACAAAGGAAAACCCATCTGGCTATCATCAGATTTCTCAACAGAAATCTTGCAGGCCAGAAAGGAGTGTCATGATATATTTAATGCAATGAAGTGAAGGGCCTTGAACCAAGAATACTCTACCCAGCAAGGTTAACATTTAAATTTGAAGAAGGGATTAAATAATTTTCAGATAAGCAAAAGCTGAGAGAATTTACCTCCCATAAACCACCACTACAGTGCATTTTGAAGGGACTCCCATAGATGGAAGTATTCCTAAGGCTAAACAGATGTCACACAAGGGACAGAAAAAGAGTACAGAATATGATTCATAACATACAAAGAATGGAGGACAAAGAAAAAGGAGAAATAAAAAGAACCTTTAGGTTGTGTTTGTAATAGCATGTGAAGTGAGTTAAATTAGACTGTTAGATAGTAAGGGAATGACCCTTGAACCTTTGGTAACCACTAATCTAAAGCCTGCAATTGCAGTAAGTACATACCTATTGATAATCACCCTAAATGTAAATGGTCTGAATGCACCAATCAAAAGACACAGAGTTACTGAATCGACAAAAAACAAGACCCATCTATACGCTGACTACAAGAGACTCACTTCAAACCCAAAGACATACACAGACTGAAAGTAAAGGTATGGAAAAGATATTTCATGCAAATAATAGGGAGAAGAAAGCAGGAGATGCAGTACTTGTATCATACAAAATAGACTTCAAAACAAACAAAGTAACAAGAGGCAAAGAATGACATTACATAATGATAAAGGGGTCAGTCCAACAAGAGGATATAACTATTATAAACATCTATGCACACAACACAGGATCAACTACATATGTGAAATAAATACTAACAGAATTAAAGGGGGAAATAGAATGCAATGAATTCATTCTAGGAGACATCAACACTCCCCTCACTACAAAGGACATATCAACCAGACAGAAAATAGGTAAGGAGACAGAAGCACTGAACAATGCAATAGAACAGATGACCCTAACAGACACCTACAGAACTCTACACCCAAAAGCAGCAGAATACACATTTTCCTCAGGTGCACATGGAACATTTTTAAGAATAGATCATATACTAGGCCACAAGAAGAGCCTCAGTAAATTCAAAAAGATTGAAATTGTACCAACCGGTTTCTCAGACCACAAAGGTATGAAACTAGAAATAAATTACACAAAGAAAATGAAAAATCCCACAAACACATGGAGGCTTCACAACATACTCCTAAATAACCAATGGATCAATGACCAAATAAAAACAGAGATTAAGCAATATATGGAGACAAATGACAACAATAATTCAACATCACAAAATCTGTGGGACACAGCGAAGGCCATGCTAAGAGGGATGTATATTGCAATACAGGCCTATCTCAGGAAAGAAGAACACTCCCATATGAGCAGTCTAAACTCACAATTAATGAAACTACAAAAGGAAGAACAAATGAGACCCAAAGTCAGTGTAAGGAAGGACATAATAAAGATTAGAGCATAAATAAATAATATCAAGAAGAATAAAACAATAGAAAGGATCAATGAAAGCAAGAGCTGGTTCTTCAATAAAATAAGCACAATAGATAAACCGCTAGCCAGACTTATCAAGAAAGAATAGTCTACTCACATAAACAGAATCGAAATGATAAAGGAAAAATCACTATGGATATCACAGAAATACAAAGAATTATCAGAAAATACTATGAAAAATTATATGCTAACAAATTGGATAACCTAGAAGAAATGGACAACTTTCTAGAAAAATACAACTTTCCAAGGCTGACACATAATGAAACAGAAAATCTCAACAGACCAATTACCAGCAATGAAATTGAACAGGTAATCAAAAAACTACCTAAGAACAAAACTGGACCAGATGTCTTCACTGCTGAATATTATAAAACATTTAGTGAATACCCATCCTCCTTAAAGTTTTCCAAAGAGTAGAAGAAGAGGGAATACTTCCAAACTCATTCTATGAGGCCAGCATCACTCTAATACCAAAACCAGGCAAAGACACCACAAAAAAATAAAATTACAGAACAATATCCCTGATGAACATAGATGCAAAAATACTTAACAAAACATTATTTTTTGTTAAATATTATTAATGTTTGTTAATATGAATTCAAAAATATATCAAGAGAATCAAACACCATGATCAAGTGGGATTCATCTCAGGGATGCAAGGATGGTACAACATTGGAAAATCCATCAGCATCATCCACCACATCAACAAAAAAGAAGGACAAAAACTACATGATCATCTCTATAGATGCTGAAAAAGCGTTCGACAAAATTCAACATCCATTCATGATAAAAACTCTCAACAAAATGGGTATAGAGGGCAAGTACCTCAACATAATAAAGGCCATATATGACAAGCCAACAGCCAACATTATACTTAACAATGAGAAGCTGAAAGCTTTTCATTTAAGATCAGGAACAAGACAAGGATGCCCACTCTCCCCACTTTTATTCAACATAGTTCTGGAAGTCCTAGCCATGGCAATCAGACAACACAAGTAATAAAAGGCATGCAGTTGGCAAGGAAGAAGTCAAACTGTCCCTGTTTGTGGACGATATGATATTTTACATAAAAACCCTAAAGAATCCACTCCCAAACTACTAGATCTAATATCTAAATTCAGCAAAGTTGTGGGATACAAAATTAATACACAGAAATCTGCAGCATTCCTATACACCAATGATGAACTAGCAGAAAGAAAAATCAGGTAACCAGTCCATTCACAATCACATCAAAAAGAATAAAATACCTAGGAATAAACCTAACCAAGGAAGTGAAAGTCTTATACCCTGAAACTACAAGACACTCTTAACAGAAATTAAAGAGGACACTAGTAAATGGAAACACAACCCACGCTCTTGGCTAGGAAGAATTAATATTCTCAAAATGGCCATCCTGCCTAAAACAATCTGCAGATTCAGTGCAATCCCTATCAAAATACCAACAGCATTCTTCAATGAACTAGAGCAAATAGTTCTAAAATTCATAATGAACCACAAAAAACCCCGAATAGCAAAGCAATCCTGAGAAGGAAGAATAAAGCTAGGGGGATAATGCTCCCCAACTTCAAGCTCTACTACAAAGCCACAGTAATCAAGAAAAGTTTATTCTGGCACAAGAACAGACCCATAGACCAATGGAACAGACTAGAGAGCCCTGATATAAACCCAACCATATATGGTCAGTTAATATATGATAAGGGAGCCATGGACATACAATGGGGAAATGACAGCCTCTTCAACAGCTGGTGTTGGCAAAACTGGACAGCTACATGCAAGAGAATGAAACTGGATTTTTGTTTAACCCCATACACAAAAGTAAACTTGAAACGGATCAAGGATCTGAATGTAAGTCATGAAACAAAAACAAAAATGAACTCATGGGACTACATCAAACTAAAAAGCTTCTGTACTGCAAAGGACACCATCAACAGAACAAAAAGGCATCCTACGGTATGGGAGAATATATTTATAAATGACATATCCAACAAGGGTTAACATCCAAAATGTATAAAGAACTTACACTCCTCACCCAAAAAGCAAATAACCCAATTAAAAATGGGCAAAGGATATGAAGAGACAGTTCTCCAAAGAAGAAATTCAGATGGCCAACAGACACATGAAAAGATGCTCCACATCATTAATCATCAGGGAAATGCAAATTAAAACCACAATGAAATATCACCTCACACCAATTAAGATGGCCAACATCCAAAAGACTAAGAACAACAAATGCTGGCGAGGATGCGGAGAAAGGGGAACCCTCCTACACTGCTGGTGGGAATGTAAGCTAGTTCAACCATTGTGGAAAGCAATATGGAGGTTCCTCAAAAAACAAAAAATACAAATACCATTTGACCCGGAAATTCTACTCCTGGAATTTACCTAAAGAATACAACTTCTTAGATTCAAAAAGACATATGCACCCCTATGTTTATTGCAGCACTTTTTACAGTAGACAAGATATGGAAGCAACCTAAGTGTCCATCATTAGATAAATAGATAAAGAAGTGGTACATATATACAACGGAATACTATTCAGCCATAAGAAGGAAACAAATCCTGCCATTTGCAACAACATGGATGGAGCTGGAGGATATTATGCTCAGTGAAATAAGCCAGGCAGAGAAAGACAAGTGCCAAATGATTTCCCTCACGTCTGGAGTATAACAACGAAGCAAAATTGAAGGAACAAAATAGCAGCCGTCTGAGATACTCCAGGAGGAACTAGTGGTTACCAAACCAGAGGGGTGTGGGAGGGTGTATGGGGAGGGAGGCAGAAGGGGATTGAGGGGTATTATGTTTAGCACACATGGTGTGGGGGATCAAGGGGAAAACAGTGTAGCACGGAGAAGGCAAACAGTGAATCTGTGGCATCTTACTACACTGATGGACAGTGACTGCTTGGGGTATGGGTGGGGACTTGATAATATGGGCAAACTTAGTAACCACATTGTTTTTTCATGTGAAACCTTCCTAAGAGTGTGTATCAATAATAGCTTAATAAAAAAAAGACTTTACTGATATAAAGAATGGGATATTTTTTGGATTGATAATATGAAAAATGCAATTCCAGTTGATTGATGGTAGTTAGACAATTGTTCCTCATTCAATTTGTTGCTGTTGAAAATACATTTTAAGAGAATACTTCATTCAGAATTAAAGAGAGAGTAGTAGTTGGTAGAGTAAATAATCCTAAAACCTTTCCATATCTATTACATAATCACATTTTTTTCTCAACACATTTATTTCAGGTACCTTTAATTTTGTTGTTCTATTTTATCATGTCTCATAAAGAATGTTGAAAATTATTTATTTCTTACATATTTTCAGTTTCATACCATACAAAGGAAATCCCAACTAGGAAACATAAGGCATAATCCATTAGGATGTAAGAATAGTATATTTACCAAGAGATTACTTGTAAAAGAAGGGTAAATAAAGGAGAACCTCAGGGATTAAGTCATGAACTGGGAGCTGGTCCCAGGAAACTTGGCACCCCTCCACCACTAACAGTGCAGTGGAAAGTGAGGATTTGGGAATTGCATTCTAATAAAAAATAGTTTATCCATGAAAGTCTTTTATTGGTCCTCCTACCATAATTCTCTGAAAAAAATATTTTTAAGTTGAATTTTTTAAATAGTTTCTTGTATTCATAGACAATATTTTTTTCTGTGTTAGTGCATGATGAAGACAATGAAAAACACTTCTAGAATGGTACAGAGTTTGGTAATGATTTGGTTCCTATTTTCCCTCTTTCATAGATTTTAAAGTGAGAATACTTGTATATATGATTGGAGCTGTATGGGGTCTGACAAAGCCACGTAGGCCAATTCTCTAAAGCCCTTTGAGTTACATATCACATATTGTGTGATATATATCAAAAAGATTTCAACAATTAGCTGATAACTCAGGTGTTCTTGTGACTATTTGTTGAAAGTAAAATATTACAAATTTCAAGTTTTGCGGAAATGTTTGTGATAGGTATAAGCCACTTTTCCTCAGTTTGTAGAAATTAGAGCAATATGACTTCAGCAAGACTTTTCAAAGGAGCATATGTTTTCACTTAGAGAAACCTTGTAAGTAAGTAGAATTGAAATTAGGTGAAGTGGATTCAAAACAACCACATGAAATGGGAAACATAGTTTCTGCCCAATTTCAATTTTGTAAGTAAGCTAAAAGTATTTTAAACAGATGTAACAGGGAATAGAGTTTACATTTCTGATAATAATAGCATATACATTAGTAGCTTAGTTCATGGTTGAAAATAGTAATTTCATATTTGACAAAATGAGAGAGCATATCCATAACCAAAAGAACTAATCGTAAATAAATTCAGCTTTTTTCTAAAGTTCAGGATAATAAATTTTAGAATGCAAGAAACATTCTGACACCATACATAAGAATATGTTCAGCTTTTATGATGGAAATTTCTTTTGTGTGAATTAATAGCAAAGGCAGATAATGTTCAAGCTACTAGTAAGTATGGGGCTTACCAAATAAAAGTATACAATGGTTGTCAAATTTGTTATTTATAATAAAATCATAAAAATATTCCCATTAATCTAGAAAGCACATTTGAGGAATAAATGAACAGAGAAGTAATCAAAGGTTTAAAGGGAATAGGCGACCTGCATATAAGCAATATATGAATATGAATATGCCTCCAGGGCATACACTGCAATAAAAATTAGGTAAATTTGGCCTCTGTTTTGCATACCGGTTTTGCAATGGTGAAAACAGAAGCATTATAAAATGTTTCCTATCTCTTCCTATGAGAGGAGGAAACATCACCTTTTTTGACGTCCTGGTACTGAACCATCTCCTGAGTGAGCATTCTGGGACAGATCAATGCTAAGCAAAAAAAAAAAAAAAAAAAAAATGCATGGGGACGTTTAATATTTGGAACAGGACAATGTTAAAGTAATCCATACTTCTATGCTTCTTACAATATCTGTGCTTTTCTCAGGTCTTAAATCCCCATGTTTGAAGAGAGTTATTGAAGATATGCTCTCATTCACTAGACGAGTTATATGTACATTGTACTAAACAACACGAATAGATGTCTATACTGATGCTAGCCCCATGGTGACATTAATTGTGTATGAGTTCATAGAACCTAAAGGTGATATATTGTCTTTCTGTTTGCCTCATTTCTTCTCTAAAATAAATTTAGTTAAATATATCATATTTTGTCAACATTTATTTTTATGTGTAGGTAAATATGAGAGGTGTTCTTGCCTCTTTCATACTTGTTCTTTCTCAGCCTCATGTGTAAATTTTAGCCTCATTGACTGAGTTTTCTGCATACCACTGGGTCTGGTAATCTATAAACTACACTGCCCAGACTCACATGACAGCAGGTAGACCGCCAGGAGGAAGCAATCACGGGAGATCAGAAGAGAGGAAAAGATCGTTTCTCTTTTCGTTGTTTCCAGAGGTACCTTTGAAAGTAGTTGCCTCCCTTTTTGTGTTCCCAGATTCAAGCACTACTTTGTGTTTGGTGGACCATGCATGGAGCCCCACTAATTGAAGTCTAGCAGGGTCGATTTTTCCTTCCCAGTTCTAGGAGTAGCTGAGCAGAACCCCAGCAGTGCAGAACGAAATGCCCAGGATCCTGGTAGTGACATTCTCTTTCTTTACTCATCTTCTCTAGTTCTAGGAATGGCAGTGGCTTCTGAAATTGCTAACCTCTTGGTATCAATTGGATTTTTGTTTATTTATTCTCCTCAACACCCTTTTCTTTTTCCTTCCCCTATCTTTTAATAGCTGGGTAACCAATTCCCTTTATTTAATTAGAGGTAATTAAGTTTCTGAAAATTAAATTAAAAAAAAACCCTGGGAGTTTTTCTTTATTATCTTCCCTAATTGGATCCTGTTTGATGAAGTAATTAATATGAATCTGAATAGCCAACATAAACCTAGCTAAGTAAGGAAAGAGTTAAATGGAACAGTGTCTGTGAGTCACTGTTATTTTCATCTTCACTGAGAATTTAAAACTTCTCATTCTAGTGAAGATGATACACAGTCACGAGTGAGCCCTGGAAGACACAGGGCTCACTGCATAAGGGGCCACTGACAGCTGCTGCACCTCTGCCTTGTAAGTATCTTATGTATGATTGAGTTGTCAGTATCTTTTAAACATTTTAAAAATTAAACTCTTCTTAGATTATGTAGATTTCCATGCAGATTGTAAGACGTAATATAGAGATCTCATGTAAACTTTATCTACTTTCCTAATAATATCTTTCAAAATGGTATCATCTTATCATAACCAGGATATTGACATTGATACAATCCACTGATCTTGTTCACGTTTTCCCAGTTTTACTCATTGGGTTTATTGGTGGGTGTTCTGTTCTATGAAATTATCCCATGTGTAGGTTTATGTATCCAAAAATACAGTTGCAATATAGAGTATTTCCATCACCACATAGACTCTTCATCTTGCCATTTTGTAACAGCAATTGCTGCCTTTCTGTGCCCACCCCTTCCTGAAACATGTGCAACCACTAATCTGTTCTGCGTTTAAAAAATTTTCCCATTTCAAGAATGTTATATAAATGGAATAATACAGTATGTAATCTTTGGGTGTGGTTTTTTTCACTCTCTCTAGTTCCCTCAAGAGTCATTCTAGTGTCCATGTGTGTCAAGAGTTCATTGTTTCTTATTGCTGAGTAGTATTCCATGGATTGGGTGTACCACAGTTTGTTTAATCACTTATCTGCAGTTGGGGTGTATCTGGTTTTTGGCTCTTATAAATAAAACTGCTTTGAACATTTGTGTACAGGTTTTTATGTAAATGCATGTTTCCATTTCTCTGTTATAAATATCCAAGAGCTCACTTGCTGTGTACACGGATCATGTTTAGTTTATAAGAAACTGCCAAACTGCAACTGATCAGAATGGCAAAAATTGAAAACACTCAAAACACCAAAATGTTGGAGAGGATGCAAAGGTACTGGTCACTCATTCATAACTGGCAGGAGTGCAAAATAGGATACAGCCACTCTGAAAAACAGTTTGGCAATTTTTTGAACTTCTAAAAACTACTTGAAGCTGGATTTATATCACGGTTTACCCCAGCTCCTCATATCATGGACCTCACAGTTCTGACAATCCTCTCCTCAGTCCCATTGAGTGAGCAATGACCTACTGGCCAAGCCTAACACATTTCCAACAATGCCAACATGATAGAGAGGAAACTGCTTGCCATGTGGATATACATTAACAAAGCAGTTTGTCACAGATGTCTTTGAGGAATCTTTATAAATTACTGTGGCCATTGTAAGTATGCAACAGAAGAAAATGCTAAACCTCATAAAACATGGATTTTTCATTATAAAATGCTTTTGTGGCATAATGTTAGTGTGTATTTGAAAATGTTTTTAAGCCACAAAAGGAAAATGCTTTCGATCTGAAGAAACAGAGAGAGTTATTAATGGAGATTGAAGAATGCAGAAAACAGCTGCTTAGGGAAAAGCACTGCAAAATGCTTTAAACTAATTTTATCTGCTTCCTTCAAAGTGAATCTTGAAATAAAAATGCAGTTTGCTACATTTAAGACCACAATAAATATTTTGAAGAGTATTACCTATAAAAAGAAATAAAAATAATCAAAAGCTATGTATACATAAACATATATAACAATCAAAAAATAATATACATATATAATATAAATATATTTATTAATTTATATAAGGAGTTCTAGTGACATGATTATTATTTGTTTTGGCAATTTACATTTTAATAAATAATGAGAAGACATATAAACTTATTCATTTATCCCAATGACACATGTGGAGATAAATGTCTTAAAAAGGTAAAAAGAAGCCTATAAGTAAAAAGCATTTCAGAGATGCAAAGATTAACCCAGTCTAGGACGTATCATGAACCTTTTGAAAGAGATTTTGATTATGAGATTTCCTGGGGAAGAATTAAAATATGTACACATATTTTTCCTTTTTTATTGCAAAGGAAATATTTTTTCTAAACAAATTTAAAATAAGATACAAGCAAAAGGCTAACATAGCAACTCAGACAGAAATATTAAGAATTTAGGGGTTTTGTCACAAGTTTTTTAAATATCATAGCACAGAGACCTTAATATTTCCCTAAATTAATATATAAAACAGTATTTTGAACACCTACATGGTATCACATTATATAAGCCTCAGCGTTCATACTTTAGTTTATCAATATTTTGTACTAGATAAACATTGCAGTGACATGCTTTACACACACATACACACACACACACACACACACACACACCCATATTATCTTTGGGCACTTGTCTAATTATTGGTTTGAAAAAACTCCCAGCTTAAGTAAAAGGCAAATTAGTTTTTTTCATTATTAAAGTTTTTAGATATATTGCCTAATTCCTTTAAAGAAATATGTCCGATTTGCATTCCAACTGGTAGCATAAATTCCTGTTAATTCACATCCAGTCACTTGTATTTGTTTACTAATCTGTTATATTAGTTCTCATCTCTTTAAGTACCATTACATTAAATTTTTTTCCTCTTAATTGGCTATTTTTATTTCTTTTTAGGAATTTGTCTAAATAACATTTTTAAAAATGTCCTTGAGGTGGTCTTACATTCTAATTAAGTCATAAAGATTTGCTCACATATTAGTTCATGTAATTTATAAATATTTCCTCAGTTTGTCATTTTACTTATGGTTCTTTAAGACATAAAAATTCTTAATTTTTCTATAGTAAAAATGTGTATTCTTTTTTTTTGGTATCATTAATCTACAGTTACATGTGCACCATTATGGTTAATAAACTCCCCACTTCATCAGGTTCCCCCCACCAACCCCATTACAGTCACTGTCCATCAGCATAGTAAGATGCTATAGAATCACTTGTCCCTCCCTCACACCCATCCTCCCCAGTCCCTTCCCCTTTGGTAAAACTGTTAGTCAATTCTTGGGTTCTGTGAGTCTGCTGTTGTTTTGTTCTGTCAGTTTTTTTTCTTTGCTCTTATGCTTCTCATATGAGTGAAATCATTTGATACTTGTGTTTTTCCGCTTGGCTCATTTCACTGAGCATAATACCCTCTAGCTCCATCCATGTTGTTGCAAATGGTAGGATTTGTTTTCTTCTTATGGATGAATAATATTCCATTGTGTATATGTACCACCTCTTCTTTATTCATTCATCTACTGATGGACACTTAGGTTGCTTCCATTTCTTGGCTATTGTAAATAGTGCCGCTATAAACATAGGGGTGCATCTGTCTTTTAGAAACTGGGCTGCTGCATTCTTAGGGTAAATTCCTAGGAGTGGGATTCCTGGGTCAAATGGTATTTCTATTTTGAGTTTTTTGAGGAACCTCCATACTGCTTTCCACAATGGTTGAACTAATTTGCATTCCCACCAGCAGTGTAGGAGGGTTCCCTTTTCTCCACAACCTCGCCAACATTTGCTGTTGTTTGTCTTTTGGATGTTGGCCATCCTTACTGGTGTGAGGTGATATGTTATTGTGGTTTTAATTTGCATTTCTCTGATGATTAGCGATGTGGAGCATCTTTTCATGTGTCTGTTAGCCATCTGAATTTCTTCTTTGAAGTGTCTATTCATGTACTCTGCCCATTTCTTAATTGGATTATTTGTTTCTCATTTGTTGAGATGCATGAGTTCTTTATATATTTTGAATGTTAACCCATTATCTGATATGTCATTTATGAATATATTCTCCCATACTGTAGGATGTCTTTTTGTTCTACTGATGGTGTCCCTTGCTGTGCAGAAGCTTTTCAGCTTGATATAGTCCCACTTGTTCATTTTTGCTTTTGTTTCCATTGCCCGGGGAGATATATTCATGAAGAAGTCGCTCATGTTTATGTCCAAGAGAATTTTGCCTATGTTTTTTTCTAAGAGTTTTATGGTTTCATGACTTACATTCAGGTCTTTGATCCATTTTGAGTTGACTTTTGTGTATGGGGTTAGACAGTAGTCCAGTTTCATTCTCTTACATGTAACTGTCCAGTTTTGCCAACAACAGCTGCTGAAGAGGCTTTCATCTCACCATTGTATATCCAAGGCTCCTTTATCATATATTAATTGACTGTATATGTTTGGGTTAATGTCTGGATTTTCTATTTTGTTCCACTAGTCTGTGGGTCTGTTTTTGTGCCAATACCAAATTGTCTTGATTACTGTGGCTTTGTAGTAGAGCTTGAAGTCAGGGAGCATAATTCCCCCTGTTTGATTCCTCCTTCTCAGGATAGCTTTGGCTATTCGGGGTCTTTTGTGGTTCCATATGAATTTTAGAACTATTAGATCCAATTCATTGAAGAAAGCTATTGGTATTTTGATAGGGATTGCATTGAATCTGTAGATTGCTTTAGGTAGTATAGCCATTTTGACAATATTAATTCTTCCTAGCCAAGAGCATGGGATGAATTTCCATTTGTTGATGTCCACTTTAATTTCTCTTAGAAGTGTTTTGTAGTTTTCAGGGTATAGATCTTTCACTTCCTTCATTAGGTTTATTCCTAGGTATTTTATTCCTTTTGATGCATTTGTGAATGGAATTGTTTTTCTGATTTCTCTTTCTGTTAGCTCATCTTTGCTGTATAGGAAAGCAACAGATTTCTGTGTGTTAATTTTGTATCCTGCAAATTTGCTGAATTCAGATATTAGTTCTAGTACTTTTGGAGTGGAGTCTTTAGAGTTTTTTATGTACAATATCATGTAATCTGCAAATACTGACAATTTGACTTCTTTCTTAGCAATCTGGATGCCTTGTATTTCTTTGTTTTGTCTGATTGCCATGGCTAGGATCTCCAGTACTATGTTGAATAATAGCGGGGAGAGTGACATCCCTGTCTTGTTCCCGATCTTAGATGAAAAGCTTTCAGCTTGTTGCTGTTAAGTATAATGTTAGCAGTGCGTCTTTCATATATGGCCTTTATGATGTTGAGGTACTTGCCCTCTGTACCCATTTTGTTGAGAGTTTTTATCATGAATGGTTGTAGAATTTTGTCAAATGCTTTTTCAGCATCTATGGAGATGATCATGTGATTTTTGTTCTTCTTTTTGTTGATGTGGTGGATGATGTTGATGGATTTTCGAATGTTGTGCCATCCTTTCATCCCTGGGATGAATCCCACTTGATCATGGTGTATGATCCTCTTGATGTATTTTTGAATTCAGTTTGCTAATATTTTGTTGAGTATTTTTGCATCTATGTTCATCAGGGATATTGGTCAGTAATTTTCTTTTCTGGTGAGGTCTTTGCCAGGTTTTGGTATTAGAGTGATGCTGGCTTCATAGAATGAGTTTGGAAGTATTCCCTCCTCTTCTATTTTTTGGAAATCTTTAAGGAGAATGCGTGTTATTTCTTCTCTATATGTCTGGTAAATTTCAGAGGTGAATCCCTCTGGCCTGCGGGTTTTGTTCTTGGGTAGTTTTTTGATTACTGATTCAATTTCATTGCTGGTGATTGGTCTGTTTAGGTTTTGTTTCTTGCTTGGTCAGTCTTGGAAGGTAGTATTTTTCTAAGGAGTCCATTTCTTCTACGTTGTCCAGCATGTTAGCATATAGATTTTCGTAGTATTCTCTTATAGTTCTTTGAATTTCTGTGGGGTCCGTTATGCTTTTTCATTTCTCATTTCTGATTCTGTTTATGTGTGTAGATTTTCTTTTTCTCTTTATAAGTCTGGATGGGGTTTATCAATTTTGTTTATTTTTTCAAGGAACCAGTTCTTGGTTTCATTGATTTTTTGTATTGTTTTATTCTTCTCAATTTTATTTATATCTTCTCTGATCTTTATTATGTCCCTTCTTCTGGTGACTTTGGGCCTCATTTGTTCTTCTTTTTCCAATTTCAGTGATTGTGACTTTAGACTATTCGTTTGGGATTGTTCTTCCTTCTTTAAATAGGCCTGGATTGCAATATACTTTCCTCTTAGAATTGCCTTCGCTGCGACCTGCAGAAGTTGTGACTTTGTGTTGTTGTTGTCATTAGTCCATATATTCTTTGATTTCTGTTTAGATTTGGTCATTAACCCATTGGTTAATTAGGAGAATGTTGTTAAGTCCATGTATTTGTGAGCCTTTTTGTTTTCTAGTTTTATACCTTTGTGATTTGAGAAGTTGTTTGGTAGAGTTCCAATATTTTTAAATTCACTGAGGTTCTTTTTGTGGCTTAGTATGTGGTCTATTCTGGAAAATGTTCCATGTGCACTTGAGAAGAATGTGTAACCTGCTGCTTTTGGGTGTAGAGTTCTGTAGATGTCTGTTAGGTCCATCTGTTCTAGTGTGTTGTTCAGTGCCTCTGTGTCCTTACTTATTTTCTGTCTGGTTGATCTGTCCTTTGGAGTGAGTGGTGTGTTCAAGTCTCCTAAAATGAATTCATTACTTTCTGTTTCCTCCTTTAATTCTGTTAGTATTTGTTTCACATATGTCGGCACTCCTGTGTTGGGTACATATATATTTATAATGGTTATATCTGCTTGTTGGCCTGACCCCTTTATCATTATGTAATGTCCTTCTTTATCTCTTGCTACTTTATTCATTTTGAAATCTATTTTGTCTGATATAAGTACTGCAACACCTGCTTTTTTCTCCTTGTTGTTTGCATAAAGTATCTTTTTCCATCCCTTCATCTTTGGTCTGTGTATATCTTTGGATCTGAGGTGAGTCTCTTGTAAGCAGCATATAGATGGGTCTTGCTTTTTTATGCATTCTGTTACTCTGTATCTTTTGATCGGTGCATTCAGTCCATTTATGTTTAGGGTTATTATTGATAAATATGTACTTATTGCCATTGCTGGCTTTAGATTCGTGGTTACCAAAGGTTCAAGGGTTGTTTCTCTACTGTCTAACAGTCTAACTGAACTCTCTTGTTAAGCTATTATAAACACACTCTCATGATTCTTTATCTCTCTTCTTTTTATTCCTCCTCCATTCTTTATATACTAGGTGTTTTATTCTGTACTCTTTTACATTTCCTTTGACTATTTTTGTGGATAGTGATTTTACTTTTTGCCTTTAGTTAGTATTTGGATGGTTTGCTTTCTTTGCTATGATTTTATTTTCTCTGGTGACATCTTTTTAGCCTTAGGCGTGTTTCCATCTAGAGCAGTCACTTTAAGATATCCTGTATAAGTGGTTTGTAGGAGGCAAATTCCCTCAGCTTTTGCTTGTCTGGGAATTGTTTAATCCCTCCCTCAAATTTATATGATAATCGTGCTGGATACAGTATTCTTGCTTCAAGCCCCTTCTGTTTCATTATGTTAAATATATCGTGCCATTCTCTTCTGGCTTATAAGGTTTCTGTTGAGAAGTCTGATGATAGTCTGATGGGTTTTCCTTTGTAGGTATTCTTTTTTCTCTCTCTAGCTGCCTTTAATACTCTGGCCTTATCTTTGATCTTTGCCATTTTAATTATTATGTGTTGCTGTTGTCTTCCTTTGGTCCCTTGTATTGGGAGATCTGTGGGCTTCCGTGGACTGAGAAAGTATTTCCTTCCCCAGCTTGGGGAAGTTTTCAGCAATTATTTCTTCAAAGACACTTTCTATCCCTTTTTCTCTCTCTTCTTCTCTGGTACTCTAATAATGCGAATATTGTTCCATTTGGATTGGTCACACCGTTCTCTTAATATTCTTTCATTCTTGGAGATCCTTTTATCTCTCTCTGCCTCAGCTTCTCTGTATTCCTGTTGTCTGATTTCTATTCCATTAACAGTCTCTTGCACCTCATCCATTCTGCTCTTAAGCCCATCAATTGCTTGTCTCATTTCTGCATTGTCTTTCCTCACTTCCTCCCCTAGCTCTTGCATATTTCTCTGTAGATCCATCAACATGGTTATGACTTTTATTCTGAATTCTTTTTCAGGAAGATTGTGTAAATCTATCCCATCAGACCCTGTCTCTTGGGTTGTCTGGGTAATATTTGTCTGTACCATATTCCTCTGTCTTTTCATGGTGGTAGAAGTGGTCGCTAGTAGTCACCACGTGTGTCAGCTGGGAGAACAAAGTTCCTTCCTGCTCTTTGTTCTCATTGCCCTTCTCTGGTGCCTGAACTGGTTTCTTGCCCACCAGGAGGCAGTCTCTTGGATAATCCCTGGAACTGCCTGTGTGCGGGGTCACCCTCAGCCTAGCCTATAGCACTGCGAGGGTTTGAAGTCTCGCTAGATACCTTCTGGTCCCCTTGGTGCTTTCCAGCCCTTGGTGTGGGTTCTGGAGTCCTTCCCACTTAGCTGCTTGCCTGCTTCGTGAGGCACTGAGTTCTCGCAGGTGTAGCTGTAGCCTGATTGTTGTTCTGTATCTTCTGGTCTCTTTTTTAGGAATAGTTTTATTTGTTGTATTTTCACAAATATTTATGGTTTTGGGAGGAGATTTCCGCTGCCCTGCTCACGTTGCCATCTTCCAAGAAGTCTCCTCTATTCTTATTTTTTATGTTTTGCTCTAGGAGTTGTGCTTAGAAGGCTATCTCAAAAGAAATAGGAAGGAAATATACAATTATTTCTCTTCTAACTCCTTTGGTGTAATGTTTTATATTTAAAACATACTTCATTTTCAATTATTTTCAGGTATGTTGTGAAAATGCTTTTAAGGATTTAATAATCTAGACAAAATTTATAATTAATAATGAGTTGTCATGATTCATTTGATATTTTGATTGTATAGATATTAAAATTTAAAATTTGGTGGAGATAATATTTTCACAATATTGATTATTCACGCTCAGGAACATGTTATTTCTCTCCAAATTTTCATGCAAAAATATAGATTTTTTTGTGTTTTTAATATTGTTTAGCTATATATGCATGTATGTGATTCTCTTGTGATTTGCCATTTTTGTACAATATTTAAGACTTTTTTAAAACATCAACTTTTATTTTTACATTTTTGTTTTATTACAGTATTCAATTTAAAAATGTAGACAGGATATTATGTCAAACTTTATCACTTCAACAGAGGTTCCAAATAAATTGTCTTTATGGACAAATATAACAAAGTGACTTAACTGTATAAAATCAAAAGTCATCCTAAAATTTTATTTCATTCATCTTTCTTTTTCATATGAATATTGGTGACTTAATGATGTGTGATGAACAAAAATAAGGACTTTTGAATTACATAGGTCTTAAATTTGAATACCTGTACAGTACTTATTGTGTGAATTCAGACAAATATTCTAACCTCTATGTAGTATGTTTAACATAATATTTGACACATAAGTATAAAGAGTAGATAAAAAAACAGTTTTGAGTATAATATTTGATTCCTAGAAGAAGCTTACCAAATTCTACATTCCCTTTTAATTGTGAAGGATTTTAGTCAATAATTAATTAAAATCAAAATTATTATTTTTTAACTTATTAGCTCCTGACCAAGGACTGCCCTTATTTATTTTTTGTTATTAAAAAAATCATACATAATTAACATATACAACTTAGTGAGTTTGGAAATAATTATATGCCCATGAAAACCTCACCACAATTGATGCCATAAAACTGTCACCTCAGAAAGTTTCCTTCCAGTTTTTAATTTATTATTTTATGATAAGATCATTTAACATAAGATGTATCCTCTTAACAAATTTTTAAGCATAAAATACAATGTTATTAACTATAGGCCCTATGCTTTAGTAGAACTCTGGGACTATCATATACCAAAATTTTGTACCCTCTGAGTAATGTCTCCCCATTTGCCTCTCCTCCCAGTCCCTGGCAACCATTATTCCACTCTTTGCTTCTTTGAGTTTGAGTAATTAGATTCCTCATGTAAGTGGTATCATGTAGTATTTGTCCTTCTGTGACTGGATTATTTCAATTAATATAAGGTCTTCCAGGTTCAAAAATGTGTGTATAATGCATTTTTCTTTATCTATTCACTGGACATTTAGGGGGATTCATGTTTTGGCTATTGGGACTAATTCTGCAATGATCATGTGAGAGAAGATATCTTTTCAAGATCCTGATTTCAGTTCCTTTAGAAATACAGAAATGAGATTGCTGGATCATATGTTAGTTCAACTTTCAAATTGCTGAGGAATCTCCATACTGTTTTCCATAGTGGTGTTACCAATTTACATTCCCACCAGTGGTGCACAGCCATTCTCTTTTCTCCACATCCTTGTCTATACTTGTTAACTCTTGTCTTTTTTATGATACCCATTCCAACAGGTGTGAAGTGATATTTCATTGTTGTTTTGATTTGTGTTTCCCTGATTATCAGTTTTGTTAAGCACCAAGGACTATTATATGCCTTGGAGAAATATCTATTCAATTCCTTTGCCCATTTTTAATTGGGTATTTTTTTTTGTTGTTGTAAGAATTCCTTATATATTTTGGATAGTAATCCTTAATCAAATATTTTGTTTGCAAGTATTTTCTCCCATACTGTAGGTTGCCTTTATGTTTTGTTGATTATTTCCTTTGCTGGGCATAAGCCTTCTAGTTTGACATAATCTCACATGTCTATTTTTGCTTCTGTTACCTATGCTTTCAATGTCATATCTAAGAAATCATTTCCTGAACCAGTGTCAGGAAACTTTTTTTCAATTTATTTTTAGGAGTTTTACAGTTTCGGTTTAATTTTTAAGTTCTTAATCCACTTTGAATTGATTTTCATATATAGAGTAAGATAAGGGTACAATTTCATTCCCTTTGCATGTAATTATGGAGTTTTTTCCATCATTTATTGAAGAAACTATTCTTTTTTTAAAGCATATTTTTGGCGTTCTTGTCAAAGATCAATCAACTATATATATACATGGGTTCTCTATTCTATTCTAATGTTCTTTGTATCTCTTTTATGCCAGTACAATATTTTCTTGATTACTGTGGCTTTGTAATATATTTTGAATCAGGAAGGCATGATGTCTCCATTTTATTGTTCTTACTCAAAATTACTTTAGCTATTTATGAGTATTATATGGTTCATATGAATTTTGGAATTGTTTTTTCTATTTCTACACAAAATGGCACTGGTGTTTTGCCAGGATTGCATTTTATCTGCAGGCCACTTAGGGTAATATGGACATTTGAACAATATGAATTCTTCCAATCTATGAACATGAAGCATCTTCCCATTTATTTGTGCCTGCTTAAATTCTTTCAATCAGTATTTTGTAGTTTTCAGTGTACAAGTCTGTCACCTCCTTGGTTAAGTTTATTTTTTATTTTTGGGAGGGTAGCAAACTTTCTTTTTATTAACAAATGTATAACAATTAATGTTAGATTTTAGAATGACACATGGTCTATCTGGAAGTAAAATCCAGTCTAAAAACTACAAGCTATCTTGAAGCAAGGATACACACACAAAAAACCATTCATTTCTCAGGCTTTAGAGCAGAATAAACATAACTAGGAAAAACTAGATTTACTGGTTAAGTTTACTTTTAAGTAGATTTTTCTTTTCAGTACTATTATAAATGGTATTTCTTTTCTCAATTGCCTTTTCAGATAAGTCTAAAACTCATAGAAACACGATTGTACATTGATTTTGTGTCCTGCTATCTTACTGAACTCATTTCTTAGTTCTAACAGGATTTTTTTGGTGTTGTCTTCAGGGCTTTCTAGGTATTGGATCATATCTAAACAGATCATTTTATTTCTTCCTTCTGATTTGGTTGCTTTTTATTTATTTTTCTTGCCTAATTACTATAGCTAGGACATCTGGTACTATGTTGAATAAGATGGATATCCTTGCCTTAGTCCAGATCTCAGTGAGTATAATAGCTATGAGGCCTTTTCATATACAGCCTTTCTTGTGTTGAGGTAAGTACCTTCTATACCTAATTTGTGGCATTTTTAACATAAAAAAAGGCTAAATTTTATCAGACTCTTTTTCTGTATCTGTTGAGATGATCATGTGTTTTTTTGTCCTTCATTCTGTTAATGTGGTCTATCACATTGTTTTGCATACATTGAACCATCCTTGCATCCCAGGGATATTCTCACTTGGTGTGAGAGGTAGTGGTATTTGATCTTTTTCATATGCTGAATTGAATTCAAATTGAATTCAGTTTGTTAATATTTGCTGCAGATTTTTGCATCCATGTTCATTGGGATATTGGCTTGTTGTTTTATTTTCTTGTAATGTCTTTGTACAACTTTGTATCAGGGGGATGCTGGTTTTATAAAAAGAGTTTGGAAGTGTTCTCCTTCCTATTTTTTTGAGTGAATTATTAATTTTTCTTGAAATGTTTGGTAGAATTCACCATGAAGCCATTTGGTCTTGGGCTTTTCTCTTTTGGAAGGTTTTTCATTAATGTTCTTTAATCTCTTTTTCTATTATTGGTCTATTCAAGCTTTCTCTTTCTTCTTGATTCAGCCTTGGTAGGTTGTATGTTTCTAGGAATTTGTCTATTTCTTCTAGATTTTCCAAAATGTTAGTATATTATTGCTCATAAGTCCTTTTGATCTTTTTTATTTTCGTGGTATCAGTTGTAACGTCTCCTTTTCTATTTATGATTTGTTTATTTGAAACTTCACCTGGTTTCTTAGTCTAGCTAAGGGTTTTCAAACTTGTTTATATTTTCAAAGTATAATATCTTAATTTTGTTTATTTTTTCTGTTGTTTTTGGTATTTTTTATTTCACTTGTTATCTACTCTAATTTTTATTATTTTCTTCCTTCGGCTCACTTTGGGTTTAGTTTGTTCTTTTCTTAGTTCCTTGAGGTATAATTTTAGGTTATTTAGTTCAAATCTTTCTTTTTTCTTATTGTAGGAATTTATTGCTATAATCTTCCCTTTTAGAACTGCTTGTGTTGCATCCCATAAGTTTTCGTATGTTGTGCTTTAATTCTCATTTGCCTAAAGACATTTTCCAATTTCCCTTCTGATTTACTCTTTGACTCAATTGTTGTTCGAGAATGTGTTTATTTTTAAAATTTCCATTAAAATTAATTATCTGTCAATTTTTCTGTTTTCCTTCTACTGTTGGTTCCTCGTTTCATTCCATTATGGTCAGAAAAGATACTTGGAAAGCTATCAGTCCTCTTAATTGTTAAGACTTATTTTTTCACTTAACACATTTGTTCTAGAGAATGGTCCATGTGAGCTTGAGAAGAATGTATCCTGCTGCTATTTGGTGGAATGTTCTGTATGTCTATCAGGCTCATTTGTTTTATAATGTAGTTTGGCTGCTATTATTTCCTTTCTAATTTTCTTTGTGGTTGATCTATTATTGTAAGTGGGGTATGGGGGATAGTCTCAGCTACTATCTTATTACTGTATATTTCTTACCTCAGATCTGTCAATATCTGCTTTATATATTTAGGTGATCTGATATTGGGTACATAAATATTTATAAGTGTTATATCTTCTTGGTTAATTGACCTTTTTATTATTATGCAATGACTTTTCTCTCCTGTGACTTTCTTTGGCTTAAAGTCTGTTTTATTTGATATAAGTATAGCCACCCTTGTTTACTATTTATAAGTACAGTATGCTTATGTAGGCTAGAAGTATACTTTTTTTTACTATTTGCATGGGTTATCTTTTACCAACTTTTCACTTTCTGCCTATTTGTGTCCTTAAATCTAAAATTGGTCTCTTGTAGACAACATACAGTTGGTTCTTTTTATTTTAATCCATTCCACCATTCTGTGTCTTCTGATGTGAGAATTTAACCCATGTATGTACATAATATATTTATAGGAAATGACTTACTATTGCCATTTAAAAAATTGTTTTCTGTCTCTTTTGTAGTTCTTTTTCCCTCTATGCCTGTCTTGCTCTTTTCTTTTTTTAGTTGATGATTTTTTTTGTAGTCATATATTTTTATTCTTTTTTAATATCTTTTTTGTATCTGTATATTATATATATGTATACAGATATACATATATACACATACATACATTGTGGTTACATGATATTTGCATATAACTTCTAATTGTTATAATAATCTATTTTGGACTGATAATAACTCAACATCACATGCAAAAACTCTACATTTTTATTCTCCCTTCCCTGTACTTTAGTTTACTGATGTGAGCTTGCTTTCTTTTTATATTATGTATCCACTAACAATTTTTTGTGGTTATAGTTATTTTTAATATCCTTCAGTGTGGCTCAAGTTAGGAAGAGAGAAATGATATTAAAAGATTAAGAAATAACAGCCCAAGCAAAAGGATGATCAGGTGAACAAACAATCAGGACTCTTTATAGGATAGAAAGAAAATAAACTTGACTGGAACAAAGCGAACAAAGATGATTTAGAAGGACACCTATGGAGAATTAACCATAACAATAATAAATGACTTGAGATATTTTTAGTAGATGCAGAAGAATATTATTATTTGTTATTATAATATAATATAATTATAATATAATATAATAATATAAATGTTATTACAATTTGAATTCATTAGGGGTACTTTAACACATGTGGAGGACAAAACTATCAAATTTTTGGATAGTGCATCCTGATGTTTTTTTAACCTCATAAAATGTAAAAGAAAAATTAAAGGGAAGATATAATCAAGAGGATGTTCTTGAAAAAAAGGGATAATTAACTTTATAATTCAAGAGTATTATTTGTTACAGAAAAAAATGTGATGTGAGATTATGGACAAGAAAAATATATTCTAGTTATTAAATTGTCAGTATTAAAATAAGAGGCAAATAATGAAGAAATAAGATAGTCATTTACCAGGAGAAAAAGTCAAGTTAGCACTAAAGATCTCCACAAACATCCAATCCAAAAAGGCAATTGTACAATTGTACAATATCCATAAAATCTGAGGGAAAGAAAAGTGACCCAAGATAATTTCCAGCAAATTTGTCTTTCGTATACACACTGGCAACTGGCCTGTGTTCTCAAGCATTTAAAAGCTTACAGATAATCCCCTGCTTATATGACTGCTTTTGGACTAAAATATATTCTGTGAGGAAATACAAGAAAATCAGGCTCAAAGAAGTTAAGGCAGATCAATAAGAGGTTAGCATTCAGTTTATATTAATATGAAGCTAAGGCCAAACAATAAAGAAATTATGTTTACAAAACAGAATGAGTATTTTATAAATCTTAGCAATGAAAGAACATCAATTAAATAAAATATTTGAAATGAAAGTAAAGGGAAGGTGGAAGCAAGGATAAGAATGTTAATTTCTTGTTTGCTGTCTTGATCTGGGAAATGGTTACAAGAGTGTATATAAATGTCAAAATTCATCAAGCTGTGCAATAAGCTTTGTGCATTTTATTGTATATTTCTCAATATAAAAAAGAATGCTATTTTCTTAATATTTCAAAGAAGAGAATTAATTGTCTCTAAAATTAAACTACATGGTTAAAACAATAATGTTTCATGGTTTAGAGTATCATTTAGCAACAAATTTCTTAGGTGACAAAGATTTATCTCATGTTTAGTGATCATTTTAGTTTTACAACAGCCAAATTTTTGCTGCTTTTGATTGGAGCAAAGCTAAATGTAATTCACTTTTCCAAAATTATCTTTGTCTATCTTTCCATCTATTCATTTGCAGAGAGGTAGGGCTGAAATAATATTCTCATAATATCGATCATTGATGCTTTCATTTTTGGATTATTTCAAATGATACTAAATGTGTATAATTAAAAAAATTATTAGGCCCAACTTCATTTTCTCATTATAAATCAAACTATCATTTTCTTTATTTTTATTCTTGCTCCTGACTGTATTGTACTTATCAGGACAGTCAGAAAGGTCAACAGCCAATTTCCTCAGGTCCATTCTTCCTAGAGTCAGATGCCAGCAATCCTTCAAAGGCTAGCTAGGAGAAGCAAGAAGTCTTTTTAGGAATATCACCACCCATACATCAAAATGATTGATGCGCGGATGTGTCCCAGGGAACCTCATTGCTCCTCAGGACTCTGGATGTCAATCAGACCTGCAATTGTAAGTATTTCTTACATTGTTGTAGTTGAGTTGAAGTCGTAGCTTTAACACAATAAATATGTTATATTTCGTCCTACTAACAATATTTTGTGAAGAAGAGCATGTTGTTAATTGGAATTCATTTTTGTGTAGATACCAAAACATATATTCTCCATCCTGCCTGGTGTTTTTTTCTGTTACTATAATTGATAGCTGAACGTTTACTAATTTCATGTCTTTAGAATCAAAGAACAAATGATGTAAATTTTGGCTGTATGGATGAGCGATGATCCCAGCTTGGATTTATACAGTGTCTTATGAGTAAGGAACAAACAGTGTTACAGGTGATCTGTAAACCCTCAGTCAAATGGCTTAGAGACAGGTAGGGAGAGGAAGCATGCAGGGCATCTTAAATTCAGTTCTTCATTGTGAATCTGAGGTCCTTCACTTACCTTTTAATCTTGGATAAGTTACTCAATGTCTCTGAAACTCAATCCTAACATTTAGAAAAATATAAATAAAATAAAAGTGGAGAATTGTTTTGTATATCAATCAATTTTTGGTTTGATTGTACTTTTAAAACATTGCATTCCAATTACATTAAGAATATCATGACTGGAGCTTGAAGTATTTTAAGTGAAGGTAAGAGTATGTTTCTTTATGTTGAATTTTTTTTTTTTACAATTTATTTTATTTTAGTATCATTAACCCACAATTACATGAGCAACACCGTGATGATCAAACTACCCCCCCCATCAGGTCCCCCCCACCAACCCCACCACAGTCCCTGTCCATCAGCGTAGTGAGATGAGAATCACTACTTGTCTTCTCTGAGCTGTACAGTACCCCCCGTGCCCCCCCACCCTATGTCTGCTAATCATAATGCCCCTTTTACCCTCTTATCCCTCCCTTCCCGCCCTTCTTCCCCAGTCCCTTTCCCTTTGGTAACTATTGATCCATTCTTGGGTTCTGTGAGTCTGCTGCTGTTTTGCTCCTTCAGTTTTTTTTTGTTGTTGTTGTTCTTTGTTCTTATACTCCACATATGAGTGAGATCATTTGGTACTTGTGTTTTTCGGCCTGGCTTATTTCACTGAGCATAATACCCTCCAGCTCCATCCATGTTGTTGCAAATGGTAGGATTTGTTTTTTTCTTATGGCTGAATAATATTCCATTGTGTATATGTACCACATCTTCTTTATCCATTCATCTACTGATGGACAGTTAGGTTGCTTCCATTTCTTGGCTATTGTAAACAGTGCTGCAATAAACACAGGGGTGCATCTGTCTTTTTGAAACTGGGCTGCTGCATTCTTAGGGTAAATTCCTAGGAGTGGGATTCCTGGGTCAAATGGTATTTCTATTTTGAGTTTTTTGAGGAACCTCCATACTGCTATCCACAATGATTGAACTAATTTGCATTCCCACCAGCAGTGTAGGAGGGTCCCCTTTTCTCCACATCCTCGCCAACATTTGCTGTTTTTTGTGTTTTGGATGTTGGCCATCCTCACTGGTGTGAGGTGATATCTCATTGTGGTTTTAATCTGCATTTCTCTTATGTTGAATTTTAATGTCACCTGGAAACTGTCATTTTTGTTATTAGAAAATAAAGAGATTAAACAATTTTATATTATCACTCTATAATCTATTTTTTAAATAAAACCACAACTGTGATTTATTAAAATTATGGGCACTTCTGATGACCAGTCCATACAGATATATTATCAGCAAAATGTATATTTTAATAAAATATATATTCTCTGTCTACCTACAAATAAAAGTGTTAAGATTACTGATTTCAAAATGTCAAAAAGCCCATCATGTTTACTAAAATGTTTAGAGATACAAGAGGGGTATGGGAGCCAAATTCTCCCCTTCCCCAGGAGCTCCAAATTGCTGGCTGGAAAGGGACATCCACATCTAATCTGTAATCCCTGATATCACAGGATACAGCACTGCTGACACAGAGAGCGACCTTTCCCAACTCTGAGCCTTCAGGCCCCACACTGGAGGCAAACTGCTCGGCGCTGCGTTGTTCAGCCCTGGAGCATCCCCAGATGTACCAGAGAGTCCCCTAGGATTCACTCACAGCACTAGGCACACTCCCCTTGATCCCGGAGCAGAACTTCAGTGAAACATAGTTGCAGAGTATCTGACCTTCAACACTGCTTACTGAACATTTGCTATACGTTGGTCCTTCGGTGATCTTAGATCACTTTGAAGTGCAGCACCTTATGATCTGTATTTTTAAATGAAATAATCCGTCAAATCATCTTCCAGCCTTGGGAAAAATCTTCATGATATTGATTACAATTATGGAGTCAGGTGATGAGAAAATCTGAAGTTCAGTGTTGCACAATCTTCAGAATCCTAAGAACAATATAGACAATGCTGGGAGCCAGATAAACAAAGGTAGGTAAGCATATTACACTCTTTGGGGACGACACGTGGCTCCAGCAACAAGATGTTCTATGTAAAATCAACCAACGTGGTGAAGGGAAGGGCCAGTAAGCTGGAAAAACAGGATGCTAATGCTCTTGTAACAGCGCCCCCCTCACTCCTGGCGACATATCTTCGACTCTAATTTGATGGCCCTCAATTGCCCTACTGTTAATATGAAGGAATCGGTTCGACTTTTTCAACTAGGGAAAGTTACAATTTTTAGGGAATGGGGTCAAAATCAATTTTTGATCAACTTGAGCTTTCATTTTAGCCTATTAAAATTCCTCTTATTTTTACCATTATTCCTTAGTCATTAAAAGTCAGAGAATCAATTAGCTTCTCATTATGACTGAAGTCCTTCCATTCTAAGGGAATGCCAAGGCAGCCAAAAGAATTGCACGGAAAAGATTGCCTGCCTAGCGTGAGGTAAGTCATTCTTGAGTTGCTTAGGTGTAAAATGGTATCCTCCTTGACTCCTCTTTATTTTCTCACCTCCAAAACATTAGAATATCTTCTTGGTTGAACCCTGACCATTCATCCAGGCTGTAACCCATCTCTAACCACTCTTCCACCTTGTCCATCCCATTCCCTTCTTGCCTGGGTTAGTGCTGTTAGCTCCCTGCTCCCACCTTTGCTTCCCAAGAGTCTAATAACGCAATAGCTGGAGCCCTCCTTTGAAAACAAAAGGTGTTACTTCTCTGATCAGAATCCCCCAGTCATTTCCAATCTTACTCTGCATAGAAGGTAAAATCCTTCATTGATCTGAGAGCCCTTTATTGCTTAATCTTACTCTTCTACTTCTCTTTCCACTACCCCTACTCCAGCCACACTGGATTCTGGTTCTTGAACACTCAAGCCATCCTTTAACATCTAGAAATTTCTACTTGATGTTTTGCCTGGCAGAACAATTCTTGTAAGATATCATTGTGATTTGTCACTCACCTGCTTTAAGTTTCTCTATGCTCACACGTCACTTTATGGACATACATGTGGTGGTGATGGCTAGAAAGGAGTTGGGCACTTTCTATACCTACCTCATAAGAAATATTAACTTCCTACCATCCCTGTTAATATCTATCCTCATTACTGTTTTATCTTTTTCTTTATGGCACATACTGTCATCATTATATATTATTTTCATAATATATTTTGTCTATGTTTCCTCCTTAGGATGGAAGGACAACAATCTTTTGTTGGCAGGTGTATTTTCAATGCCTATATAGTTTCTAGCTTGGAGCTGGTGCCCAGTAATGTCCACTGAATGAATGAACCCGACTGGCCTCTTTCACCCCTCTGCACCAGTCCATGAAAACAATAACATTAGATAATGTATCTACTCCAGTCCAGGGTGTTCCCTGTCAGATGCCCCTTCTATCAGTCCACAAGAAAAAGCCACTCTCAAAAACAACACAACAGCCTCCAGGAATTCCTTTCAGGATATAGCACTATTCTTAGAGTTTATATCGATTACCCACTTAACATGTAAACCATGCTGTCAGCTAATTCGGAATAAGTTTTTTATCTTTGTGTTCCATCATTTACATCCAGTGGCAACTCCTACATTCCTTACCCCAACCAAATCCTCCACTGAATCCTTCTGCTAGTGTTTCTCTTCCATGATAAACACTACTCTCTGTTCTCAGCCTATTCACTGATTGGGCCCTTTATCACTTCATTCTTTTCTCAGAGGATGCATTTCTCTCCAGTCCCCTTAAATGTGTCTTGTGCATTTTCTTATGCCCACAAAGAAGACTGAGGGATTTTTATCTTTCCTTTCCTTGTCTTCTTGCCTGACATTACCACTAGAAAATCATCTCTTATAGCTTTTCCAACTAAACAAATCACCATTTTATTTATATTAAATCAGTACTATCTTTATTTCCTTTGTAGTTTCTACAAAAAATATAATTACTTTATTCATTTTTCTTTAATTGCGTTATTTCTCCCTAGATGTACATGACATATTGTAGGATATAATAATTATTTGTTTGATGAAATAATAACCTTCCTTTTACAAAACACCTTTGTTTTGCTCTAAGGTTAATGCTGTGAAACTATACTAACCTTTGAAATGTTGTGACTTGTAAGAAATATATACTTGGTCACTCAGATGGCCAACAAATATTTCTCATATGTAATTGCTCTTTGTCCATGGTTCCTGGCTCATAGGAAGTTCCTGAGTGATAAGAGCGACAAATCAAAAACTCTAGAGACCAAGCGATCTCTGAAATAAAAGGGTTTATTGAGGCTTTACAGATGTGAGCCAGATATGGACTGAGTCCTGGGACAGGAAGTTTCTGCTTCACCAAAAACAAGGCCAGTTAACAGAAACAGCTTGTTCTCTGGTCTCAAGAAATAGGGCGCATTTATGAGGAGTCTCAAGGAAATAAAGTTCTCTAAATTTGCATCGGTTACAGAGAATAAAGGTGGGTTAATGTGAAGTGGGGAAAGCTTGGGGATAGGTGGTTAGTCCATAGAGAAGGCTTGTGGATTGTTTACTGATGATGGTCAGACACCAGACAGATGCAAGGGGGATGTAGTGGTCCTGGGGACCTTCAAGATGATTTTGGAAATGACTTCATCCAGGAATGTGGAGTTTCTGGTAAGTTGTGGTCCATGGATATTGACTAATGAACTTCCCTTTCTCTCTCCCTCATTTTCTGGGCTTTATGTCACTTAATTTATGACATTTCAGAATTTTTGCTATGTCAAGAGCAATGGAAGTATCTTTTGTTTTAATATTTGGCCTTTTGTCCTCAGTTTCTAAAATAGCTTGAGAGTTATAAAGATGAAATGATGAAATGGGTGTTTTGTTATTCATAACAAATCTATTTCCACTGCAGCTGGGTTTATGGTCATGAGGTAGCCTTGGAAAGCACCTAAGGATTGGGGCTGATTGCCAGCAGAACCAGTCATAACACAGGGTTGGAAATGCAGCTCCATATATTCTGGTTTCCAGGGAGGGGACAGGGGCTGAAGGTTGGATCAATGACAGGTAGTCAGTGATTAATCAATCATGTCTATGTAATGAAACCTCCAAAGAAACTGAAAGGTCAGGGTTTGGAGAGCTCCTGGGTTGGTGAACATAAGATTTGGGGGAAGTGGTGCACTTTGAGATTGTGTGGAAATCCCTTGCCCTTTCCCCATACCTTCTCTATATGTCTCTTCCACCTGGCCCTTCCTGAGTTATAATTTTTTACAATGAACTGGTAATCTACTAAGCAAAATATCTCTGAGTTCTATGAGCTGCTCTGGCAAATTAATCAAACCAAAGGAGAGGACCATTTTAATCTCCAATTTATAAACAGTCAGTCAAAAGCCCAGGTGGCAATCTGGGCTTTTGACATAAGTGTCTGAAGTTGGGACTGGGGAGGTGGGAGGTTGGATAGTCTTATATTTTAATCTGTGGAATCTGATGCTATCTCCAGGTAGATAATGTCTGACTTGAATTATGTTATAGGACACCCAGCTGGTGTCCAAGAATTGCTTGGTGGTGTGGAGAAACCTCCTTCCACACACTGGAATTGACAATCTGAATCTTTACTTTGTAGTCCCCTTTTTACTGCAATTTATCAACTTTGTATTCTGTCTCCCTGATTGTACTCTCTCCCCAAGTCCTACTATAGCAGGATAAGGTCAACTTCCATCTGGAAAACCCAATAAAAATTGGCAGAACCTTCAGTCTTCTCCATTCAGACATCATTCCTCCTAACTTCTGAAGCACTCCATTCCTATCTCCCAACCCTCCATCCATACCCTGAATTTGCATCCACTGAAACATTTCTACCTCTAAAATTTTGCATTAAACAACTCTTTACAACTTTCTAAGTTTCCAAAGTTTTAATTACACCAATCCCATGTCTTCTTCCACCTCATTGATGTCATCTGCTCATTGACTCTATTACATTCTCACTGATAACTATGTTGTCTTCAATTCTTTTCCTCTACAGATTAGATTCATTGGTCACTTATTTCGACCATTTCCTTACAAATCCTAAACTCCTTTGCTTCACTGTCTTTTCCTGGAACATACATTGCAATACTAGAGGAATATCACAACCACCCTTCTCCCCAACCACAGTTGAGAATTTAAGAACTAAAAGAGACACCAGAAATGGGAGATCAGTATTAGCAAAATTCCATGGTCAGCGCCCCCATCTGCGTCCTCCACATCTTCCAGAAACCTAATATATGTATCCCTAAATTAATTTCCTCTCCATTAATCTACAAACACAGTTTCCAAACTTTGCTTTTAGCTAATATGTATTTATTTTCTAATCTGAGAATTCAGTCATCACTTGCTGTAGAAAGATCTTACTGATAGCCGACTAGGTTAATTTCCCTTGTCATACATTTTCCTGGCACCTTCCATTTTTCTTTGTATAACTTATCACCTTATGATTACTTGTTCAATGTTTAACTTTCCTATGAAAATGAAATCTCTATGAAGAGTGGTTATTATATGTTCTTTCACAAGTGTAACCTCAGCCCAAATACAGCTTCTTCTACATTGTATATTTTCAAAAATATTTCTCTGAAATCAAAGACTATTTTCCTTTACCACAGAAGCAAAGAAGGAAAAAAAAGTGACATCTATCTTTTCTCAACCTAATTCTCCTTTAACCTCAAAATCTGCTGCTATTAACTTCACCTCTCAGGCTGCTTTGCTCAGAATAGACTATATACTCTTAATGTTAGCACAGGCCTGTAATAAACTAAATATACAAGCCCTTCCTCCTACCTTAACCCATTCCTGTTTTCAGACTCGGTTCAATGATTCTTCCTTTTAAGAGGAAGAACAATATGGAGGAATTTTTCTGGCTTTGAAACCAGATGAACTGTGTTTCTAAACTTATCTCTTCAACTTAATGGCTATGATCTTTGGAAATTTTTTGATATTTAAAATTCTCTCAGTCTTCACAGTTATCATGTTTATAATTCTAAAATTTGCCTTAAGGTATTTTTTGTGACAGTTTTTAAGTAATATGTGCTGGAAGTGCCTGATAAGATGTGTATATACGCTCAGTATCTATTAAATCATGCTTGTAGAACAGGGATCTTTTCTTCTCCTCTTCCCACTTATTTGTTTCAACTCACAGCTGGGGGCATAGCTTAGCTGCCCATAGATTAAGTTAATTAATATCCCCTCTAACTTTGAGGAACAGCTATTTGGTTATATTTGGAACATTTTCTGAGCCAAAGTTAATTAAGGACTTTTTTTTTTATTTACGTTGACTGTGTGATAAGGAAGGAGCAGGCTCTACTATCCTCTTCCTCTCCCTCCTTCCATTTTCTGGCATTCGTGTGCTCGGAGCAGGTCTGTGTTGCAGCTCGCAATGCCGTATCTGTCTAGGTAATAGGTAGACTTAGAGAATACTCTATAGTCCCATGTGTTCTGAATTTAAGTAAGACTTAGAAAGCTTCTATTGGGTTCTTAGGCCAAGCCTAGATGTGCTTGACATTCTAAGGGTTGATTTTAATTTGGGGATAGCTGTTAGGCAGATAGACATTAGCAGGATGGAGAGTAGAGTTCACCAAGAATAACTCAGGGAGTTGATCAGAGAAAGCCAGAGAGCCAGAAATGACTCAGAGAGTTAATCAGTTAATGCCATAAAATTTATGGAGAAAGAGAAAATGGAGTCATCTGCCTGAAATCTGAAAGAGCCATTTCCATGGAACATGGAGTTTGTTTGGTTTTTTGTCCTTACTTCACACTTAGGCAGTTTTATTTTTAACTTACAAAATACCGCCCAGAATGCAACACAAAAACAGTGAAATAAAATGCAAAAGTGCCATTAAGAGATACAAAAGACAGATTGAAAAGCTCCACCAAACATTTAAGAGTAATTATAGAAGAATATAATGGAGAAAATAATCAAAAAGTAATAGTTAAAGTTTAAGAATTGAATAAAAATCATGCCTTTTGATTGCAAGGAGTCTCTGAAAATCAAGGAAATTTTTTTTTAAATTAGTGAATTCCCATCCATCTATATTTTAGGAACATTAAGTATCAAGAAGAGGAACAAATCTTTAAAATCTACCAGAAAAGAAGGCAGATTAATGACTAGGTGTTTCTAATAAGCGGATTGGCTTCTCATTAACAATAATGGAAGGAATAACATAGTCCATTACTATCAAGTACAGAGGGAAAGTCACTGTGAACCTAAAATTGTATGCACAGGTACACTATCAGTAAAGAAAGCAAAATAAAACATTTGTAGATATATAAAGAGAAGTAATTTTTTCATGGATAGACCCTCAATACAGGAATTGTATATCATAAAAAATGTAGGCTAAAGGGTGGGGGATACAGAAATTGAAAATCATGTAATTCATTTTGTACTGACATACTGACAATAAAAAGTAATCAATTATTTTTTTCATTATAAAAGGTAAAGATACAAAACAAAGAGTAAAAAATACAGTCTAGGTAAGTCAGCAACCAAAACATTTATTCTTTGTAAAAAAAATGGAGGTTATCACAGTAGTGTGGAAAGAAAGCCAGAGAGCCACTGGTTCTCAGAGGTGATATATGTGCAACAAAACACGGAAGGGTATGCAATATATAAACAGAAAGTCAGGTGTGAGGCAAACACTAACCAAAATATACTAAAGTGGAGTAAGGTACATTAAATATTAGACAAAAAAATTTAAGGCATAAAATATAGAGATTAAAAAGGATATCACATAATACTGAAGGAATTAATAAATCAAAATGATAGAAAAGTCATATATACAGCTAGAAAAACAATGATGCAACATGTGAAGCAAATTTTCAGAATTGTTATCAAGTGTAACAAATCCACAGTGGTAGAATCTGAATTAGCTATAATGTCAACAAACATAGGATGTGTAGTCAAAAAACTAGTACAGTTAAGAATGGTTTAAAAAATAATTAACAATCATGTTTTCAACCAAGTCTTATTACAAATGTGTATATATACTCATATGTGTGTGATATATGCTACATATATATATATGTATACATGTATACATATATATATATATACAATGTTTATAAGTCTGTATATATATGCAAATCCAAACCAGATAATACACATTCTTTTTTATTAATTTCATAATTGAATATAAATTTATAAAATTGTCTAACTACAATGGAACCATGGAACAAATTTCCAAGAATTGACATTATAAAGCTATATGCACTGGGTGAATGCAATAGCAAAGAATTCATCCAATATTATGATACATTTTACGTGCATAATAAAAAGTATGTAATAAAGGCATATGATAAAAACATGCTATTCATAATTTACTCATAATTATAAAAGTATTGCATAATGAAATCTACAAATTATACACACTTAAAGGATAGAAAACTATCATACATGAAATCTTAGGTATTTCAGCAAAAGTAGTACTTAGAAGGAAGTTAGTTTCATATGCATGTCAATAAAAGTTTTTATTTAAAAAGAATGATATAACCTAAGAAATATAGAATGGAGTTATAAAAATAAGTGTAAAATTAACAAAATAGAAAAAGAAAAAAGCATAGAAAGGGGGAAAAAAGACAAAAGAGCATATTCTCAGGCAATTCCCATCTCCCGGTCCCCTTGTCCCCCAAAATTAACATTCTACAAAACTGATAAATTAAAAAGACAAAGTCACAGATAAATAGTTTGAAACAATTTAAGGGACATAACTACAGACAAAAGCAAAGACTTTAAAAATGATAAGAGAATAATAAAAATGAAAGAAGGAAGCACATTTTGAAGAGACTTATTATTAAAATGTACTCAAGAAGAGATAAAAAAAATTCTGAATGAATAAAAATGTTGACTTAAATTTGCAATCAGAATTTTCCCTTCCAAAAGGCCACTAGATGGCTTTATATACAAGTTTGAGCAAATCTTGAAAAAGCAAATAAACCCTGTGTTATGCAAACTCAGAATAATGAAACAAGATTTTGATAAAACATTTTTGAGGTTAATACAAACTGTAGACATTATTTGAAAAGGTGTAATACAGAAAAAGTGACTTCATCTGACCTATGAAATATATGTAGTAAAGGAAATTCAGTGATGTGAAAAAAATGCATTTGCAGGGAAAAGAAGACATATCAGCATCAAAAAATTTGAGTTCCAAATACCACTTTGATAGATAAAGGGTGATAATCTTATCATAGACTCAATAACTAGCATCTATATACCTGTGTATCATTATCTACCCATCATCTCTCTCTCAATCATCTGTCTTATTTGCCTACTTGTGTTGAATATAACCTAACATATAAAGTATGTTATGTTATATAATAAGTACATATAATTACATAACACAATTATTGTATAATATTCAGCACTCTATGATAAATATTTTCTGTATAAAGTTGTAAACAAGTCTTATGGCTTATAGCAAGGGACAATAGCAACATTCTTGTTAAAGTCAGTAACAGGATAGGGCTGTTTCATATCACTTCCGATGTAATAAGCCAGAAAATGAAACGAGAGGTTTAAAGTATTGAAAGATAAAGAGAACAGAAGTGTCATAATTTACAGATTATCATGTAAAAACTATCCAAAAGTTCTGGCAAACTATTAGAACAGAGTTCAGTATAAAAGCTAATAAAAGATGGACAGGTAAGATATACTATACTTTCTTCATATTTCCTTTTTTCTATGAATATTTTACAAATATTTCAGAATACCCAGAAGGAAAAAATAATATGAGTATATTTATATAATATAATTTAAATAATATACTTATATCTCTGTGTAACCCTTTCTGATTACAACAACATTCTTTTCTCATAGAGTAAAACACCTATTTTGGAAGAAGACCATCATATCTACACATTAAGATTTTAATATTTATGTATTTTATTTAACTAATATATGTTACCATTTGAATGCTTCAAATGTTAATAAATAGAATATTATTGCACATTTGTTGGGCAGCTGCATCTGGGGAGGTCTCTCCTGGTGCACTAGGTGAAACCTCAACCTGGGAGGGGGAGTGTTCTTGACTCAGAAAGAGAAAGAATTCTTGAACAGGTCAGGTGAGTGTTCGTAAGGAAGGAATTCACTAAGCGAGAGTAGTAGTGGATGGCAGCAGCTATACAGGCAGTAAAGAGCAAGGAAGAATAGAGAGAAGAGAGGGAAAATCACTGAACTCCTGCTCAGTATAGGGTAGAACCCTTGTCAACACCTAAATCCAGAGTAACCTGGCATCCACTGTCTGCTTGAATCTGCATGGTATGGGAGCTAAGCCCCTACCACACCAGGATTTGAGGGAGCCACAGAATACTGGATGGAGTGAGATTATGTTCTGAGAACTTCCCAAAGGCAAAAAAAAGCTGATTTGGGGGGCAGTCTACTAAGCATGATCATACAGCTGCAGTCTCATCTGGGTCCCTCAGATGATGGGAACTTGTAAGACCAAATCAGAGATCTCAGTGGCCCCTCCCTATTTGTCTGGAGTATAATGAAGTAAGAACTTGTGCTTAAGTCTAGAAAATAGAAAGAAATAGTGAAGTAACAAAGACATTTAGTATTGGAAGAGTACAGAGTCAAAATGCACTAAGTTAAGCAGTAAGAAGTCTTTATTTAAGGCAAAAGCACACACTTGAAGAAAGGGGAGTGTGGGAAGCCTCAGAGAGTAGGCACACTCAGAGGCTTAGAATTCTCTTTTAAGGCTTTCAAGATGGGGCACAGGCTTGACATGTGGTCTCATGATGTCTCTCTCCAGTGACAGACATTACCCACAATCAGTCCTTTAGATAATTCTGTAAGGTAAACTTAACAAAAGAAATTTATTGGTCCTGTTTTTCACCAAAATAATGATTACCCTCAAGCACTGGGAACATATCAGTTAGGATGGCTTGCCCAGGCTTAAGATAGGTTATTGGTTTATTACCAAAGAATATGTTAGGAATCTTACCTCCTAACTCCCTGGTTTTTAAAATATAATCTTAGCCTTAAGATGGAGTTCCTCCCGTTCTTACTGTACTGTTTATATCTTGGCATTGTTATATCATAGGCAGGAAAAGTAAATCATGATGCTTATGTCCCATGTCCCTGCCCTCCCTCACACAGAACATGCTTTTGATTTCCTTAACACAGATCTTCCTCAACTAATGATGGGTTTACATCCGGATAAGCCCATTTTAAGTTGAAAATATTGTAAATTGACAGTGCATTTCATACACCTAACCTACTGAAAATTACAGCTTAGCCTAGCCTACATTAAATGTGCTCAGAATATTTATATTAGTCTACAGTTGGGCAAAATCATCTAACAAAATCTATTTTAAAGTGTTGAATATTTCATGTAATTTATTGAGTACTGTCCTTAATGTAGAAAAACAGAATAGTTGTAAGTGTAGTGGTTGTTTACCCTTGTGATCTGTGGCTGGTTGGGAGCTTCAGCTCCCTGCTGCTGTCTGCCTCATGAGCATGCTGTATATCACTAGCCCAGAAAAAGTCAATATTTGAAAGTCAAAGTATGAGTTTCTACCAAATGTGTATCGCTTTCACAGAGCTGTTGAGTCAAAAAATCATTGTCAGATGATAATAAGATGGGACCATTTGTATTGTTTAGCTATTCATCCATAGTGTCATACTTTAGTACATTTTCCCTGCTTCATGGTATTTCATTGTAAGGGTATATTGCAAAAATGATATATTTTTGTTGGTCATTTTATTTAGTCTCAATAGTATTGTGATTAAAAGCATTGTTTTTATGTACATTCATATACTCGTCCTATCTTATATTTGTAAAATAGCACTATAGAATTTATCCATACAGTAGAGTTGGTGAGCCATAGGTTATGTGCATCTTCATCTTTAAATATATTGCCAAATTATTCTCAAAATATAAATAAAAATTTGTACTCCCAAGAGCAGAGTGAAATGATAATCCTTATTATCATTGGTATTGACAGAGATTTTTAAATACTTACTGAATTCGAACAGTATTGTGGTATGAATTTTGCTTCTGTGACTAGCAGGAAGATTGAATATCTTTTCACATACTTATTGGTCAGTTGGGTTTTTTCTCCTAAGATTTACTTCATAATAATTTGTGTGTATGTGTGGATACTGAGAATTATCTTGCTCATCCTGCATTTCAAATTCTTTCTAGTATGCAAAGGCTGGGAAGTCAAAATCAACAATTTCAAGATTTCCTTGGCCTGATGATTTTCCCTTTTCTTGCATGATCTGACAGTTAAATGTATTCATATTACTCTTTGATATGGAAATAAATCACATCAGGGAGAGGCCAGAGGGGGTAAATCATTTTGATTATGTAGATTTGACAAGGTGCTGAGGTTCTGAGGTCAGGCATTAAAGATTTTTAATTTTCTTCATAAATTGTTTGCATACATTTTAATGCATCACTTGGTGTTAGGGAGTTATTTTTCTGTTTGTTGATTTATCTATCAGCCCTCCAACCATTTATCCATTTAAATATGCCTCCATGTGGTTTCTCAGATGACAAAGGTCATTTGAGCTCCACAGTATATAGATATTGTAATTCTGGGGGGACAATATGTTCCCAGCCTGGGGCAAATAACCTTTGATACCAAAATCAGTCAAAAGGAGAAATAAAGTGAGAGAAACCTGTTTATTGCTTATAAGGAGTCGTCCACTTCTGCTCGCCCATGTCTCTCATGACCTGGCTGCAGAAAGGGACCCCAACCTCTCCGGTCCAAATATGCCCTCACTCCCCCAAACCTTGTAATCACCTATTGATACGGAGATGGACTACCTCTCTCCACCCCTTGGAAACAATTATTGATATAGAGATTCACTAAGGCCAGGCAAGAGATTCTGGAAATATTACAATTTTATTCACAATATGTATCTGTATAAAGCTACATGTTACATTTTTGCTACATTTTAGTGTAAAAAATAAATCACCACAAAATTCACTCAAATATAAGAACAAGTGATTGTTCTCAGACTCACAGATCTGCAGTTTAGCTGAGGTGACTCTAGTTCAGGTTATATGTCTGTGAGTCATTTGGGGAAGGTCTACTCCCTGTGCACTGTCATGGAGGGACCAATAATTTTCCCTCTACCCTTTTAGGCTCTTGACTTAGACCCTTCCCCTTGTAATAAAAGAGATTAATAGGAGAAGAACAAACAGAAAAACTTAATAACATGTATATCTCCTATATACCTAGGAGATACCCAGAAAAACTGTGTAACTTTCTGAAGTGTCCCAAGTCACTTTAAGTAGCATCTCTAGCTAAAGACAAAAGAAAATGATGGGGTTAGGCGAGGCCACTTATGGGAGGTTACCAGGCAAAGCACAGCAAACAAGGATGTGGTTGTTATACAAATTTAAGTCCCTGGCTTCTCCATTAATAAGAGTTTCTAGAGATGTAGATATCATCCCCTTCCCCTTACAAATGGGGTTTCCCCATGTAAATGTAAATGTCTCTTACAAAAGGGTGACTCCTATTTGGTTTTCAGAGTTCCTCCTGTGTCTGCTATTTCTTAAAATAATCAGACTAAAATAATCTTTATGCCAAAGAAGTGTATTTTGGGGTGACATATTTGGGTCTCCTTCAGGTTCCTTCTGGAGCCCAGACAAAAGGAACAGCAGAACACAATTTGCCACTGGTTATTGCACCACATCTTTGTTCAACTTTGCAGCAAAGTTCTTTGACAGAATGGTCTAGAACAGTGGCTGGCAAGTCAAAAAAAACAGCGCTGATAAAGGTAATGATGTAATCATAAAAGACAGTATAAGTGTGTATTTTTCTTCTTCTCTTGCCTGATTTTAAAAGCAATTGTACAAAACAATATATATGTAATATTGTTGAGACTCTAACATATAGAAATGGAATATATTTGCAGTAATTCAAAAGAGTGGGAAGGAGCAAAGTTGTAGTGGACTAAGGGAATAAAACCAGATGGTGACTCAAACCCACAGGGACAAATGAAAAGAACCATAATGGTAAATAAGAAGGTAAATATAACAAGCTCTATAAATATATGCTTGCTCTCCTTTCCTCCGACCTTTAATTAACATAAACAATATAAAGTAATAATTGTAACAATTATTACAATGTATTGTTGAGTTTGTAGAATATGTAAATGTAACATGCATAACAATAATAACAGAAGAGGGATACAGCTATGTAACATTTTTATCTCTATGGGTTGTTAACACAGATCTGAAATTGATTCCCAAGTTAAGATGTATTTGGCAAGCTCCAGAGCAGATGACTCAAAAATATACTGAAATATTTAATTGAAGTAATTAAAATGTTACACTAAAATTTATTTAATGTAAAAGCAAGAAAAAGAAACAGGATCAAAAAGGCAGGGTATATAGTCTTAACCTTAAAAATAGAACTGTCAGTTATTTTGACAGAAAAAAATATGGGTTTACTCAGGAATAGTAGAGAATGACAATTTGGAACAAGCAAGCTAGGGCAAAACCACAAGCATGTCTGGAGAACAAAGGAGGGGAACGTTGCTTTATAGAGGAAAGGGGAAGAGTAGAGGGACTGTTCTAAGCAAAAAGTCCATTGGAGGAAATCCCAGGTATCACTGCAGTTTATTGGCTCAGTTGTAATAGTCTCTCATTGGCTGGGCTGTTGTTGGGGGAGGCAGAAACTCTTTTCTCCTACTACTGGGTGGTAAAGTAGCCAAAACAGTATGAGTTGTAAAGTGTCTGTCCCTTCCTTCTGGTGGAGTCTGCAACTGACCAGCAATAGTGGGCATGAGAGCTCGCACTGAAGGCTTCCCAACTCCATGTCAGTGAGGCTTCCCTTTATCAATTTTCACAGTAGAAAATAAAAAGTAAAAAAGCAGATATAAATCTGACTTAGTTGATTAAGTAATCCAAAGGCAGAGAAAAATACATGAACCAAATTTATGCTTCTTTGTGCTATCTACACATTTTAGCTTCAAAGACACAAGTAAGAAGTAAAATGATGTAAAAGATACATAGTAGTTACCAAAAAAGAGCTGGAGTGGCTATATTATCAGACAGAATAGACTTTCAATGAACATTCATAGCAGCATTATTCACAATAGCCCCCAAATGGCAACAATTCAAATATCCATGAACTGATGAATGGATAAACAAAATGTGGTATTAAAAAGTATTATCTGGTCATGAAAGGAATGAAGTACACCAACATGCAAAAGTCTTGAAAATCTTATGCTAAATAAAAGAATGAAAGGTAGCATATTGTGTGAGTCTATTTATGTGAAATACCCAGAACAGGCAACTGTATAAGACATAAAGCTGATTAGTTGTTACCAGGGCCTGGGTGGAGAGGGAGAAGGAGAATGACTACTAATGGGTACATGATTTCTTTCTGAGATCATGAAAATATTCTGGAATTATTAGAAATGGTTGCACAACTTTATATATACTAAAAACCACTGAATCATATATTTTATAAAATAATACAATAAATCTTGTAAAATGATCATTTTCCCAGAAAAGAATTATAAAATAAAGCAATGGGGACAAACAAAGACAGGAAGAAAACAATAAATATAAAGCTATAATTCAATAAAACAGATACAATTGGAGATGATTAACAAAACACGGCAAGAGTAATCAAGGAGCAAGAGAAACAGATGATGAAACATGGAAATAAGTATAGACATAGAAGAGAATTAAAAATACTAAAAGTGTCATGACTACCTATATCAATAGATATTGGAATGTGGACACTCCAAACGGTCACCAGAAATACCTGTTGATCAAGCAAAGCTAGATTTAATAGACTTACTATAGTAAGGGAAAGCATACCCTGGATAAAGTCTTAATTGTGTCTCAAAATAAGAAATCAGAGAAGGCATTTATAGGGTTTAAACCCTGGAGAGGGTGATTTTAAAGTGAGACAGCATAGGAACGACTTGGAATTGGTAGTATTACTGACATAATGGCTTTAGGCTAGTGAGCACAAGGTGAGGGCCTTGAAAGCAAGTAAGTCTTGAGGGAAGAGCTGCTACTCTTGGGAAGTCAAATGGTTAATTGGGTCACATCTTATCTTCCAGGAGCAGGTATTTCTTAGAATAAGTGGCTTACTTCTTATTCCCTCAATATACTTTGTTAAAGAAAGAAACAAAAAAAAATAATGATTCATTCTAAAATTGTTTAGAAAAGAGTAAGAATTTATCTCTCTCTCCAGTATTATGCAACATAGGGATGGATTTTTTTAATTTAAATTACTATATAAACCAACAAAATTAAAAGGCTGAATGAACTGTTAAAATTCCAAGAAAATTTAAAGCTTTCATAGGCCACAATATTCTTGGAAATTATACTAAAGGTACACACATTGGAAAGCAAGAAACAAAAGTGTCATTGCAGATGACATTTTATATAATCCCAATGAAACAACAACACTTGTAAAACTGTAAGTGAATTCAGCAAGGTTCTAGGATATAACAACAATATACAAAAACCAATTGCATTTTTATATACACTCTTTTTTTAAGTTATTTTCTTAGTGGCTGACCTGAGAATTACATTTAACATCTTAACAGCTTAATGGTGTACAAAAACGTGGCTTCTATAGAACTCCATTGTTTCTTCACTCCTTGTGCCCCAACATACATCCAGAGTTACTCAGCAAAAGAGAGGGGACTTATGGGTACCAAGCATTGTTAAAAATCTCCATTAAAGCATTAGCGGACCACTAAGTTAAACGAACAGAGACTTCAGTAGCCACCAATGGCAAAGAACATAGGCTTTACTGAATTAGTTTACGTAAATCATTAAACCAACAAATATCAGCAGTGACACCAAACTCTGTGGAAGGAGAGTCTGATTTCTAGAATTACCAAATAGTATGTAACATGTCCAGTTTTCTGGTTCTTTTTATAGTTTCTATCTCTTTGATGTTCTATATTTGGTGAGACAGTGTTATTGTACTTTTCTTTGGTTCTTTTGACATTATTTCCTTTTAGTTCCTTGAATATATTTAAAATAGTGATATGAAGTGTTATCTAGTAAGTCCAACATCTGAGCTTGCTCAAGGACAGTTTCTATTGACTGTTTTATTTTCCTTTGTATGGGCCATATTTGCTTCTTTTTTGCGTGTGTTCTTGCTAAGTAAATTTATGTAATAAATTTTCTTCTGAAGTATCTGGTTTCTTTAGGTCTTGAATGTTTGCAGTTTTTAGAAGCTACACTGAGCTTGATTATTGCAGTCTGAAACACTCAGCTCTTCCTTATATCAGATTTAATGAGTTAGATACCAATCCAATTATTGGTCTACTTTCCAAAATTTTCTCTTTTTTGTTTTTGATTTGTCTTTTAAAAGACTTAATTTTCTGTTACCTCTGTGAGTTTTTGCAGTTTCACTTACAACTGGCTATGAAAACCTGAAATTTAATACCTTATATTTTAAAACATGAAAAAATATGGAAAAGAATTAATAATTATTAAAATTAGGCAGCTAATATTCAGTGTTCACAATCTAATTCCCCAGATTTTTTTCTTAGGATTACAGTATTTAATCATTTAAAAGCATATGTGGTAGTGATTGGAATGGAAGGTCTTCAGTTTGTTGATAAGGTCACAACTTTCTTTAGATATTCAGTGATTTTGTTTTCATTGCATTGATGTAGGAATTCATTTATCTACTTAAATTCCTTTTCATAACCTAGGTCAAAACCTTTGTCATTTTATTCTGGTATCATTATTGCATGTCTATTTTTTTCATCCAATTTTTCCCCTTATTTTTTCTAATAATTATCACTTACTCAGTACCAGTTTTTTTAACCTTGTTCAAAATCATAACATCTAGATTTATTTTTTAAGTTAGTACATTTGTTTTCCTATACCCCAGTAACTCCATAATCTTCCCACAACACACATGCAGGTATGCACAAGCATAATACATTTCATATTCTCTCTGGCATCACAGAAATTTGAATAGTCCTCTGTATATATGTTTAATTTCTGTGTTTTAAAAATACTCTAGCCTGGCATGCTTTCCCACCATCTCAGAAAACGTCAACAGGTTCCCCAAATCCAGATAAGACCACCACACACCTCAAAAAGTTTACCTTGATAGCTCTCATCTCTGCAATTTACTATTCATATTTATTTTACAAATTTAGCCATAAAAGTTTACACTGTACTGTCACTGACCTCCTTAATTTTAAGGACCCATTATTTTCATCTTTAAGGCCTAAAACTTCAACATAAGCTAACATATAAATATTTCATAATCTTTCATGGTAGCCAGCACAGTGCTGAGCTCTGGAATTAAATACTGGTTATTTGAGTCTTCCATTTTTTGGATAGATGGATTATACCATCATCAGTTGATGAAATTAAATATTGCTTGCTAGATTATTTCACTCTTTATCTATATTGATTGGAAAACTATTCAATATGATAGTGGGGTCAGTCACCACATGACTTAACTGCCAAATAGCAGTACAAGACACTCGATAAGATAGAAGCACATATTATTGAAAAAAGATTCCATGTTATACATTCTACAGAGAAGTATAAAATAACACATGGAGATCTGTGATTTTAAGAATGTAGACCATGTATAATTATAGGTGAATGGATAGCAGGATATGGTTCTAAGACTTTCCAAAAGATTGGTATTTGATAATCAGTACAGCCAATGAGTTCAATGAGTTTGTCTTACCAGGTGTTTTAAGACAGTCTGAAAGATAGCTATTATTGTTATGTGAAGTAAAGCAAATTATCTTTTGTGCATTATGAAAAACGGCTGTATGCTATCAGACCCGACTGAAGATTGTTTTAACCATTTGTTGGAAACAGTTACAAGAATTCATTGTATCATCTGTGGCATCTGTTGTTATAAGATGTGACAGCTGGTTGCAAGATCACTAGTCTGGTATAATTACATAAAAAATATGACAACATTCTTTTTCACGTATTTAGTATTGCTGAGTTGTGGTGTTGGGGACGTTAACATTTTAATCTAAATATGTAGCTAAATCTAAAATGCATCATATAAAAAATTTGAATCTATCATTTCATCTCCAACTCCTGTGCCTTATGATAAGTCTAAAATTCTGAAACTAAGTATTTCAATAATCATACTATGTATCAGTCCAATATCAGAACAACATATCCCAGATAGAATACTTCTGGCTTTTGGGATCAGAGTATTTCAGCTACAGGTAATAGAAAACAGTGACGACATTTCAAGCAATTAGGAAATTATTATTTCTTAAGATGTCCAGAGATGGTCACTTCAGCAGCTCCAGGACACCATAGAATATCCCTCTGTTTATTAATTCACTCATGTATTCACTCAACAAATATGTACTAAGCACCTATTATGTATCATGCTTGCTTTTAAATAGTTGATTTTTATCAGTGAATAAAACAGTCCTAGATTACTGCCTTGTGGAAATTACATGCCCATTGTGGGTGGGAGATGAATAATATGCACTAGACACATTAAAAAGTAAATAATTTAATATGTTGGAAGATCATAAAAACTATGGGAACAAAGGAACAGAAGTAAAAAGAAGATTGAGAGTGCTGAGTGTTCGATTTTAAGTAGGAGGAGCAACCTTGAGAAGGTTGCATCTGAGTAACCTTCAAGGAGATGAGGCAGTTTGCCACACAGATAGTGGGGAGCGGGACAAAGTTCTGATTAGAGGAAATATCTAATGCAAAAATTTTAAGAGCGGATTGTTCCTGGCAAGTTAGAAGAACTCTAAATATGTCAGAGGGCTGTAACAAAATGAACAAACAATAATGTAGAAGAATTCAGTTTACAGAAGGAATCAAGGCTTTGTAGATACTTTTAAGTACATTGGCTTATATGCAGTTTGAAATGGTAAGCAATTGCTAGCATCTAATTAGAGGAATGGCATAAAATGATTTACTATTTTAAAGGATCACTCTGGCTGCTATGTAGACAACAAACTTGAGGTAGGTAGAACAAATTAGCAGCAGTATTGCATTAATTCAACCATAGGGCTCCCAGCAGGGGACCGGTGGTAGAGTAGTCAATGGAATCTGAGTATATTTTGAGGGTAGAGGCAAAAAGCTTTTCAAACACATTTGAAACATGTTTGAGAGAAGAAGAGAAATCAAGGATGATTCCAGAGTCTTGTGTATTTATTAATAATGACTTTGATAATTAATGATAATAACAGCCCTTAACAAATACCATGATTTAATAATTTATGCTTCATTACTATATTACTTCTTAAAGTACTTCCCACCTAACCAAATAAATATTATTCATACTTTAGAAAATAAATCAGCCATTCAGGGATCATCTACAAGATGATATAAAGTTGTTAATTATTTATAAAATACACACATTTACAGTTTAAACACTTGAGTACTGTGTTTCATCATTAGATGAAAATGAAAATTGCACTTGGCCAAGCTCTCTTCAGCCTTATTTGCAAATTCGGCTACCAAAAAATATTCTTTATAGCAATTTATGTCTTCTGATTATCTTGGATATTCTTTTTTAATTTTTTTATTGAGGTATAGTTGATAGACAATATTATATTGGTTTCAAGTATACAACATAGTGATTTTGATGCCGGGGTTCTTGTTAGCAGAGTCGAAGAATGAACTTAGCAAACAGTCAAGGTAGAAGAGCCAGGGAGACTTTTATTGAGAGATAGTGAGAGGACAGACAGAGCTCCTGGCTCGTGCCAAGAGGGGACAAGAGAGCCCCTCCTGGATATTTTTAATACAGATTTTCTGGGAAAACCATGTCACAAAACCTTTATAAAATAAAATAAAACAAACAAAATGAAATGAAATTTCCTTACAATATATTTATATTTGCAAAGCTCTTTTACAACTTTCACATTTATGTTTCACACTTACACAGCTTTTCCAAAGAGCCAGATTTTATTAGCTAACTTTTTGATATTTTTCTTCCCTATCACAATTTAATGGCAATTCTATTTCTGAATATTTGCCTTTTAAAAAGATTAAATATAATACATATGTCCAGCTTTTCCACCAAATAATTCCTCTTCAAATAAACTGATTTATAGAATTTTATGTTTTCCTTAAATTAATGATTTACTGCATCATTACATTATTTGTGTATGTTTTCTGGAGAGTATATCTTTAAGGGACAATTATAAATTTTCTATTTTGGATTCCTTACATCTCTCTTCCTGGATTACCACCTCTAACTTATTTTCAATATCACTTGCTACCCCAATCCAAATATATACCAGCCACTGTGATTCCTCTTAAACCCAAGACTAATCATGAATATCGTGTTTGAAATCTCAAGGTTAATATTTATCATCGTAATATACATTTTCCTTTCTTTGGGATGTCAAACATGCCCTTCAAAGTTACTTGTTTCCACTGGCTTTTTCAGAGCCCTTTCTTGCCATATCTCTGGCCACTTTACATGGCGCATCTGTACCTCACCACTTCACACTTCTGTGCCTCTTGGAAATATTTCCTTTACCAAACCTGGTTTGTACCTGTATCATAGCACTTTTCATGCTGTATCCTGGGAAATAGTCGCAGATGTAACCATCCATTTGAGGCCAGGGACAAGACAAAGGCATTTGGGATTACTAATTACCCTCAAAAACAAATTATGTATGACTAGGTGACCAAATGTGATGCACAAAATGAGTATAAAGGGAAACAGTTATGGAAAGTAATTAGCATTGACTACAGCTGGAAGGTAGGACACATGTTTTATTTTCTTCAATTGACAATTTTTACTTTAATGGTTGAAGCCATTTTAATCATTACCTACACACAGAGGTTGTCTCCCTTCCTCTCTTTCGAGCCTCCAATTTTCCTAATTATCTAATACAGTCTAATAATTAGGATGTTTCTTAAAATCATGAAATTTTAGCTGAAATAATTCTTATTTTGTAGTAATTAATGTTTGATATAATAGATACTTTGTTAGGGAAAGAAACCCCATAGGGGACTATAAAATCAACTCCTTGACACCCTTATGAATAAATAGCAAATCTTCCTTGGGGGAAAAGGCTTAATTTATTTCTTCATGCTCTATACTACTTATCTTTTGTTTTGCCTTAGTTTTTTCATAGATCAAAGCTGATCTCAGGCTTTTCTGAGTTGTTCTCTCTACTGTTGCAAGAAAGAAGTGGAGGTGGAAGAATGACAATGGTGACTCTTTGATAAAGGAGAATTCAGTATTTCACAAACTTGCATGTCATCAATACATACATTAGCACCTGAGACCTGACTTCTTAAGCAAACACTTTAATAAGCAGATGGTTCTGACTAAGTGACCATTTCAAACACTTACTCCATTTGACCTTCGACGATTCGCTCAAGACAGACTGGTATTGCTCACCAAGTCTATGGCAGCTTCAAGAACAGCCAAGCTGCTAACTACAAAAAATACTTTTTCCAATATGTTCAAAATGACATTTAAAGTATGCACATATATTTTCATTTAAATACCACCGTTTATTTGATCCTTACATATATATATGTGTGTGGTATATGTGGTGCAAACTAATTGTTTAAAACAATTCATATCAGGTCATCTCCTCACCGCATCTTAAATAATACCTGTGCTTCTTAATATTTTACTTTTCACCATGCTTCTGTCTGTATAATTGTTTCTAAGCTCTAGTTCCAGTCTTAATTTCATCATTCCTTTACTGAGATTTCAGTGATCCTTCCCCAGCCCAAATTACCATTCTTTCCTACCTTCCCCTAGCATTTCATTCATAATGGCTACACTGAATTAAATGCTGAATTATAAGGAGGTAATTGCCTTTATCTGCCTGCTACTGATATGGGGCAGGAATTCCTTTGAAAATAGAAAGACATAATTTTATAATTATATTCATTTTTTACAACTTTGTCACCTCGTTGTATGTGTAGAGAGATTAATTTAAACTAAGAGTTGACTTTGAGCATAAATTCAGAGAAGAGCACTGAAGAAAGGAATAGAAATATAGCCTCTTATTTTGTGTGAAGTGCAATTTATGTACCAGGAAAAGTACGGCTTCTGAGATAGAGATGTCTACTATAATTTCCTTCTTATTTTCAAGAACATGTGTTAACTTACATTTTTGTGCTAAACCCACTACATGAATATTTGAGGCATGAAAAGTATAGAACTAATATTAGGATGAATAATGTTGGTGTAATAAAATGAATTATGCATTAAGAACAAGTCATTTCTGAATAAATATAAATAGGAATTCTACAGACATGGGTAAATGGATTACTCTCTACAGCAAGGAAGAAACAAAATGTCATGTTTATATTCCATTTTTTACTCTTTCTAAAGTGGGCATTCCCTTGGATGTGAAAAAATTCACATGGACTCTCAGAAATTTCAAGTATTCAGAGCAGAGAAAATTCTCAGAGGAAGAAATTAGCAAATACTGGAAACTAATAGCAAATACTGGCACGTGGTTCAGGCCACCCCAATTCTAAGTATTGTATTAATAGCTACCATTTATTGAACAATAACTCAGTGCCATGCACTGTGCTAGGGTTACTTTACATTTAAGATTCCATTTAATCCTTAAATAATCCTATAAGGCTTATAAATGTAAATGTGTTGAGAAAATGTAGGTATTTTGTTGAGGTCAAAGGCCTTGAAAGGTTATAATCAGGACACACATTCATGTCTGAATGAGTTCACAGTGTAGAGCTCTACTGAGTCCTATCCATGCCAAGAAAGAAATGAGAGTGAATACCATTTTATAGGACCTTATCAATTATATCCCCAGATATTTATTATTAGTAACCTTATATTATTCCCAGCTTTAAGCGGTCTTGAATCTCCATTCCTGGGTTTGGACTGTGTGTTTTCATATCATATTCTTACTTTTACCTTATGAAGCAGTTATTCTTTTTTATTCTTTTTAAATGCCAATAAATATAAAGTAAAAAATGATTATAAATACACCACTTGCATAAATTCAGTAGACATTACCAAATAAAATGAAAGCATGGATGTGGTTATAAAACTGAAATAGTAAAGTCACAACATAAAGACATGAAAATGCTCCTCTGCACCAATTTCTGAGTTCATTATTCCCCAAGTAACCATTTTTAAGAATTGCGTATAATATTTTCTGAAAAATAAGGCCATGACTAAGCACATATTTCTCTATATATTATCTTTTGAAGGTCTTATTCATTTTTTCACAACACTCCTTTTACATTTGCCCAACCATATGGTTCTACCTCATTCTTCTTGAATGCTTTATTTTTAATTAACTGTAACTTAAGTGATTACCATATAGTAAATGTTTTGGTTGAATCCATGATTTGCTGTTAAATCAGTACTGTAATGAACATCTGTGTACACTTTCCTTGGCTAATGTACACAAGCTAGTCCTCAGGGAAAAATTCCTAGCCCTGAGATTTTCAGGTCAAAGAGGGCATGTATGTTAAAATATGAGAGAAATTATATTCCTGTAAAATATTTTACAACAAACTGTTGCTCAAAATGTGTGAGAATGCTTGCTTCTGCACAGATGTGCCAACCTTGGAGCATCAACAATTTAATATTTACCAAATTCATGGGGTTTTCATTGTTCTTGATACATAAATACTGGGCATCATATGTATATTGGACATTTATAATTAGTTGCTTAACATTAATCACTTTTTGTATTGTACAGTGTGTGTGTGTATGTGTGGTATGCTTCTCTGTGTAGATTAATAATGTTGAACCTTTCTCATCAACCTTTAGAGTCAAACTTGATTCCTCCCTTTTATACATTCCATGCACTCACTCAGCCAATTCTACTAGTCCTAATTTCAAGATATGTTCAGAATCAAACCATGTATCATGACCCACAGTCAGTCATCATGGCTCATCTGAATGACTGTAACACCTTCTAACTCACTTATTCTTGACAGCGTAACTAGTGTGACACTTTTAAAACACAAGCCAAATCATGTCATTACCCTGTGCTAAGTCTCATTTTAAGTGAGACTTAAAACCCTTAGATGTTGTAAAGGCAGTGAGTCATCTGGTCCTTGGCTGCTCTTCTGATTTTGTGTCCCACTCCTCTTCCACAGGCTGGACTCCTGCTGCATCACAGCTAGTCACTGGGCCTCCCCTGCAGGGTCCTGGCTCTGGTGTTTCCTCTGCCTGGAGAGCTCTCCCTCGGATAACCAGTCCCTCTTGCCCCTCCTTCAGCCTTTGTACGCAGCAGTCCTTCCCAGCCTATGCACTGAAGTCCCCCAAGAGCACACTTTCTTTGCCTTGCTGTGCTATTTTTTTATTACTTGTATAACAGCTTATTAACACCTGAAATAGTATGTGTTCTTTTACAGATGGATCAATTTTAATTTTAAAAACAGAATCATAAGAGTTCTAAAAAATATAGTAGAGAAGATGCATAAATAAAATGTGTGAATTACTTAGAATCACTGAAAAATGAAGGTATCTCTAAGCAGAGAGAATGGGATTCTGATTTATTAATCTATTCCTATCACTGGCTATTGAATGATATCTCTTTTCTCCACTGATTTGAAATACCATTTTCATCTCTTACTGAATTTCCTCATCTATAGAAAACAATTTGGGGGCCACTTTATTTTAAAGTGAATTGTCATGTATATTTGGATCTATCTGGGGGCATTACTTTGCTCATTGCCAAATATCCCTTCAGAACAATAGTAGCAATTTCAACTTACAATGTATGAGCAGGTCCACTACCCTATACCATTCACCAACAATCAGTAATTTACTCATTTTGCATTTGTATACAGATCTTTGATTATTTAAGTAAGGGAACTCATATATAATATATTCATTTATGTACACATATATTTGAAAATCATATATATGAAAATTGTATAATTTTTAAGGTAGGTATGAGTATATTTTAATCATATTTGATTTTGTTTTATTCTTATAGAGATAAATTAATTTTATCAATTGAATTGTGTCATCTATATTTATTGAGTTTTTTAAAAATAATTTTTAGTTTTAACAGATTTTGGGGAATTACAAATCTTTTGCATTATTATTACAAGTTGATTTAGATATTAGCTTACATTATTTTTACAAGATATTTTTACATTATTACTTAATTTGTTATCTTGTAAGATACATTTTTTTCATGGGCCTGGAGAAGTATTATTGTGTAGAGGTTAGCAACTCAGGCTCTAGATTTAGTCTGGTTCAGACTTAAATCCAGCCTCTTTCCATATGATATGCATAGCTTCATAAAACTGCTTTACCTTCTTTAGCCTTTATAATATCATATTTATAATGGGTATAAGAAGCATCAAGCAAGAAGGGTTGTTTATTCAATTTAATGGGCTAAACCATATAAATAGCTTAGTATTGTGACTGGCAAAATCAGTACAATAATATAAAACAAAGTAAAAATATATAATCATTAAATTCTTAGGTATTTGCTACAGTATTTACTCTACTGCTTTTTAGTTGTTTTATATTTACTTCTCTGCAGTGTTACTATAACTAATGTTTGTTTGTTTGTTTCTGTTTTTATTTAGTTTTGTCTCTTCTACTGAGATACTTTGTCCATACACTCTCCAGACAGGATGTCTTTCTGTTTCATATTTCAGCTTCTTAGTACTTTTTTCAAAAATTGTCCTATCTGAATCTCCATCCTTCTATTGATGTTATCCATTCTTATCTTCCATTTTTCAGAGAGAGGACAAACTTATTTCCATTTTTAAAATGTATTTGTTACTTCAAAAGGAAGTTTTGAATGAAGGGAATTAGACTTGTAAGTTGAAATGAATGCCTTTATACAAGTACCATGTTTATTAAATTTTAATGTACCTTAACGTGGTATCCCATCAAAATTTATACCAAAATACTCTTATCCATGCCACTACCTCCAGTAAAATAATAATTAGAATGTAATTAATTTTTCTTCTCATTTTGAATTTGCATGTGGAATATACACTCAGTGTGGACTCAGAACATATCTGTGTGTTAGATCTGGGAGAACAGGTAAAACTGAGTCAGATTCTTTTTCCAAAATGTCAATTAGGTCTTCCTGCCAGTAACTTAAAACCTTTCAAAGGTTTACCATCATCTTTCTCCAGACTGCTTGGCTTGAACTTTTTCCTTCCTATGATGCACTTTTAAGAAATAAGGAGTATGGCTGAGTGTGGAACATGATTCTTGACAGTTCAAAAACAGGGTAGTAGAGTGGATACAGCAAAATCTCTTAAGAGCTCAGCTGGATTTCCTCTTCACCATTTCTACATATGGAATATAGAGAAGTCTGTTAAACTTCTCACATCCTCTTTTTTTATCTATAAAATGGTGAAAACACTTACATTGTAGCATTTTTCGGAAAATTGGATAATGTTTAAAGCACTTGCCATACATATAGTTAGTCATTAGTGAATACCAATATCCTCCTTTGTAGAAGCTCTAAGTTAACAGAATTGCGACTGATCTCTAATTCCTCTTATATTTCCTCCTCTCTCTTTTTTCCTTCCTTTTCCCTCCTGGCCTCCTTCCTAAAAGTGAAATTAGAGAAACTAAAAATGATGTAATTGTGTTGTTAAATTTCTGTAATGGAACAGAGGTAAAAATACATTATTATAACTGCAAATGTGCAATGACAATGACAAAAAAAAAGACAAAAAATGCAGGGAATTCGAAGAATAATTTTTTGTCACTGAAGTTGGAGTTTTCCTCTTTATAGCAAATTTAAGAAGTGGAAATGAATAAGCTGTTTGAATGAGCAGTTTTTGACACTGCATTTATTCCTTCCTCTGATCAATTACATACTGCTTGATCCTGTGACTTGTGGGTAGGGTTTTAAAAGCTTGTAAAACTGAAAAATAAAACACTCTGGGTCTAAATTTGAATAAGTGAGTGAATTTCTAAAGATGAAATTTAGGCTATTAGTGAAAACTGTAGTGAATTGGGTCAAAAGAAACAAAATGCTGACAGATGACACAGGGGAATAAGAAAAGTCTTTTTGAATATTTCAAACATAAAAGTAATTAGGAATATGAAGCTTGAAGCCCATTAATAAGTAAAGAGCATATGAAATTTACAATAGCATCAAAATAGCCAGGCTGTTGACCTGCTTCTAAGATGGGTGCTTAGCAAGAGTTATTTTCTTTTAAAATGATGCTGTAATCAAGATTGCAGTATGAATTTATAAGCTGTACCGTGATGAAGGTAAAAGTGATAGAAATAAATACTTTATACATGTAAGGCTAAACAAATCACTCTCTAGGTGACACATCCCAGGATGTTGAGAATTACAGAGTGACATTGACAAAGTCTGGAAAGCCATGAAGGACTTCAATAGTGATTTCTAATGTTGCATGAATATGTAGAATGATGATTAACAAGTTGTAAGACATTTGAGTTTAAAGGTGATTTTTAAAATGAGAAAGAATGTAGAAAGAACTTTTAAAAAAATCACTGGCATGGAAAGTTAAAAGTTATTTATGTTTAATAAAAACAAATGATTTTTTGTTAGAATCAGAAACAAGTAAGATTTTCCTTAGTAAATACAGAATACATTAGAACCATACTTAAGTGAAGAAAAGCTCACTAAACCAATCATTTCTTTTCTATTGATTACATGCTAGGATTTTTTTCCTTAAGTACAGCACTCACTTATAATTATTGAGAATATATTGCTTAAGACAGATTATTCCACTCTTATAATTGACCTTGTAAGTCATATGTTCTGGAATTCTCATCAATACCTAAGGAAATTTATTTGCTTATTTCTGCCTTAGCTAGATCAATTTTGTAAAGGCATGAGTTTTCTTATGGACTATTAAACTTGAAAATAAATTAGTATTTTTATTTTTTGCTGTTGTGCTTCAAATATTTACCCATGAAGGAAATACTGTTTTAACCTCTATGCCTCATTCAAATCAAAATCTTAAAGCCTATAGAAGATAACTAGGAGGGGACACAGTTGATAAATATTTTTCTGAAATACTTGTATTTTCCAAGACCAAATACTTTTCCTATTTGTGTAGTCTAACCTCTAATAGTACTAAATATGGCCCTGATCACACTTAGCCTAAAAACAGTATCAATTAGCAATTTAAAAGAATTTATGTAGTGTTTCTGAATTTTGTCACAATTAATCTTCATAATACTTTTTAAAAGAGATTAACTTTCACCTTTATTGAAGGAGTAGGTTTGGATACCTAGCTCTGTCATATTACTTCTGTCCAGTTTTACTACAATTCATTTGTTGGGTTAAGTGAAAAATTGAGGTAAGATTTTGATTGATGTTATATGAATTATGGTGTTGTATAGTATAGCATATTATTACATTATGCTTATGTTAATTTGGAGAACTAACTTCTTAAGAACATTAAGTCATCCTAACCAAGAACATGGCAAGTTTCTCTGTCGGGGTTTTAAGCTCCCCTCGGGATCTTCCGAACCTGCTGAGAGAAGAGGAGGAAAGCACATCCCGGCAAGGCAAGACCGGGAGAGGTAAGAGCCAACTGCCTGCCCGATTCCCAGCCCCCATTTCCGAGGACAGACAGACACGGCAATGAGCTCAGTCAAAGCAGGAACTCACTTATTGAGGAAACAGCAAGGCATATATAGTACTCATGGGCCAATCAGTACAAAGGTCAGGCAGTCACAAGCCCTTCACGCAGGAAGGCACATCATATGGATAAATGGTGTCCATGAGCTGATCACATTTGGGGAAGATTTGAATCACCAATTAGGAGCAGGAGGCAGATTTAAGCAGAAAACCACCCCCTTTTCGAAAGCAGGCTGAGCACCGCCCTATATGTATCTGGTGGGTGCCATCTTAATAATGATTCAGCATTTCAGGCATTTTCTTTAGGAGTCTAGAATACCCTACATTTCTCTATATATTGTTTTAGTTTTGTAATCATTAATTTATTTTATAGTTTTAAACAGAAGGATTTTGTGGTTCTTTTGGACTTAGTAATTTGCTATTGCTGGAATACAGAGCATGTCCCAACCTCTCCAGCTCAAGCACTACACTCATTACCAGTTGCAGCCATTTACCTTAAGAAGGGGAAAGGGAAAGTGGAAAGGCTGACACTCTTAATGGGTTTTGCAGTAACAACCCAAGTGACCTTCATATCTACCCATTTTCCAGGTATATTCTTAACACTCTAGGCATCAGGCACAAAGACCTTACCTTTTGCAAAAGTATTTTCCACTGTTTTAGAGCTTGGATTCCATTCTTCAGATCTTATCAGCTTTCTGCTTGCAGGCATTGTTTTATTTGTGGTGAAGGACTTCTATTTGTTCTATAATATTTTCATAAGTGAAATTTTAGAACAGATATCATTTTTGTCATTTGGGGGAATTTGGAAAAGTTGGTGCATATCCAGTACATCTTCAGTGTGTGATATGGAGCTGGGAAATAGTAATATATTTCCACACTTAAGGTAAATTTTTGAAAGAAGCACTTGTACTCAATAATTGTGTTTCTTAAATTCTTCAAACTATATTAATCTGGCTTGTGGCCCATCAGTCCTATGAACAACCACTTATCAAGGAAATCAGTGACCTCTAGTTAATGGATTATCTTTTTTTCATTTTTCAATCTGTAAATTTTTGCCAACTTATTTCTTTTCTTCCACCCGCAGCAATGTTAAATGTTGTATCTTCATTTGATTCTATAAAATACTCTTTCTAAATAATAAAAGAGGTTATTTTGCAAAAAAAATTATGAGAATAAATACATCATCAATTTACACCACCCATGAAAAATGAGAAATTTAAGATGCTGTTATTCTGTCCACAGACACTCCTTGACTTAGAATAAACTAAAGATATAAATTCAGGTGATCATTATATATTTTCTTACAAAGCTTCTCCTTATGTTTTATATTTGGATTGAGTTACACTATAAAAACACTTAGACATTAATTTAAACATATTAGCTACATTGGTTACAGACACTTCTTTTACATCTTCTCTTCCATTAGGGCCTTTATTATGGATTGTTTTTCAGATAGTGAAGTACTTCTATTAATTTTTTTTCAGAGTTTGTTTGAATGTCAGCTTTTAACTCCTTCATACTTAGCAGTTTTGGACAGAATACAAAATACTTGTATCATAATTCTTTGAAAGTGAAAACAAAGAGCAAAACACCTTACTTACAAATGATATTAGAAAATAAAACTTGAATATTATCATTTTTGCACAAAAAGGTGCTATATATTTATTTTGATACCTTTATATTATTAGATTGTAGATAATTAGAAAGAACAATTAAAAAGAAACAGAAAAATAATGCGTTCTTGCCAGAGATTACCAGATCAATTCCTTAGTATAGGTACTTTTTTGTTTTTTAGTGATATTAACTAAAAGGAGATTGTCCTGTGCTTTTATATAAATTTGGTATTTTTTAAAAAAGTATCCCAGAACAAACAATTTCAGTTTCATTGCAAAAGAAAAATTCTTGACAAAAGACCTAAAAACACATTGTTAAATTAATAATTTTTTCTTTTTTTTGGATTTTAAAAACATTCCTAAGATTTAAATATTTCATGAAGAATTTGCTAATTTTAGAATAAAAATCTAATGTGTTTTTTCTCCATATGTATTATCAAAAAATCTTATTTTAGCTTTTCTGAGGTCTGTAGATTCAGTTCAGTTTATCAGAATTAAATATGCCTTCTGTTGATCTGCCTTTATCTGATTATCAGGTCATTCTGTAAGTCCTGATAGCAGTAATCTGGATAGGAGAGAAACCTTTAACAAAAGAGGTATTATTTGGTATGTATAATTTCCTATATGAAAGTTAAAGGAAGGCCCTATTAAAGATAAAGTAGTAACTTGATTCTATGTTTTTTAGATTAAATATGAATAATGTTTTGTGAGTAATAGTATGTAATCACCTCACTTGTGCTAATTCACATAATTGTGAAAGACTCAGTTCACATCTATTCTGCACTTTACTTGAAAACGTGGTAATACAGTCTGAAATAAGATTGAAAAAGTAATCTCTGTAATTGTCTACAGGCAAATTATGTACTTCCTAAAATGCATTTTATATTATTATTTGTTAAAACTAAGGAAATATTTAATTGAAAATTGTAAAAATAGCATTCACTGAACTATTTTTCTGTTACTACTTTTAAATTTGTTTGGTGCATCTCATTAGCAAGCTTAATTTTTTTAATTCAAAATGTAACAGTAGGAAAATAATGAAACAATTTAAATTGTCAATAATTCAATGACCATAACATAATTTATTTTGATTTCTCTCTCTCTTCCTTTCTACCTAATCATTTGCTTTCTTATATGGTTATATTTGTATATGTTAAGAGATATATTTTTGATTTGAACTTGTAGTATACATACTCTTCTATATTAGATTTCAAAAGTTAGTATGTAAAAATGATCTATAACTAATCATAATGTTTTCAATTATCCTGCTAAGCACTGCTTTTGTCTAGAAGGTAGGCTGTCATAATAATTCTATTAACTTTGGTTAAACATAACATATTCTTTGTTTCTTTATATATATATACATTTTTTTATTAAGGTATCATTGATATACACTCTTAGGAAGGTTTCAAATGAAAAACACTGTGCTTCCTACATTCACCCATAGTCCCTCCCAAACCCGACTGAAGTCACTGTCCATCAGGGTAGTACGATGCCACAGAATGACTACTTATCTTCTCCGTGCTACACTGTCTTCCCCGTGACCCCACACACACACCATGTATACCAATCATAATACCCCTCAATCCCCTTCTCACTCTCTTCCCACCTGCCCTCCCCCACCCCTTCCCTTTGCTAGTCCCTTCTTGGAGTCTGTGAGTCTGCTGCTGTTTTGTTCCTTCAGTTTTGACTTCATTGTCATACTCCACAAATGAGGGAAATCATTTGGTACTTGTTTTTCTTTGCCTGGCTTATTTCACTGAGCATAATATCCTCAAGCTCCATCCATTTTGTTGCAAATGGTAGGATTTTTTTCTTCTCATGCCTGAATAGTATTCCATCGTGTAAACTACCACCTCTTCTTTATCCATTCATCTACTGATGGACACTTAGGTTGCTTCCATTTCTTGGCATTGTAAATAGTGATGTGAAAAACATAAGGGTGCATATGTCTGTTTAAATCTGTGATCCTGTTTTCTTAGGTTAAATTCCAAGGAGTGGAATTCCTGGGTCAAATGGTATTTCTATTTTGAGTTTTTTGAGGAACCTCCATATTGCTTTCCACAATGGTTGAAATAATTTACATTCCCACCAGCAGTGTAGGAGGGTTCCTTTTTCTCCACATCCTCGCCAACACTTGTTGTTGTTTGTATTTTGGATGTTGGCCATCCTCGCTTGTGTGAGGTGATATCTCATGGTGGCTTTAATCTGCATTTCTCTGATGATTAGTGATGTGGAGCATCTTTTCACGTGCCTGTTGGCCATCTGAGTTTCTTCTTTGGAGAAGTGTCTATTCATGTCCTCTGCCCATTTCTTAATTGGATTATTTACTTTATGTTTGTTGAGGTGCGTGAGTTCTTTATATATTTTGGATGTCAACCCCTTATCTGACACGTCATTTATGAATATATTCTCCCATACTGTAGAATGTCTTTTTGTTCTACTGATGGTGTCCTTTGCTGTACAGAAGCTTTTCAGCTTGATATAGACTCACTTGTTCTTTTTGCTTTTGCTTCCCTTGCTCGGGGAGATATGTTCATAAAGAAGTCGCTCATGTCTATGTCCAAGAAATTTTTGACTATGTTTTTTCTAAGACTTTTATGGTTTCATGACTTACATTCAAGTCTTTGATCCATTTTGAGTTGACTTTTGTGTACGGGGTTAGACAGTAGTCCAGTTTCATTCTCTTATGTGTGGCTGTCCAGTTTTTCCAACACCAGCTGCTGAAGAGGCTGTCATCTCCCCATTGTATATCCAAGGCTCCCTTATCAAATATTAATTGATTGTATATGTTTGGGTTAATGTTTGGATTTTCTATTCTGTTCCACTGGTCTGTGGGTCTGCTTTTGTGCCAATACCTAATTGTCTTGATTACTGTGGCTTTGTAGTAGAGCTTGAAGTCAGGGAGCATAATCACCCCAGCTTTATTTTTCCTTCACATGATTGCTTTGGCTATTTGGGGTCTTCTGTGGTTCCACATGAATTTGAGAATGATTTGCTGTAGTTCATTGAAGAATGCCATTGGTTGTTTGATAGGGATTGCATTGAATCTGTATATTGCTTCAGGCAGGATGGCCTTTTTGACAATATTAATTCTCCTTACCATGAGCATGGGATGTATTTCCATTTATTGGTATCTTCTTTAATTTCTCTCATGAGTGTCTTGCAGTTTTCAGAGTATAGGTCTTTCACTTCCTTGGTTAGTTTTTTCCTAGGTATTTTATTCTTTTTGATGCAATTGTGAATGGAATTGTTTTCCTGATTTCTCTTTCTACTTCTTCATCATTAGTATATAGGAATACAACATATTTCTATGTATTAACTTTGTATCCTGCAACTTTGCCGAATTCAGATATTAGATCTAGTTGTTTTGGAGTGGATTCTTTAGGGTTTTTTATGTACAATATCATGTCATCTGCAAACGGTGACAGTTTAACTTATTCTTTACCAATGTGGATGCCTTTTATTTCTTTGTGCTCTCTGATTGCTGTGGCTAGGACCTCCAGTACTATGTTGAATAAAAGTGGGGAGGGTCTTAATATCAGGATCCTTGTTCCCGATCTTAAAGGAAAAGCTTTCAGCTTATAGGCTGTTAAGTATGAAATTGGCAGTGGGTTTGTCATATATGGCCTTCTTTATGTTTAGGTACTTGCCATCTATATCCATTTTGTTGAGTTTTTATCATGAATGGATGTTGAATTTTGTCGAATGCTTTTTCAGCGTCTATGGAGATGATCATGTGGTCCTTCTTTTTGTTGATGTGGTGGATGATGTTGATGGATTTTTCAAATATTGTACCATCCTTGCATCCCTGGAATAAATCCTACTTGATCATGATAGATGATATTTTTATGTATTTTTTAATTCAATTTGCTAATATTTTGTTGAGTATTTTTACATCTATGTTTATCAGGGATATTGGTCTGTAATTTTCTTTTTTTCTGATGTGTTTGTCTAGTTTTCATATTAAGAGTGATGCTGGCCTCAGAATGAGATTGGATGTATTCCCTCCTCTTCCACTTTTTTGAAAACTTAAGGAGGATGAGTATTAGGTCTTCACTGAATGTTGGATAAAATGCAGTGATGAATCCGTCTGGTGAAGGGATTTTGTTCTTAGGTAGTTTTTTGTTTACCAATTCAATTTAATTGCTGGTAATTGGTCTGTTCAGATTTTCAGTTTCTTCCTGAGTCACCCTTGGAAGGTTGTATTTTTTAGAAAGTTGTCCATTTCTTTTAGGTTATCCAATTTGTTAGCATATAGTTTTTCATAGTATTCTCTAATGATTCTTTGTATTTCTGTGGTGTTGGTAGTGATTTTCTTTTCTCATTTCTGATTCTTTTTATGTGTTTAGACTCTCTTCTTTTCTTGGTAAGTCTTGCTGGGGCTTATCTATTTGGTTATATTCTCAAAGAACCAGCTCCTGCTTTCATTGATTCTTTCTATGTATTCTTGATTGTATTTTTTTCTGCTCTAATCTTTATTATGCCCCTCCTTCTTCTTCTGGTACCCCTATAATGCAAATATTGTTCCGTTTGGATTGGTCACACAGTTCTCTCAATATTATTTCATTCTTAGAGATCTTTTTTTTCCCTCTGTGCCTCAGCCTCTTGGTATTCCTGTTCTCTAATTTCTATTTCACTTACCATCTCCTCCATCTAATCTGCTTTAAAAGCTCTACATTGTGTGTTTTATTTCAAATGCTGTATCCTTTTTGATTTGTATCTCCCTCTGAATTCCTCCTTGAGTTCTTTTTTTTTTATTAAGATATCATTGGTATACACTCCTATGAAGGTTTCACAAGAACAAAAAGAGTGTTATTACATTCACCCTTATTATCCAGTCCCCCCATACTCGATTACAGCCACTGTCCATCAGTGTAGTAAAATGCCATAGAGTCCTTATTTGTCTTCTCTGAGCCTCAGTGTCTTCTCCGTGACCCCACACACACCATGTGCACCAATCATGATCCTCCCTGAGTTCTTGAATATTTTTCTGAAGCTATGTGAGCATGTCTATGATTTTTCTTTTGAAATCTCTTTCTGGAAGATTGATGAGTTCAGTTTCACTTGGCCCTCTTTCTGGTGTTTATTTGGGATTTTGGTTTGAACCAAGTTCCTTTAATGTTTCATATTTTCAGGTGGTGCCCTGCAGTGCCCATAAGCTCTACTGTCTGGGGCTGCTCAGCCCCTGGAGAAATGGTGGGTGTCTCAGGTGAGTGGTGCTGGTGCCTGTCAGGAGGAGAGAGCTCTTTCCTGCTTCCTGGCTGCACTGCCTGCCTCCACTGCCAGGGCCAGTGGCCGAGCATGCAGGGAGAAGCCTCTATGCTTTGCACTTGTAGCTGCCACAGGCAGGGCCGCCCTTTGGCTGGCCTGGTGCAATGGTGGGGCAGTAGTTTTGCAAGCTGTTGCCAGTGAGCTGAAGGCACAGAAGGCTGCATATCACAGTTGGGGCCTCATCGCTGCGTGGCCAGCCAGGGGGATGGAGTGCCTGAAGCTTCTGAAAGTTCCCAACCTGTTGGGCAGAGTGCACCCAGACAATTTTGTCCACCTTTCATTTCTTCTGAGCGGCAAGCTCTGTGCAATCCTTGCCCCTTTAGCAGCCCTCTCACTGTTGGAAAGTCTCTCAGAGTGCCACCTTTCTTTTGTCCCAGAGCAGCCAGATATGGATCCCTATTTTCCACAAGTGGCTGGAATCTCAGTCTCTCCAAGTATTCTGCTTGTCTTAGCTTTCCAACCCCTAATCTCCAAAGCACAATGCAATGTAGGTTTGTGCTCCAAAAGCAGATCTCCAGGGCTTGGTATTCAGCAGTCCTAGGCCTTCACCCCCTCCCCTCCATTTTTCTTCCTCCCTCCAGTGAGCTGTGGTGGGGAAAGGGCTTGGGTTCCTCTGGATCATGGCTTTGGTACTTTTTCCTTTTCCTTGAGGTCTGCTGTTTTTTCCAGGTGTAGGCACTCTGTTACAACCTTCTTTCCTGTTGCTCTTTCAGGATTAAATGTATTTGCCATATTTTCATATTATATGTGGTTTTGAGAGGATGTTTCTATCTCACCTCTCATTGCATCATCTTTTAATGTATTCTTTTCTTATTCTGACTGTGCTTTGTAACTGAACAATAATAGGTTACATTTCAAAACAGGTGACTCCATTTGGTTAGTAAATGTTGATTGCTTTTAATATTATTGACTGTAGGAAAAGATGCACAAATATGAACAGTAACAATTGCATAAAAACCATCCATAGATTTTGCCTTTTACTGTTCAATTTCATGTTATAAAACAACGTGCAACAACTTCAATATATACTACTAACAATGGATTATGATATTATTTAAGTCTGATTTATGCTTGTGAAAATTTACTCCAACTTTATTTAACCTGCAGTAATGTCCCCAGAGGATAAAGGTTTTTTCATATTCAGTATTGTTTTGCTGGCATATTCCTCTTGTCTAGTAAGAGTGGAAGTGAAATATTTTATTATAATTATGAGTATATATTTAACATGTAAATAATAATCCATTTCTACTTTACACAGCTTTCTATTGTCATCTTTAAAATTTTACTCATTTAAACCAATTTAAAAGAAAAATTATGTTCCATCACAAATTATTAACATTAACAAAATCCCATAAGCCAATATATTTTGTCAATGATGTGTAAAATGAAAAATAAACTAATTTATTTGAAGAAATGTAAATTAAGTCTTGGTAAAATATAAGTGTCTCATTGGTAGCAGTTAAATATTGATGACATGTTTCCCTAAATATAGTACAGTAAAGAAATGTTTGATGAAGTTCTGAAATACTTAAATATTTAAGTTCTTAAATAACATATATCTTAATTTTTATTAAAAATTGCTAGTATTACAACTAACTAAGACTAAGCCTTACAAAATATTCCAAGTTGCTTTTGTTTTTGGTCAAAATTTTCATGTCAAAATGTATTAGAATTACCTGTGTATGAAAAATATGATAGTAGTTACATTATTAAAAGAAAATTGTATTACTCTATAATACTGGGTCAATATATACAACTAAATTTATATAGAGGGCATCAATAAAAAATTGATGCCAATGTTTTACATTATAAAAATTGATATTATCATCATATCAATAATATGAGAACTCTACAGGATCCAAAGTATACACCAAGATACACTGATTTTTTTCTGGTAATGACAATCCAAAGAAACATAAGATGTTCAGAAAACATTTTTGTATTTATTATGTAACTTTGGGGTTCAATTTAAGTAGTAGTTAATACATTTCTAAAACATTACTATTTCTTGATAGTTTGATCTCAAAATTTTAATACCTAATACATGTATAAAAACATTTTTACTCATTGCAGCCCCATCCAATGTAGATATTTCCATATTAAACCACTGTGGACTGTTAAGCATCTGTGGTTGTTCACCAAGAAATAAAAGTTAGGAGAAATAGTTCCAAGTTAAAAAAGTAAGTACTGAAAAAGAAAAGCATTTTGATAACAAAAAGTATCCACTATATCATTGCAAAAAGTAAAACCTTACAAAAAACAAGTTCAATATCTTCTAGCCCTTAAATATATAGTTAATATTAAAAATATAATAATTAAAAACTTGGGGAGAAGATTAAAACATAATATTGAGGGTAAAAACCTACATTATAGGAATAAAAGAATATATAAACAGTAATAAAAAAGATAACAAAGAGAACAAATAAAAGCCAAAAGATGTTTGTGAAGTGGTATTAGAACAAGGGATAGTTGAATTAAATTTGCTCTTATCTCTTTATCTGAAATTATTAGTCTTCTCTTATACTTTAAAAAACTACCTTATTAATTGAAATAGTTAATATTTAACATGAAGACTATGACAAGAGAGCTAAAAACATTCACAATGAAAATTAATACTTCACTTCCCTATGAGGATACGCATATGAGTGCAAAAATATAGTTATGTTAACTTCAGGGCTTTAAAATATGAAAACATTCCTATTTCTTCCAAGTGAAAAACACAGAAATTTGTAAATAGGCAAAAATTACAAATCGTATGTCTCACCTGTCAAAATTTTATGTTTCATTTTGTATTTTATATATATTCATATCAGATGTACACATGCTGACAAAATTCTGGAAATATGTTGAGTTTTAGCCCTCATTTTGTTAAGTATTAAACTAATGTAAATTTATTTATAGTATATTGCATATTCTTTATTTTATATTTATTATGTATTTTTAAATGATTGGATGATTATTTCAACCTTAGTTAACCACATCATTACCCTATAATTAAATTATTAAAGATCATCAAGATGCATGAAAGATAAACTAGCAAAACGAATGAGAGAACTAGATGAATCCTAAAGTATAGTTGGAGATACTAACACTCCTCTTTAACTCACAGAAAAAATAGGGAAGGCAGCATTAGACATATAGAATATTTGCACACAGCTATCAACCTCTTGACCTAATGACTTTTCCTTGAACAGTTTTATTGAAATATAATTCATATACCATACTCATTTACTTAATAGGTAAAATTCAGTGTATTAAAGTGCATTCACTGAGTTGTGCAAACATCACTACAACCTCATTTTAGGACATTTTTGCCAAACCATAAAGAAACCCCATAACCATTTCCAGTTGATTCCGATTCCTACACCTACCCAGCCCTAGGCAACTACCAATCTCTTCTCTGTCTCTAAATTTGCTTATCCTGGACATTTCACATAAATGTAATCATACAATATATAGTCCATTGTGACTGGTTTCTTTCACTTACCATAATATTTACAAGGTTCACCTATGTCATAGCATGCATTGATACTTTGTTCTTTTTTATATGAAATAATATTTCACTGTATGGACATATCACTTTTTAATTTAACAATCATCCATTGATAGAAATTGGTGTTTCTATCTTTTGGCTATAATGACTAACGCTGCTATGAATATTTGTACACAAATTTTTGTGTGAGGTATGTTTCCATTGCTCTGTAATTGAATTTTGTAGACACACACACAACAGCAACAGAATATACATTCTTATAAAGTGCATATGGTACATTTGTCTTGTTAAGTATTGTTGATATACAATATTATATTGGTTTCAAGTATATAACACAGTGATTCAACTGTTATCTATGTTATTAAATCCTCACCACAACTAGTGTAGCTATCATCTGTTAACAGAAGATGTTACAGAACTATTGACTATATTTTCTATGCTGTATTTTCATCCCATGACTGATTTATATTGATTGAGACTTTGTACCTCTTTATCCCCTTTACCTATTTCTCCCACTCACTCAAATCCCTCCCCAATGGTAACCATCAGTCACTTCTCAGTGTCTGTAAGTCTATTGCTGTTTTGTTCATTTTGTTCTGTTTTGTTTTTAGATTTCACATGTAAATGAAATCACATGGTATTTGTCTTCCTCTGCCTGGCTTGTTTCACTTAGCATAATACCATCTTAGTCCATCTGTGTAGTTGAAAATGGCAGGATTTCTTTCTTTTCCATGTCTGAATAATATTCATTGTGCATATGTACCACCTCTTCTTTATTCATTCATCTTTTGACAGACACTTTGGTTGCTTCCATATATTAATATTGTCTAAATGGCCATCCTGATCAAAGCAATTTACAGATTCAGTGCAATCCCTATCAAAATACCAATGGCATTTTTATCAATGAACTAGAGCAAATAATCCTGAAATTTATGTGAAACCACAAAAGATCCTGAATAGCCAAAGCAATCTTGAGAAAGGCAAAGCTGGGGTAAAATGCTTCCTGACTTCAAGCTCTACTACAAAGCTACAGTACTCAAAACAGTGTGGTACTGCCACATGAACAGATCCATAAATCAGTGGAACAGAACAGAGAGCTCAGAAAATAAACCCATGCTTATATGGTCAATTAATGTATGACACAAGAGCCATGTGCATACAATGGGGAAAATACATTATCTTCAATAAGTAGTGTTGGGAAAATAGGACAGTGACATGCAAGAGAATGAAACTGTATTACTGTCTAACACCATACACAAAAGTAAATGCAAAATGGATTAAATACCTAAATATGAAACATGAAACCATAAAACTCTTACAAAAAAACACAGGTAAAAATCTACTGAACATAAGCATGAGTAATTTTTTTCTGTACACATCTCCCTGGGCAAGGGAAACAAAAGAGAAAATAAACAAGTGGGACTACATCAAACTAAGAAGCTTCTGTACAGCAAAGGACACCATCAGCAGAACCAAAAGGCATCCTGCAGTATGGGAGAATACATTTATAAATGACTCATCTGATAAAGGGTTAACATCCAAAATATATAAAGAACTCATACCCCAACACCAAAAAAATAAATGACCTGATTAAAAAATGGGCAGAGAACCTGACTAGATATTTTTCCAAAGAAGAAATACAGATGGCCAACAGGCACATGAAAAGATGCTCCATGTCATTTGTCATCAGGGATATGGAAATCAAAACCACAATGAGATATCACCTCATACCAGTGATACCTGTACAAAAGACAAGAAATAACAAGTGTTGGTGAGGATATGGAGAAATGGGAACCCTCCTACACCTTGGTGAGAATATAAATCGGTACAACTTCTGTGGAAAGCAATATACAGGTTCCTCAGAAAACTAAAAATAGAAATGCCATGTGATCTAGTAATTCTACTCCTAGGAATTAGGTGAAGAAAACAAAATCTCTGATTCAAAAAGATATATGCATCCCTATATTTATTGCCACACTATTTACAATAGCAAAAATATGCATGCACAGTTTATTTAAATCATTTATTTAACTCAGTAAGGCCTATACATTGCAATTGATGGATCTGTCTCTTAAATCTCTTTTAATCTACAGGTTTCCAATCATTTACCTTCTCAGAGTCTGTATTTTTCTGATCCATCCCCATGGTGTCACTCATCATTTTCTTCCTTCTGTTGCTTGCAATATGTAGATGTATAAAGAGTTATATAATTCTGGTTTGATGTTTTTGGCAAAACACTTTATACGGGGAGCTGTGATCTTCCCACAGGGATAGATAATCCAGTTGTCACTCTTTTAATGATGTTAGTGTCCGGTAAGTATATGGCCTTGATCCTTTCTTTCATTAGATACTGCAAATGGTGATGTTCTTTTTTTATCGTTTTTTTCATTTATTTGCTAAATACTTTTTTACAGAGAAATTTTTCTCATCATCTGGTTAGTTACTTTAAAGTACAACCAGGAAAAACAAAGAGATACAAGTTAAACACTTAATATTGTCCCTTTATTTTACCAATTTTCTAACTGATAAGCTGAATACCTAATGTCCTTCAATGATGATCAATGGGCTTATAATTTTCACATTTTATGACAGCGACAACCTTATAGATTTTAGTACAAGTGTTTCGATTATAACAGCATTTTCTAGCTGAAGTTGCAATGTGTTTCATATTGACTGGGGCAGCCTCCTTGCATTAAATCCAAAATCATTTAGTTGTGGTTTTGAAGTCATTGAGAACACCCCTACTCTGTGGATCACAGAATGTTCCAGGCTCATCTTATACATTTTCTTTCCCAAGACTTAGACAGGATTTCTGTGCAAACTTTGATTTCCTTTAGAGAAGAATGCATTTAGAATTAAAATATGGGCACTAGGGATGTTCCTTGAGTCTAGAATAGTCACTGTGTCTAGCAGGTTTTAGGAGACAGAACTAGGAAACAGACTTTTTAAAGATTAAATTTAATGTGTTGCTTATAATACCTCCAAATTGAATTCAGGAATTACCGGGGTTTGTGCAGCCCACAGATATGACTTTTTTCCTCCTTTTTCTGATGCTGTATATTCTGGTTCTCAGTTGCACCAACATACCGGTCATTTCCCTTGTGCCATAATACACCCACAGCAGTAGTAGAGAGACAGCACTTACAATGACACCATAAACAATATAGGTATTGTAAACAGTTTTGAATTTCTTGTAGGTTTTCATTTTGATTATTTTAGAATATGCTTCACTGAGGCTAGAGAGCAAATTTCAGGGTCATAATGTCACTTAAAGTGCTTATGTCTCAACTAGGTCACTGTTATGTTTGTTTCACCTTTATTTTGGGCTTTAGGGGTTGCTTTATAAAACTTACTTTGTTTTAAAATTATTTGAAATATCTGTATGGTTCCAAAATGTAGTTCCTTTCTTTCACATTTGTTATGTTTCATTCCAAGTTCTGCTTATCATTATTGTCTAATGATAATATTCGTTATTTTTGTGGGAATAAAAGTCCTAATTAGTCATTTATTCATTAAGCATACATCAATATTAAAAATATTAGAATTAATAGGAGAAGACTGGAGTATAAGGAGAAATGAACTACTACTAGTCTCCTGCTGTATGTAGTAGGGTTAGGCTGTTTTACATACTTTTTCTTTTTTAATTGCCATTGCCACTTTTTTTAATTTTAAAATACTATTACTGAAGAATAAATTGAGGATCAAATAGGTTAGGTAATCTTAAAAATACATGTGGGTAGTTAAGTGTGAGATTCACATTTAAATCCAGCTATATGTTCAGCCAGTCTCTTCGTAGTGTACCCTATCACATTAAAATAAATAGATTAGTTAGTATTTGTATAATTTCATACAAAATTATTTCACACCTTATTGGCTTCTCAAAATAATACTGGGAAGAAAGGTTTTAACCACGCTTTACAGCAGAAATGCTGACTTTAAATCTCAGTCTTTCTGCGGTACTTATATTTTATGTCCGTGTTCTAGACGCTTATCTAGTAGCATATTGGGTTGGATCTAAATCCATATATATACAATTTAACAAATAGCTTAGTGGAATGAGAGAGTAATATTTTTATATATAAAGCAGAGTGATGTATTTTATTTACCAGGTATTCAGAAAATAGTTCAGCGTTAGTGTTCATGAATATTCAAAACTGTTAAGAGTTGCCGAGGTACACATTCTCTCACACGCTGCATGCTAAACTGTTAGCTTTTCTCCTATACTCTTTAAGTAATGCCACCAGTTTTCTGATTTCTATTAAGAAGTGCATTTCATTACAGATGCAGTTTTCCTTTAAAAATGGGCAACATCTTAAGGACATTGAGAGAGAAATACACAACAGATAAGGTGGTCCAATAAGATACGTGCATTTGGCTTCTCTATTGAGACTCCAGAAAGTGCACTGGAAGCTGCTGATGTCACTTAGCAAAATCTAAAGAATGGCTGACTATCTCCTCTAAGAGAGTCTACCCGAGACCTTGATTCAACACCACAGAAAGCCTGAAAATTTTTACCAGCCCTGAAACATAATGCAGCAAATTTACGAACAATCTTATCTTTGTTCTCACAGTGAGATTGCCCTGTTCAGCAATTGGCCCAAATGCTCAATTTACAGCAGTTCGTGGTTCCTGGTTTTGGTTTTAAAACAAATTTCACCGTAGACAAAGTGTTTTCTGAAATCATCAGAGGGTGAAGGGGCACAAAACAGGTAGATACTGAGCACAAAACCCTGAGCACAAAACAGGTAGATACTGAGCAACAAAGCAGGTAGATACTGTACAGGAGATATTGATAAAGCTGAATGTTTTTATAAAATCTCAATTTCACTCAAAAAACTATTCTCAGTACTTTTAATATTAAACAAATGAGCATCTACCTAGCCCTCTAACATCACAGTGGTCATAGTAGATGTCATATTCTAACTCTACATGAACACAGGTATCACCAGACTCCTCGCTGCAGGATGCACCCACCTGCAGGGAATCTGCACAACAGAGTGAATGGTGGGTGGACATTTTGCTTTTACCATCAAATATTTGGGGTGTTTGAAACATAAATTGATGTTTGACTGGGACACATTCACAATATCTCGAACTGTGTTGGAGAGCAGTGGATATTTCCATTAAAATTTAATTTAATCATCACAATTAGTTGCTGAAATGTATATTCTTACTCTTTTCATAAGTTAACCTCTCCATGTTCACCTGACTAGTAAGTGGCAGAGACAGGACTTGAAACAGAGCCTCTGGGTTTCTTGGCCCAAAAGTTTCCATGTTGTTTCACTGGCTCCACTGTCAGTGGTTCCGTACTATGAGTTCAGTAATATGAATTGATGAACATGAAAAAATCAAAAGCAAATGATACTTTCATATAAACAAAAGGAAAATTCACTGCTGAAAGGAGAAAATTATGAAGGAAAGAAAGAGAAAGGGCCTTCAAATGAAGACTTAAAATTTTTTAAATGTGACCTGACCTAAGCAAACTTAGTCTGTAACTTCTATTATGTTGTCAATATTCTTCTTGTGACAAATAAGTGTCAAAAAGAATTATGGCTCTATATGTAACTATTGAATCACTATGTTGTATACTTGCAACCAATGTAACAGAGATCAACTGTACTTCAATAAAAAATGCTAAAAAAGAACTATGATCCATTATAGTCACAATACATTGCATAACAATAAAAATACTTTCAACACCCATTACCTCATGTTTACTTTTCAAAATTTTTGCAGAATAAGTACTATTCTCATTATCTCCTCTTTATGAATGAAGAAACCAATGCTTAGATAGGCCTATGTTTATATAACCAAGCAAGTAACAGAGATCAGCATCTGAGATCAAGTCTTCTGACTACAAATAGAAGATACATTTGGCTTTCCTACAGTCTACTTCTATAATGAAGGAGCTTCTATCAAGCATGGGGATTAATGTAATTCTACTCAGAATTCAGTGCAAAACAAGCAACCAGCACTTCCAGCCTATTTGCAGAAGTAAACCAGAAAAGTTTGTGCTGTGGGATCATCACTGGCTATCCCAGTCTTGAGAAGAATAAGGTATTTAGGATTTATTTATTTAAATTTGTTCGCATCAAATTACATTGGAAATTTTTAGGTTAATTTGGTTTTGTATTTTATAGTAGTTTTTTAAAAAAAATTTCCTTTAATGACTAACTTAAATGATAGGAAAAGCTTAGAATAATAAATCAAGTTGTCAAGACCGTGGTGTTTTCTAGTCTGAATGCAGAATTTACAACATAAGTTTTGACAAATGAAATTATATGGGTGACTAACTTTTACTATGCTTGCATATCTTCTTTTACATTAATAGGTCCTGGTTTCATAAAGGATACTATGAAGATTACAGAAGTGGAGGTACTTTTTCATATTAAAATTAATCTACAAAATTTAATCTTTGCTCTTTTCAAAATACTGTATTTGGGTTAAAAAGGTTAGGAAAACTGGATAATATAAAACACACTTAAGGTTCCAACTACTTTTTAAAAATTTAATAACAGTCATTATGAAGATCCTTGTTTTCCAAATCCATTTCTTTAGTTTTTAACCTAGATAATAATTACACTAAAAAGAATTAAGAAATATCTTGGAAATGAAGAAACAATGTCTCTGAAATTTATATGGTACTACTAAAATTTTCACTATTTATCTCTTAAAAACTGTTATAATGATGCTAAACTGACAAGTACAGGACTGCTGCACCCCCCAAAAGCCCATTATCTTCTCTGAGACATGATAGTCAAGATGGTAATAACATGAACTTGGCCAAGAAACGCTTGAATGAAACCTGGTCATCTCAGATAGAAGTTGTTTTTCTTTTTTTTTACTAAGCTTTTATAAGAAAGCATTTTAATTATACACGTGAAATTGTAATAAAATGTAATAACAGTAATTTAAGGATTCCATTCAGAATGGCAAGAGACTTTGTGAAATCTATTAATTATAAATTCTAGTCATGTTGTTAGAAAAATGGAAAGTCAAGACTCTTCTCAAATAAGACTTTTTCTACCTTGTAGTTGCTTTATATGTAAAAAGATTTTAAAATGAAACTAGACAGAAACATATTGCTTGTTAACATACTTGGTTGTAATTGGTGATAAATCAAAACAAATGACATATGAGACTGCAGATGTGGACAGCAATTTCTGAGAAAAGCAATTTAAATGGTGATGATTAAATGTCATTGCTGGCAGTAGTTCAGAAATAATTCTATACCTCTGCTGCTCAGAGAGTGGCATCATTCTGGAGGAATCAAATGTGAGTGTTAGAATTATGTTGGTTAAACTGGAAATGTAAACCTTACTAACACCACAGGCCAGTGTCTTTATTTAAGTCTGTATAGTTTTGTATTTCTATGGATTTTTAAATAATCACCAAAACCTTGAAATGTTTATTTCTTAAGGAAAAATGATATAATCTACCACTGAAATTTTTAGTGTCACTAACATAGCAGTAAAGTGGTTCCTAATGCAAATTTACTGGTCTGTTTATAAACTTTGACTATTTCTTAAGCACTAAGATGCTATATCAAGAAATAAAAATAGATCATTTTTCCATTACCTTTGAGTTATAGCTGACATCAGCCTAAGTTTATGGTACTATCTCCACAAACAGGATTTAGTTTAATTTGTGCTGTGAGAGTTTTTCAGAAAATACAATGAAAATTTCACCAGATACATAATAAATGCTTTTTGGTATATATGAATATTTTCATCAGTAGACTCAAATGGACATTAGATGGGTTACAATCCAAAATAAAAGACTTGTTAAAGTCAGAACAAATCTCTTAGGCATTGATTTCTTTATTTAAAACTTTAACTATAAATACATCTCTAATAAGATAGGCCTTTGTTAATATATGTCCAATATAGTCCTCTTGCCTTAAGGCTTCATTCCTCCCCTAAAAATAATTCTGCTTGGCTGTCAAATGAACTCACATTGCCATCACCAAAAATGGTAGAGTAGAAACTCCAAAACTTCATCTCCACACTAAAGTAATAATTAAATTATCAAAAGCTGTCAGAATCACCTTCTATGGAACTGTGGAGTCTAAACAAAAACATTACAATAACCAAAGGGGTGCTTAATGAGGTAAGACACTTACATTGGCAAAAAAAAAAAAAAGACAAATACATCAATGAAATATAATAAAGAACCCAGAAATTAACCCGCACAAATAGTGTCAACTGATCTTTGACAAAAGTGTAGAGGCAATTCAATGCAGCAAAGACAGTATTCACAACTAACAGCACAGGAACAACTGTACAACCACATGTAAAAAGTGAGTCTAGTTATGAACATTATACCTTTCATAAAAATAACTCAAAATGGGTCATAAACATACATGCAAAACACAGAACTATAAAACTTCCAGGAAGGGATATAGGAAAAAAAATCTGTGTGACCTTGGATTTTGCAAAGTGTTTTTAGATATAACATTAAGAGGAAATCCATAAAAAGGATAATAAGTTGTACTGCACTAAATTTAAATGTATCTGTTCTGCAAGAGACACTGTTAAGAAAATGAAAAGACAAGTCACACACTTGGAGAAAATAATCGCAAAGCACATATCTAATAAAGGACTTGTAACTAAAATATAAAAGAAGGTCTTAAAACTTAACACCAAAAAATGAAGAGCCAAAATAAAAAATAGACAAAAGGTCTAAACAGACACCTCTCCAAGGAAGATACATAGATGACAAGAAACCATATGTAAATATACTCAATATTATATGGCATTAGGGAACTGCAATTTAAAATAATGATTAGATACTGTTGCACACCAAAAAAATTGACAACACCAAATGCTAATGAGGATGTGGAGCCATGGGAACTCTCATTCATTGCTGACAGACTGTGAAATGGTGAAATCACTTTGGAAAACATTCTGGCAGTTTCTTACAGAGATAATCATAGCTTTACTATATGATCCAGCAACTGCATACCTAGGTATTTCTCCCAAATAAGTTGAAAATGTATATGCACACCAATTCCTGAACATGAATGTTTAAGGCAGCTTTATTCACAAGTGCCAAAAACTGGAGGCAATCAAGATCTCCCTCAACAGGGACAAATAAACACAGATAAGTAATCTGTGGTACAGCTATACAATGGAATATTCTTTGGTAATAAAAAGAAATGAGCTTTCAAGACACAAAAACACATGGAGGAATATTAAATGCATATTATTAAGTAGAAGAAGCTGTTTTGAAAAGGCTATCTACTGTGTGATTCTAATGATGTGACATTCTGGAAAAGGCAAAACTATAGAGGTAGTAAAATGACCAGTGGTTGTCAGAGGTTCAGTATGGAAGGTGGGAAGAGGGAGACAAAGGTGAACAGCTGCAGCACAGAGGATATTTAGGATGGTGACCTACATATAATGAGACTGTGATGTTGAATATATGATATGATGCACTGTCAAACCCACAGAAGTATACATCACAGAGTGAATCCCAATACATGCTATGGATTTTAGTTAATAATACTGTATTGGTATTGGTTCATTAATCATTACTGATGTACTACACTTATGTAAAATGCTAAAAAGGGGAAACTAAGTGGAGAAGTGGGGTATATAAGAACTGTTTGCAATACCTGATCATTTTTTTCTTGTAATTCTAAAATTGCTCTGAAAAATAAAGTCTATTAATTAAAAGTAAATAAAGTGCAAAAGACAATAGAAATGAGGGAATTGAGAAACAAAAAAAGATATGACATAAAGAAATAAATAGCAAAATAGAAGTACTCCTTTATGAGTCATTACTTAAAATATAAGCAGATTAAACTCTACGTAGACACAGGCTGGCAGATTTTATTTTTTAAAATGATACAATAATATGGTCTCTATAAGACTCACCTTAAATCCAAAAATACAAGTAAGTTGGAAGTGAAAGGATAGAAAAGATATTCAAATAGTGATGAAAAGAGAACTGAGGTGACTATACTAATACCAAGCAAAATACACTTTAAGCAAAAAATTGCTACAGAAGACAATGAAGGATTTTCTATATTGATACAAGGTTCAATCGATCAAGAATATGTAACAATTATAAATACAGGTGCACCCTGAAACAGCCCCAGGGTTGAAAGAGACATAGACAGTTCTCTAATATTTGCATATATCAATACCGACCTTCAATAATGGATAAAGCAACCAAAAAGAAGATGAATAGGAACTGAAAACTTGGACAACACAATAAACCAACTAGAATTAACAGACCTATACAAACACGACCAAACAACAGTATACATTATCAAATATCCATGGAACATTCTCCAGGACAGGCCATGTGTTAGGCCAAAAAAGAGCTATCAAAAAGTTTTTATATAGGAGAGGATTAAAGATGGCGGCATGAGAGGTGAGACAGAGACCTCCTCCTAAAACCACATATAATATGAAAAGAAAATATAATTAATACAACTAATCCTGAAAGACCAAGAGGAAAGAAGGCTGTGCCAGATTGCATAAACCTGGAGGAAAGAACAGACCTCAGGGAACAGGGTAACTTACCAAAGCCATGACCTAGTGGGACCCAAGCCCTTCCCCCATCCCAGCTCACCAGAAGGAGGAAGAGAAACAGAGCCAGGAGGGAGTGGAGGCCTAGGACTGCTGAACACCTAGCCCTGGGCACGAAACCACATTGCATGGTGCTCTAGTGATTAGTGGGGTTGGAAAGCTAAGACAGGCAGAATACCTCGAGAGACTGAGATTCCAGCTGCTTGCGGAAAACAGGGATTCATATCTGGCTGATCTAGGCGGGAAGCCTAAGAGACTTCCTGAAAGCAAGAGGGCTGCTAAAGGGGCAAGGATTGCACAGAGCTTACTGCTCAGGACAAAGGACAGGTAGACAAAATTGTCTGGTGCACTCTGCCCAGCAGGTTGGGAACTGTCATGATCTTCAGTCACCCCATGCCCCTGGTTGGTTGGCTATGCAGTTCCAAGCACACCCACCATGATACGCAGCCTGCTGTGCCTTCATCCCGGCCAGCCCACACCTGGCTCCCAAACCAGCAAACCCTACCCTGGCATCAGGCCAGCCAGAGGGAAGCGCCACCTACAGCACCTACAAACACAAAGCATAGAGGCTTACACCTGTGTGTTTGGCCCATGGTTCTGGCAGAGGAGACAGGCATAGGAGCCAGGAAGCAGGAAACAGATCTTTCCTCCGCCCAGACAATAGCACCATTCCGCTGCAACTCCTAACATCGCTCCAGGGGTTGAGCAGCTCCAGGGAGTAGAGCTTATGGGCATTAGAGGGTGCCACATACAAATATGAAACATCAAAGGAACCTGGTTCAAAGCAAAATCTCAAAAATAGCAGAAAAAGGTTGGTAAGACTGAACTAATAAATCTTCCTGAGAGAGATTTCAAAATAGAAATCATAAACATGCTCCTGGAGGTACAGAAAAATATGCAAGAACTCAGGAATGAATTTAGGATGAAGATCCAATTGTCAAGGAATACAATGAAGAGTATTAAAAGCACATTAGATACAGTGGAGGAGACAATAAATGCAATAGAAATTAGAAAAGAGGAATACAAAGAAGCTGAGGCAGAGAAAAAAGGATCACAAGGAATGAAAGAATACTGAGAGAACTGTGTGACCAATCCAATGGAACAATATTTGTATTATAAGGGTACCAAAAGAAGAAGAGAGAGAAAAGGGATAGAAAGTTTCTCTGAGGAAGTAATTGCTGAAAATTTCCCCAATTTGGGGAAGGAGACAGTCTCTCAGGCCATGGAGGAAGAAAGATCTCCCAAAACAAGAGACCCGAGGAGGACAACACCAAGACAAAAAATAATTAAAATGGTAAAGATTAAAGATAAGGACAGACTATTAAAAGCAGCCAGAGAGAGAAATAAGATCACATACAAAGGGAAACCAGGTTATCATAAGACTTCTCAGCAGAAACTTTAAAGGCCAGAGGGGAGTGGCATGATATATTTAAAGCAATGAAACAAAAGAGCCTCAAACCAAGATTACTCTATATGGCAAGATTATCATTTAAATTTGAAGGAGGGATTAAACAATTTCCAGATAAGCAAAAGCTGAGAGAATTTACCTCCCACAAACCATCTCTACAGTATATTTTGGAGGGACTGCTATAGATGGAAGTGTTCCTAAGGTTAAATAGCTGTCAGTGGAGGTAATAAAAAGGGATAGACAAAGAATACAGAATATAATACCTAATATATAAAGAATGGAGGAGGGAGAAAAAAAGAACCTTTAGATTGTGTTTGTAATAGCATACTAAGTGAGTTATGTTAGACTCTTAGACAGTAGGGAAGTTACTCTTGAATCTTTGGTAACCATGAATCTAAAGCCTGCAATGGCAATAAGTACATACTTATCGATAATCACCCTAAATGTAAATGGACTGAATGCACCAATCAAAAGACATAGAGTCACTGAATGGATAAAAAAACAAGACCCAGCTATACACTGCCTATAAGGGACTCACTTCAAACCCAAAGACATACACAGACTAAAAGTGAAGGGACGGAAAAAGATATATCACGCAACTAAGGGAGAAAAAAGCAGGTGTTGCAGTACTTATATCAGACAAAATAGATTTCAAAAGAAAGAAAGTCACAAGAGACGAAGAAGGACACTACATAATGATAAAAGCATCAATTCAACAAGAGGATAAAACCATTATAAATATCTATGCACCCAACACCTACATATGTGGAACAAATACTAAAAGAATAAAAAGGGGAAATAGAATGCAATGTATTCATTCTAGGAGACTTCAACACTCCACCTACTCCAAAGAACAGATCAACCAGGCAGAAAATAGGTAAGAAGACAGAGACATTGAACAACACATTAGAACAGAGGGACCTAACAGACATCTATAGAACTCTACATGCAAAAGCAGCAGAATACATGTTCTTCTCAAGAGCACATGGAACATTTTCAAAAATAGATCATATACTAGGCCACAAAAAGAGCCTCAGTAAATTCATAAAGATTGAAATTGTACCAACCAGCCTCTCAGATCACAAAGTATGAAACTAGAAATAAATTATGCAAAGAAAATGAAAAATCCCACAAACACATGGAGGCTTAACAGCATGCTCCTAAATAACCAATGGATTAATGACCAAATAAAAACAGAAATCAGGCAATATATGGAGACAAATGACAACAATAATTCAACACCACAAAATCTGAGGGATGCAGCAAAGGCTGTCTAAGAGGGAAGTATATTGCAGTACAAGCCTATCTCAGAAAAGAAGAACAATCCCATATAAACAGTCTAACCTCACAATTAATGAAACTAGAAAAAGAAGTACAAATGATGCCCAAATCAAGAAGAATAAAACAATAGAAAGAATCAATGAAAGCAGGAGCTGTTTCTTAGAGAAAAATAAACAAAATAGATAAACCCCTAGCCAGACTTATAAAGAAAAAAAGAGTCTACATGCATAAACAGAATCAGAAATGAGAAAGGAAAATTCACTACAGACGCCACAGAAATACAAAGAATTATTAGAGAACACTATGTAAAATTATATGCTAACAAACTGGATAACCTAGAAGAAATGCACAACTTTCTTCAAGGCTGACCCAGAAAGAAACAGAAAATCGGAACAGACAAATTACTTGCAATGAATTTGAATTGGTAATCAAAAAACTACCCAAGAACAAAACCACTGGACCAGATGGCTTCACTGCTAAGTGTTATCAAACATTTAGTGAAGACCTAATACCCATTCTCCTTAAAGATTTCCAAAAAGTAGAAGAGGAGAGAATACTTCCAAACTCATTCTTTGAGGCCAGCATCACCCTAATACCAAAAACAGGCAAAGAAATCACAAAAAAAGAAGACTACAGGCCAATATCCCTGAAGAACATAGATGCAAAAATACTCAACAAAATATTAGCAAACCAAATTCAAAAACACATTAAGACGATTATACACCATGATCAAGTGGGATTTGTCCCAGGGATGCAAGGATGGTACAACAATTCGAAAATCCATCATCATCCACCACATCAACAAAAAGAAGGACAAAAACCACATGATCATCTCCATAGATGCTGAAAAAGCATTTGAAAAAATTCAACATTCATTCATGGTAAAAACTCTCAACAGAATGGGTATAGAGGGCAAGTACCTCAACATAATAAAGGCCATATATGACAAACCCACAGCCAACATTATACTTAACAGCGAGAAGCTGAAAGCTTTTCCTTTAAGATCGGGAACAAGACAAGGATGCCCACTCTCCCCACTTTTAGTCAACATACTTCTGGAGGTCCTCGCCACCACAATCAGACAACACAAAGAAATAAAAGGCATCCAGATTAGCAAGAAAGAAGTTGAACTGTCCCTGTTTGCAGATGACATGATATTGTACATAAAAAAACCCTAAAGAACCCACTCCAAAACTACTAGATCTAATATCTGAATTCAGCAAAGTTGCGGATTACAAAATTAATACACAGAAATACGTTGCATTTCTATACACTAGTGATGAATTAGCAAAAAAAGAAATCAGAAAAACAATTCTATTCACAATTACATCAAAAAGAATAAAATATCTAGGAATAAACCTAATCAAGGAAGTGAAAGACCTATACTATGAAAACTACAAGACACTCATGAGAGAAATTCAAGACGATACCAATAAATGGAAACATCCCATGCTCATGGATAGGAAGAATTAATATTGTCAAAATGGCCATCCTGTCTAAAGCAATCTACAGATTCGATGCAATCCCTATCAAAATACCAATGGCATTCTTCAACGAACTAGACAAAAAAGTTCTAAAATTCATAAGGAAGCACAAAAGACCCCGAATAGCCAAAGCAATCCTGAGAAGGAAGAATAAAGCTGGGGGATTATGCTCCCCAACTTCAAGCTCTACTACAAAGCCACAGACCTTAAGACAATTTGGTACTGGCACAAGAACAGACCCATAGACCAATGGAATGGACTAGAGAGCCCTGATATAAATCCAACTATATATGGTTAATTAATATATGATATAGGAGCCATGGACATACAATGGGGAAATGACATCCTTTTCAATAACTAGTGTTGGCAAAACTGGACAGGTACAGGCAAGATAATGAAACTGGAGTAATGTCTAACCCCATACACAAAAGTAAAGTCAAAGTGGATCAAAGACCTGAATGTAAGTCATGAAAACATAAAACTCTTAGAAGAAAACATAGGCAAAAATTGCCTGAATATAAACATGAGCAACTGTTTTCTGAATGCATCTCCTCAAGCAAGGGAAACAAAAGCAAAAATGAACACATAGGACTACATCAAACTAAAAGGTTCTATACAGCAAAGGACACCATCAACAGAACAAAAAGGCATCCCAGAGTATGGGAAAATATATTTGTAAATAATTATCTGACAAGAGGTTAACATCCAAAATATATAAAGAACTCACATGCCTCAACACCCAAAAACCAAATAACCCAATTAAAAAATGGGCAGAATATAAGAACAGACAATTCTCTAATGAAGAAATTCATATGGCCAACAGGCACATGAAAAGATGTTCCACATCACTAATTATCAGGGAAATGCAAATAAAAACCACAATGAGGTATCACCTCACACCAGTTAGGATGGTCAGTATCAAAAAGACTAAGAACAACAAATGCTGGTGAGGATGTGAAGAAAAGGGAACCCTCTTACACTGCTGGTGGGACTGCAAATTAGTTCAACCATTGTGGAAAGCAAAATGGGGGTTCCTCAAAAATACCATTTGTCCCAGGAATTCCACTCCTAGGAATTTACCCAAAGAATATAATCTCTCAGATTCAAAAAGACATATGCACCCTATGTTTACTGCAGCACTATGTATAATAGCCAAGGTATGGAAGCAACCTAGGTGTCCATCAGTAGATGAATGGATAAAGAAGAGGTGGTACATATACACAATGGAATATTATTCAGCCATAAGAAGGAAACAAACCCTACCATTTGCAACAACATGGATGGAGCTAGAGGGTATTATGCTCAGTGAAATAAGCCAAGCCGCAAAAGACAAGTACCAAATGATTTCCTTCATTTGTGGAGTATAAGAACAAAAAAAAAAAACTGAAGGAACAAAACAGCAACAAACTCCCAGACTCCAGGAAGGGACTAATGGTTACAAAAAGGGAGGGGTAGGGAAGGGCCAGTGGGGAGGGAGGAAGGGAGAAGGGGATTGAGGGGTATTATGATTGGCACACATGGTGTTGGGGGGATCATGGGGGAGACAGTGTAGCACAGAGACTCTGTGTCATCTTACTACACTGATGGACAGTGACTACAATAGGGTATGGGGGGGACTCGATAAAATGGGTGAATGTAGTCAGCACATTGTTTGTTCATGTGAAACCTTCATAAGAGTGTATACCAATAATACCTTAATAAAAAATGTTTCTATAAATTTTAAATCATACAAAGCATTTTCTCCATAAAGAATGGAATGAAACTAGAAATTAAAATACTTGGGAATTTTTTAAGTGTGCTTTTAAAAAAAGCATGGGTAAAGAAGAAATCACAAGAGAAACTAGAAAATATCTTAAGACAAATGAAAATGAAACAACATAAAAAATTCCTGGAACAGTGAAAGCAGATCTTAGAAGGAAATGGATAGTAGCAAAGGCATACATTAGAAATGAAGGAAGATAGCAAATTAGTAACCACCTTCACAGCTTAAGAAACTAGAAAAATAAGAAAAGTCAAATGCAAAGCCAGTGGAAGGAAGGAAATAATAAAATATAAAGCAGAGATAAACAATAGAGAGAATCAATAAATTCAAAAGTTAGCTCTTTGAAAAGACCAACAAAACTGGAGAACTTTTAGCTAGACTAACACAAAAAGAGGTGACTCAAATTACTAAAATCAGAAATAAAAGTGCTATCACTACTGACTTTGTAGAAATCAAAAGAGTTATAAGCAATGCTATGAATATTTGTATACCAAAAAATTAAATATCCAGAGGAAATGGACAAATTCAGAGAAGCAAACAACCAAAATTGACACAAGAACAAATAGAAAACATGAGTAGATTTATAAGTAAAAAATTCATCATTTAATCAAAATCTCATAACAACAACAACAAAACAGGACAGGACATGATGGCTTCACTGGTGAATTCTAATGAACATATGAAGACAAATTAACCCCAAAGCTTTTCAAACTTTTCCAAAAAATGAAGAAGAGGGAACCCTTCCCAACTCATTTAATGAGGCCTGCATTACCCTGATACCAAGTCAGACAGAGACACCACAAGAAAATAAAATTACAGACTACCATCCCTAAATATAGATGCACAAACTTCTTAACAAAACTAGCAAACCAAGCCCAGAAACATCGTAAAAGGCTGTGCGCTGACCTGAGGTGACTCCTCCCAGGAATAAATGGTGGCTCAACATAAGAAAATTAATCAACGTAACATACCACATTTATCAAATGAAGGAAAAAATAACATGATTATCTTGATGCATAAAAAGCAATTGACAAGACACACTGTTTCGTGAAAACTGAACAAAACACTGAATATATTGGGAAGGAAACATCCTCTACATAATTAAGGGCATTTATTTTAAAAAAGAAAACTAAACAACAAAACCACAGCTAACATCATACTCAATATTGAAAAACTGAAAGCTTTTGTCCTAAGATCAGAGCAAGAAAAAGATGCCCTTCGTTTTCACTTCCATTCAGCATTGCACTAGAAGTCTTAGAGCAGTTACGTAATAAAGAAAAAAAGAAAGAAAGAAAGAAAACAACCAAATTGGAAACGAAGAAGTAAAACTATTAAATTTCTGTGCAGATGATACTGGTAGAGAAAATTCTAAAGAATTAACAACAACAACAACAAAAAAAAACAATTAGGACTATTAATCTAATTCAGCAAAGTAACAGAGAGAAGCTCAACACAGAAAAATCAGTTTTATTCCTATACACTAGCAGAGAAAATTCAAAAAAGAAATTAAGAAATAAATCCTATTTATAACAGAACAAAAGAAATGAGATCCTTAGTAATAAATTTAACCGTGGAAGTAAAAGATTTGACCACTGAAAACGTTAAGAATTGTAAAGAAGACCTAAATAAATCTAACAGCATCCGTATTTATGAAACGGAAGATTTACTATTGTTAACATGGCAATACTCTCGAAAGTGACCCACAGATTTATTGCACTCCTGTCCAAATCTCATTTTGTTTTCCAGAAATAGAAAAGATATTCTTAAAATTCATATGGAATACAAGGAACCCCAAATAGACTGCCAAAATTTTTTTTGAAAAAGAACAAATTTAGAGGACTTTATTTCCTAATTTCAAAACCTACTCCAAAGCACAGTAGTCAGAGCCGTGTTGTATTGGCACAAGAATAAATGTATAGATCAGTGGAATAGAATTGTGAATCCAGAAATAAACCCCTATTTCAGGTCATTTGGTTTCTGACAAGGGTGTCAAGATCATTCCACTGGGAAAGAATAGTCTTTCAACAAACATCTTTGGGATAACTAGATATTCATATGCAAAAGAAAGAAGTTTGACACCATCGTGATTAATTTTAGTGTGTCAGCTTAGCTAGGGCATGGTTCCCAGTTTTTGGTCAGACACCTATGTAGATACAGCTGTGAAGGTATTTTTTAGATGTGACTAACATATAAATCATTAAACTTCAAATAAAGAAGGTTATGCTCCATAATATGGGTCAGACTTACCCAGTCAGGTGAAGGCCTTAAGAGAAAAGGTTGATGTTTCCTGGAGCAAGAAGAAATCATGCCTCAGACTGCCTTCAGACTCAAGACTCATTTTAATTCCTCCTCCACCTGGCCTGCCTTGAAGATCGGGGGCTTGCCAGCCCTCCACATTCACTTGAGCCAATTATTTTAAATTTAATGTCTCTCTCTCTTTTTCTCTCTCTTCCTGAGAACCCAGAGTAATATAGACCCCTACCTCTCTCCTCCCTGCCTCATACCATATAAAATAATTATTTTAAATTGGTCAAATACCTAAAAATGAGAATAAAAACATAAAGCCATTACAAGAAAACAGGTGAAATCTTAAACTGATAAACTTTGTGAATTGTGCATTTACCACAGTAAAAAAGAGTGACATTCAGAAGATTCGAACTAAATCGTTCAATGAAAGAACATATCTAAAAATGGGGCATCTGTGCATTCATTTTTCCTTTATTTTGCCCTGCCCTACCACTGCCCTGCCGTCCATAGGTTGGAGTGCTGTCAGTCAAGGACATAGCCATTTTAGAGATCCCTGCCACATTTTCAGACTTCCTTTTAAATATCTGGCTTGGATTTGGAATGACATAAACACATTATTCAAAATTCAAGCATGAGAAACATCCACCTGAGTTTTACCACTGATTTAAACAGCTCAGAGTTTTTATCTCACAATAACAACAAATGGTTCTTTTAAGAAAATATTCAATCTTTTGGGAGAGGCAACAATAGAAACCAGTGTAAATCTGCAGAGCTGGAATCACAAAAATTAAGAATGAAAATGTAGAAATATATGAGGCAGAACACAGCAAATTCAGTAAACAAAGTTCAAGAAATGCTATTCAATGGTCTTTATATTTGAGAGATTTACTGACTGTGATAAGGAAAAATGGAGAAAAATTAAAAGGCTATTATTACAGTATTATTCATGAGAGGTGAACTGATGAATGAATCATAAGGCTCCAGGGCTTGGCTGCCAAAGGAGAGCTGCATTGTACGGAGACCGAATTGTAGGACCTTTAAAGTCTTTTCTAATCCTGTACAACATATTATAATATTATATATTTATATAATATCTAATTATATTAATTTATATATCTTAAGTAATCTGATACTGGGTGAGAAAAAAAAGAATGGTTAGAGTATAGCTGAAAAAATGAATCAGAAATAAATACCTACTGATGGAATAAATGATTTTATGTTAATCAATAATTTTCAAATTACCTTCTGTAGTTAAATGGTTCGAAATATCAGGAAACTTGCTGAAGAAATTAGAAAACTGAGAGATGATGATGTACTTGCTAAAGACGTTAGCCAACATTTCTGTGGATGAAGGCACAGAAAACACCAGGTTCACATTCATTATGGCATGACATGCATGTTCCCACATGTAAGATTTAAAAGGCAAGCTATCTTTTTGGTTTTCCAATAAATAATCTTTAAAAACTGAATGGTAGCAATGGGGATTACTGTGAGTCAGTGTGGAAAAGTGACAGTTTTTGAGATATGCAAATAAATATCTCCATGAAAAACAAAACTTAGTACTATCCAAAGGATTAGAAGAATAGTAAAGAGCTATATATTTCAGGAGTAAAACATGTAGAAAGCAAGTAGGCATAAAATTAATAATTATTTTAAAGTGCTTAGCATATTGAATTCATTTTAAAACTTGGCTTTAATAGAAAGGTAGGTGAGATCATTTTGCACAATTAGGTAGTAATGGAGAATTTGTAAAATATCTATTAATAAAATGTAGCAAAGTGAATATCTCTTAAAATGAGCATTAAAAATCATTAAGTTCAGATACAGTTATTCTAATATGATAGGAAATTATCTAATTTGACCAAGAGAATTTATTTTGAAATGGCAAAGGTAGAACAGGAATGCAATTAGGAAAAGTACAGGCAGTCCGGTTCTTTCATCAAATGCATCAGGCTCTCCTGCAAATTATTTCTACTCATTTTACTAGAATAAAGATTTTGAAATACAGTGAAATACTAAAGCGGCAAAAGATATTGATCACCACACACAGTGACTGGAATTTCTGAGTTAGAGTTAAAAGAGGTCAATTACCCTGCACACTAATCAGGTCCTCCTGCTCCTGACCTCTTTCTAGGGGACTGTAGAGAACTTCTATTTTCAATAGGTAGCGGGCTCACCTGCCATGGGGTTGCCTCTCGAATGTTCTGGCTTTGTGCATAAGAACATGCCATATCTCCACAGCATCCAGAGAAATTGTTTTATTTTTAAAAATCATCTGTTCAAAACCCTGTGAAGATTTCCCTTAGAATGAAATTTAAAGTCCCAATTATTTTAAGCTATCTTTCCAGCATCTTTTCCTAATTATCCCTCCCCTGCAACACACAAAATTCAATCCAGCCATTGGTGTCTCCTGGCTGTCCTTTAAGCATGTTACCTCCTTAGCACATTCAAGGTTGCTCTTCCTTCTGCCTGACGCCCCCTTCTCCCAGATATTCTTACTGACCCTTCAATTCATTTATCACCCTGATCAAAAGTCGTTTCTTTAGACTCTAGCCAAACAATTTAAAACAACACTCTAATCTACTGTTTTATTTTTCATGTAGCAATTATCACTACATCTGTATCTATGTATTTTTCATTTGTTTGTTCAGTTTTCTATCTCTATTTATATTTGCTGTGATATGTGTTCAATAAATATATATTGAATGAAATAAACAAAGAAGGGATAAATATGCACAGTTGAAGGCCCCCCTTGGTAGGGTTCAAAGAATTCTCTAAAAGCCTCTCTAGGAAGAAGTCTCTCCCCCTTGAAAATCGTAGACGTCTCACTGTTAGTGTCATCCTTTGACCCTAAACGCCAAAATACCATATTTATATTTCTTATGCTTCTATAATAATTTCTTTTCACATTATGGGAAGCTTTCCTGGGTAGAGGCTTTTATGGGAAAGACCAGAGGTAAAAGTATAAATGGCATGTCCGTTAGGTGTGAGGGGGAAAGCAAAGAGCAGTGAATGGTGGAAAGGAGGAAGAAATATGGAGGCAGTGATTTACAAAAAGTGATGTCATTGATAACTTCCAGATGCTGAGTGTCCTTATATTGCCTGGGTTCAGGGACATTAAAGCATGGGAGACCCCTTGCATTATGGCTTTGAATTGAGACTTCAAGCCCAAGAAGTAAAAGTGTCCATGTTAAATATGAGACATAATAAACGACACCTGCATATACATACTTTATTCATAGCTAAGCTTATGCTTCAAACTTAACTGTTTTGCTCTTTCTATTCAGTTGGGCTAGATCAAATCTAACTCATTTCTTGGGCCTGAAGTCTCAGTTCAAAGCCATTACCCAAGAAGTTATCCATGCTTTACTTTTCCTAAATCAAATCCTATGTCCTCTAGTTCTTCATCCTGAAGCATACCTTCAAAGAACAAGGCTGTCTCAATTAGAGGAGACAAAACAGTAACCCACAATTCTACTGAGTGTAATTGTGCTGTTCTCACTGAAAACTATATCCCAGTGATTTCCAATGACAAATTCATGAAAACCACCAAAAGAGAAAGCTTAGCTGGTATAAAGAAAATGGATAGAAATAATTGCAAATGAAAAAAATTATATTGAGTAATTTATGTTAATATGTCTTTTTCTAGCATTAATAATGTTGAATTCTTTGCTCATTTGCCATTCTAATTGTATTGAATTCACCATTGGGTGAAATGTTTTTCCATGTCTTTTGACCAATTTTTAATTGGAATGCTTGTTTTATTACTGTTGAGTTTTGAACGTTTTTGAAACATATTATTCTAGATACTTGTCCTTTATGGGTATGTGGTTTGCAAGTACTTTTTCCCTCTCTACACCTTCCTTTCTCTTCTTTGTAACAGTCTGTCATGGAGATACAATTTTAATTTTTTCATGAAGCCCATTTGCCAATTACTTTTTACAGGTTGTACTTTTGGTTTCATGTATATAGACACTTTGCCTAGCCCTAAATCCTAACCATCCTAACTGTTCATCTAACAGTTTTATGTTTTACATTTAAGTTCAGTGTCTGTCATTAATTTTGGAAAAGTTTTGACCATTCCTACTTCAAATGTTTCTCCTATCTGTTCTCCCTCTGATGTGCAAATGTTACAACTTTTGATATTATTTCACAGTCCTAGGGTGTTTGGCTTTTTAAGTCATTCTTTTTTCTTTTTGCATTTCAGTTTGGGAAATATTTATAGTCAATCAAGTTCACTAATTCTTTCCTCAACCAGGTGAAGTTTACTGAAGAGCCCATCAAAAGCATTCCTTATTCCTATTATACTTTCTGATTTCTAAGATTTATTTTTAAGTTTTTCTCCAAATTCCCACATCCATGCTTATGTTACTCATTTGCTCTAGATACTATCTACTTTTTCCAATAGTATCCTTAATACATAAATTATAGTTATTTTAAAGGACCTGTCTAATAATTCTAATATCTGTGTCATGTCTGAATCTGATTTTGATGATTGCTATGCTCCCCCAGATTGTGATTTTTCTTGCCTCTGCACATGTCTTGTTTTTTTTTTCTTGAAATTCAAACATAATGTATCAGATACTAAGAACTAAGATACATTGTCCATGCAGTGTGAAGATTTATGCTTATCTGACGAGGCTGTTTAGTATGTGTTGTAGCTATAGAAGATTCAAATTCTAGTTTCCTTCTTTTTTAGCCTCTTGCCCTTCTGCTTCCCTAAATACCATCAAAAAGAAGCGGTGTATTTGACAAAATTCAACATCAATTCATGATAAAAACTCTCAACAAAATGGGTATAGAGGGTAAGTACCTCAACATAATAAAGGCCATATATGACAAACCTACAGCCAACATTACACTTAACAGTGAGAAGCTGAAAGCTTTTCCTTTAAGATTGGGAAGAACACAAGGATGCCCAGTCTCTGCACTTTTATTCAGCATGGTTCTAGAGGTCCTAACCATGGCAATCAGACAACACAAAGAAATAAAAGGCATCCACATTGGTAAAGAAGAAGTCAAACTGTCCCTGTTTGCAGATGCCATGGTATTGTACATAAAAAAACCCTAAAGAATCCACTCAAAAACTACTAGATCTAATATCTGAAATCAGTAAAGTTGCAGTATACAAAATTAATACACAGAAATATGTTGCATTTCCATACACTAATGGTAAACTATCAGAAAGAGAAATCAGGAAAACAATTCCATTCACAATTGCATCCAAAAAAATAAAATACCTAGGAATAAACCTAACCAAGGAAGTGAAAAACCTATACTATGAAAACTACAAGACACTCATGAGAGAAATTAAAGAAGTACCAGTAAATGGAAATACATCCCATGCTCATGGATAGGAAGAATTAATATTGTCAAAATGGCCATCCTGCCTAAAGCAATCTACAGATTCAATGCAATCCCTATCAAAATAACAACAGCATTCTTGAATGAACTAGAGCAAATAGTTCTAAAATTCACATGGAACCAAAAAAGACCCCGAATAGCCAAATCAATCCCAAGAATGAAGAATAAGGTGGGGGGAATTATGCTCCCTGATTTCAAGCTCTACTACAAAGGCACAGTAATCAATACAGTTTGATACTGGCACAAGAACAGACCCATAGACCAATGGAAAAGAGTAGAGAGCCCAGATATAAACCGAAGCATATATGGTCAATTAATACATGATAAAGGAGCCATGGATATACAATGGGGAGATGATAGCCTCTTCAACAGCTGGTGTTGGCCAAACTGGACAGCTACATGTAAGAGAATGAAACTGGATTATTGTTTAACCCCATACACAAAAGTAAACTCAAAATGGATCAAAGACCTGAATTTAAGTCATGAAACCATAAAACTCTTAGAAAAAAACATAGGCAAAAATCTCTTGGACATAAACATGAGCGACTTCTTCATGAACATATCTCCCCAGGCAAGGGAAACAAAAGCAAAAATGAACAAGTGGGACTATATCAAACTAAAAAGCTTCAGTACAGCAAAGGACACCATCAATAGAACAAAAAGACATCCTATAGTATGGGAGAATATATTCATAAGTGACATATCCAATAAGAGGTTGACATCCAAATTATATAAAAAGCTCACGCACCTCAACAAACAAAAAGCAAATAAGCCAATTAAAAAATAAGCAGAGGAGCTGAACAGACACTTCTCCAAAGAAGAAATTCAGATGACCAACAGGCACATGAAAAGATGCTCCACATCGCTAATCATCAGAGAAATGCAAATTAAAATCACAATGAGGTATCACGTTACACCAGTTAGGATGGCCACCATCCAAAAGACAAACAAGAACAAATGTTGGCGAGGATGTAGAGAAATGGGAAACCTCCTACACTGTTGGTGGGAATGTAAATTAGTTCAACCATTGTGGAAAGCAGTATAGAGGTTCCTCACACAACTCAAAATAGAAATACTATTTGACCCAGGAATTTACCCTAAGAATGCAGCAGCCCAGTTTCAAAAGACAGATGCACCCCTATGTTTATAGCAGTACTATTTACAATAGCCAAGAAATGGAAGCAACCTAGGTGTCCAACAGTAGATGAATGGTAGATGAAGAAGTAGATGAAGAAGATGTGGTACATATACACAATGCAATATTATTCAGCCATAAGAAGAAAACAAATCCTACCATTTGCAACAACATGGATGGAGTGAAATAAGCCAGGTGGAGAAAGACAAGTATCAAATGATTTCACTCATCTGTGGAGTATAAGAACAAAGGAAAAACTGAAGGAACAAATTAGCAGCAGACTCAAAGAACCCAAGAATGGACTAACAGTTACCAAAGGGAAATGAACTGGGGAAGATGGGTGGGAAGAGAGGGATAAGGGAGAAGAAGGGGTATTACGATTAGCACACATAATGTATGGGTGGGGGGATACGTGGAAGGCAGTATAACACAGAGGAGACAAGTAGTGATTCTATAGCATCTTACTATGCTGATGGACAGTGACTTTAATGGGGTATGTGGTGGGGACTTGATAATAGGGGGAGTCTAGTAACCATAATATTGCTCATGTAATTATACATTAAAAATACTAGCAAAATTAAAAAAGCAGTACATTGCAACTCTTTCAACTGCAATCTATTATTATTATATGGGATTCCTCTTAGGGTGGTAGTAAGGTACAGAGTATGGGGATGTTCTGCAATATTGCTATTAAATATCAGTCTCTTTAATAAATGGTTTTAGAAAATTGGATAACCACATGCAGAGGAATAAAGTTGGACCCCTATATTATAACACTCACAAAAATTAACTCCACACAGATTAAACACTCAAAAGTAAGACCTGAGCCATAAAATTCCTAGAAGAAAACGTAAAGGAAAAGTTCCTTGATATTCATCTTGGCAATGATTTTCTGGATATGATAGTAAAACACAGGCAACAAAAAGCAAAAATAAGCAAGTCGGACTTCATCAAACTAAAAAGCTTCTGCAAAGCAATGAAATGAAAAGGCAACCTACAGAAGGGTGAAAATACTTTCAAATCATATATCTGATAAATAGCAATGCCCAAAATAAATGAAGAGCTCATTCAAGTCAATAACAACCCAATTAAAAGTGGGAAGAAGAACTTAGTAGGCATTTTTTCCATAGAAACATACAAATGACCAATAGGTACATGAAAAGATGTTTAACATCACTAATCATCAAGATATTCAAATCAAAACCAGAACAAGATATCATTTCACACCTGTTAAAATGGTTATCATCAAAAAGACAAGACATAAGTGTTGGTAAAGATGTGGAGACTAGGGAACACTTATGCACCATTGTGGTAAAATAAATTGGTACAGCCATGATAGAAAAGAGTCTTTTTTTACATTCCTCAAAAAATTAAAAATAGAATTATCATATGGTCCAGCAATCCTACTTTTGGATACCTAAAGGAATTAACAACTACCCTTTCCCACTGAGTATTCTTGACTACCTTATCAAATATTAGTTGACTCTATTTGTGAGGGTTTATTTCTGAGCACTAAATTCTATTCCATGGATCTGTGTTTTATGCCAGTACCATATTGTTTTGATTATTATAGGTTTGTATTTTCATTTGAAATCAAGAATTGTGGTATCTCCAGCTTTGTTCTTTTCTCTCAGGATTGCTTTGGCTATTCAGGGTATTTTGTGGCTCTACATAAATTTTTAGTTTTTTTTCTATTTTTTTGAAAAATGCTATTGGACTTTTGATAGAGTTTGCATTGAATCTATAGATGGCTTTGAATTGTATTGGCATTTTTATAATATGAATTCTTCTGACATTTTCATATTGATTCTTCCCATCCAACAACACTGGATATCTCTCCTTTTGTTTATGTCTTCTTCAATTTCTTTCATCAAAGTCTTGTAGTTTTCAGTATACATCTCTTTTACCTCAGTTAAATTTATTCCTAGGTGATTTTTTGTTTTGGCTGTTATTGTAAATGGGATCATTTTCTTCATTTTTTCACATTTTGTTTGTTTGTATATTGAAATATAGCTGATTTCTGCCTGCAATTTTGAATTCTGTAACTTTATTAAATTTATTAATTAGTTCTAGTAATTTTTTGGTTGTCTTAAGCATTTTATATTTTGTCACCTGCCAAAAAAAAATTTTTGCTCCTTCTTTGCCTATTTACCTATTTTTCTTGCCTGATTCCTCTGGCTAGAACTTCCAGTACTATTTTGAATAGGATTGGTGAGAGTGGGAATCCTTGTCTTATTCCAGATTTTAAAGGAAAATTTTCAACTTTTCACTGTTGAGTATTTCATATGGTTTGTCATACATGGCCTTTATTGTACTGTACTATGAAAGGATATTGTATTTTGTCAAATTCTTTTTCTGACTCCATCAAGATGACCATGTGATTTTTATCTTTCATTCCACTAACATAGTATATCACATTTATTGGTTTGCGTATGCTGAAACATCCTTGCTTCTCAGGGATAAAACTCACTTGATCATTGTATATGATCCTTTTAATGTGCTGTTGAATTTAATTTGTTAATATATTATCGATAATTTTTGCATCTATGTTCATCAGGAATATTGATGTATAGTTTTCATTTCTTATAGTGCCCTTACCTGGATTTGGTATTGAGTTAATGCTGGCTTCATAAAATGAGTTTGGAATTTTTACCTCCTTTCAAGTTTTTGGAGTTTGGGAAGAATTGACATTACTTTTTGAAATGATTGTTAGAATTCACCAGTGAAACTATCAGGTTTTGGGTTTTTCCTTGTTGGGAGGGTTTTGATTACTGATTTCATTTCCTTACTCATGATTGGTCTGTCCAAATTTTCTATTTCTTCATGACTTAGTCTTGTAAACTGTGCAAGCTTTTTGTTCCACTCTTTTGCTAACACTTTGTAAGTGGACTCTACAGGTCTCCTAGAGCTGTTTTCACTCATGGTTAGCTATCTATTGATCTTTGTGGGGAATGAGGAGTTTGTGTTCCCCTATGTCACCATTTTGGTCTTTTTCTATCCTCAAGTCTTCTGATCTCTTTGTTGTACCCACTTGGAAAACTCTCCATCTCAACCTGCACTATGCCTATGTTCTGGCAACTGACTGGTGCTAGAGTAAAATATATAGCCATGTTGAGTGGACTCCAAATGATGGGGGTCTTTAATGTTGTTGGGGAATTAGACCACCACTTCTTAGTTGATTCAGTCACAACGCTTAATTATTTTGCACTTTTTTCTTTCTACTCAATGTCCATACCTCTTTTTCTGGCAGAGTCACTCCTAGCTAAAGGACATTCCTTCTGTTAGGAAAATGTAAACAATCATAATTTACATAGGCACCTAAGACCAATCTATGTAGCAGCATTTGTACTGACATATTTATAATTGCTCCTTGTTTCTCATGTCTAGTGAAATACTTGTCCTCTAGTTTTTTTATTTATTTCCTCTCCAAGAATTTCTAATCATTTTTGAGAACCCCTCCTACAAAATCAATTTTCTAACTCTATTGAATAATTCACCTCATTGGTCATGATATTAAACATATGTTTTAAAAAATGCACTCTTGTGACTCCTTAACAATAACCTTCTTTCCTAAATATAAAGTAAGCTAAAATGTGACATTATATTTTGAAAAATACTTGGTGAGAAAGAAATATTGAAGGTATCATTTAAAGGAATAGTAAAATTCCTACAAAGTGAAAGGAAGTTGAACTACAGAGCCATTATTTAAGGATGTTGCTATGATCCTATTTTTAGCCTCCAGTTCAATGATGCCTCAAAAACATGTATTACAGTAATAATAGAAAGCAAGTTGGATCTTTATTGTGGGTATAAGCCCAATAAAAAAGGACACTGCTTCCCAAATAACAAGCTTACTCTCTCTGCTAATATTTTCTCAAAAGTTTACCATCTAATTTATCTTTTTTCTTTTAAAATGTATTGGTTTTCTTTTCTTCCATCATCTAAAGATTTCTAATCTTAACAATAGTGTGTGGCTGAAAGTTTTCCTTAGAACATAGTATAAGAGAAAGAGCAGAGAAATGCAAAATTACTAGGTTAGCATTCAAATATCTACCACTTTAAATGTAATTAAATAAGAGAATTTTCTCTGTTTAATTCCTACATGAAACAAAATGTCAGTTGATTAGATTTCAGAGCAAGCCCATTCCTTTGTGTATCATTTAATCCATATCCAGTATTAATTACTAGTGGATATCTGGTAGTATCCATAAAGAACACAACTTTCTCCTATGAGCAGTAATCAACATTCAGAGATTTGAAAGGATCTTGAAAAATTGGTATAACAAATACTATTAAAAGTTTAGAATTAATCAGTCTCCATAATTCTCTTACGCAAATCGTAAAGATATTTTTTCTTTGCGGCTTAATGGTTGCTGACCATTAGAATTTCAAATATATGACACTTATTTAAATATAACTTATTGTTAGACAGGACATCTAGCAAACTCCACAGTGGGGAATTGAATAGATAAAAAATAAAATCTAAGAGCAGAAGAGAATATCTGGCATCAAAAATGGCTCAGTAGGAAACAAATAAGTAAAACATGGGGATGAAATGAATTGGAACTGAATCTATTTGCATTAGGGGCTGAGCATGATGTGCTCAGCAGGAAAGTTTGAAACACTTCACTGAACAATAGAAAAATAAGTGGAATATTTTAGCAATGTCTCAGTATTCCCCAAATGAGCTTTTGTTGTATATCCCATTTCAGCCATTTTCTTTCTAAAAGTAATGGTTTCTTTATAGGTCTTTTTAAAAAAATCTGTTTTTCCCTTAAAGTCAAACGTTCCAGTATAAATGAAATTTCTCTCTGCACAATCACTTCTTTTGAAAAAAAGTGATTTTTTTCTAAGGATTTTTGGTTGATGTGTTGCTGATTTTGACTTGACCTCGTTTTAGTTCCCTTTGCTCCTGTCTAATCCATTCCTTTAAACTGCCTTCAAATGGGGAGAATGGGGAATTTGTTATGCAGAACAGCTTCATAATCCTTGAAGAAAACCTGTGTCCTGCTGCTTATCAAATTTAATTAATTCCATGATACGAAAGCACTGCTTTTCGTTATTGATTTGCTGTTTGTTTTGGCTAACAGTCTTTATCCACACCTGTCTGTATTACCTTAGAAGGCTGCCATAACAAAATACCACAGAATGGGGGGCTTAAACAAGTCAACTAATTGACCTCCAGGTCGGTTTATATAAATGGTGTTTGTCACTCAGGTTTTCCACAAATATTCCAGCACTCATATTATTATTACTCTAGCTTATCATATTATTCAACTTCTTCACCTACTGAAAGATAAACATGATCTTAAGACTTGCTGTTAACAATAAAATCCGTGACCAAGCAGTGCTTTCGTTAACAAAGGTTACATGTTACCTCTCCAAAGATGCTTTAAGGGACAGTGGCTATTTCAGAAAGCCTCTCTCTCTTTGCACAGAAAGACTACATATTTGAGCTGGTAAGTGACACCCCAAGTAGCTCTGTTGACATAGATTTACATACAATATATGGCAGTACTGTTGTTAATTTAAGACAATGAGATCTGGGGATTGTTACTGAAGTATAACCAGACTATCCTGAACCAGTAAAGAAATGTAAAGTCTTTTATTTTCAAAATTGCACAATATAAATTTATAAAAATATTTCTATTCACTTTCCAATTGATAAACTTTGGATTATTTGATAAATAAGCTTATAGAAGTATTCTTAAAACTGGTGGTTTTATCTGCATAGAACAAGAGGTATAAGCAGGATTTCTGAATCAAATAGAATGGTTCAAATGTTTACATTGCTGGTAGCAATGCTAAATAGAAATCTGAATAAATAGTGGGCAAGACAGAAAAAGAAGCTAAGAAAAAACATTCACAAAAAAACAATATACTAATGTACGAAGAATTACTGTGGATAATTCATTTTTCTAAATACTTCACATGTCTAATAATTTAGTCTTATGAGGTAGGAGCCAATGCATTCCCATTTTACAGCTGAATAACTAAGAAAATTAATTAATTAATGTGCCCAAGGTCACAATGCTAGTAAATATGAAGCTAGTAATTGGAGGCAGCTGAAAGCTAATGTCTGCTCTTATATGGATCCATAGAGCTAGACACACACACACACACACATTTTTATGGAGGAAAATATTTCTCAGAACTGATAGAATATAACTAAAATCCTGTAAATAACCACCACTACCCCTGTGAGTCCACTCCACTTTCTCCCTTCGCAAAATAAGTTCCCTCTCTCATTCTGACTTACAAAAGGAAACAATTCTCCCAAGGTGTCAAAATAGGAATAGTCTGAAGAGCCACATCTAGTGATTTGCATTAAATCAAAATGTAGAGAATGTATAGAAAATATGTACAATATAAAAATTATAGAAACCGAATGATTTTCATAGTCCATTCCCAGAAAATACCCATGATTGCAATTAGTTGCTGTACTGATTTGTTTTTCTGTAGGTAGTATTTAATACCTCAGTTCCTCACAAATAATGTTTTCATTCACTTTATATTTGCATTGACTCCAGAAAGTCAACACTTTCATGACTTTTTGACTCTACCTGTGCACTCAGGTGAGGCCATTACAGATGATTTCATAAAACTAAAAATTTGCTGGTTTTAAAAAATGTGTTTTATTGCAAACTGTGATGTTTCAGGAGTTTGCATTTCCTTTTCATGTTCCTATAGCTGTTTAAGGAGTGTTTTTCCCCCTCTTTAATCTCTAATGAATTCAGAAGTTGTTTGCCTACATGTCACTGAGTAGGGTTGTTTAATTGCAGTACCATCATCAAATATGGCATTTGCTGTATAAATCAAGTTTGCAAAGATATGGTAAATAAATTATACTAGCTACCCAAGCAGTTCACCATTTCTGAATGGAATAAAATCACTTATTTGCTTTTTAAGAAAATACATGAACTGTGAATAGAGATCTTATGAAAAAATGGCTATAATGGATCATTTGAAGCATAGATGGGATAAACTGAGATGCAGACAACAATAAACAAAGAAAAATCAGTTATTTTTCAAGCTCTTATTTTAAATATCTCCTTACACTCTTGCAATAACCATATAAATCAGTTATTACCAACCAATTAAAATATTATGAGGAACAGGCAGAAAAAAAATAAGGAAGAAGCAGAGTTGAGGTTCTCAATACTGAAGTTAACTTTAAAAAGTCATGATATGGAAAGAAGAAAAATCCCATATGAGCAGTCTAAACTCACAATTAATGAAACTAGAAAAAGAACAAATGAGACCCAAAGTCAGTAGAAGGAGGGACATAATAAAGATTAGAGCAGAAGCATAAATTCGAGAAGAATAAAACAATAGAAAGGAACAATGAAAGCAAGAGCTGGTTCTTCGAGAAAATAAACAAAATAGATAACCCCCTAGCCAGACTTATCATGAACAAAAGAGTCTACTCACATAAACAGAATCAGAAATGAGAAAGGAAAAATCACTAAGGACACCACAGAAATACAAAGAACTATTAGAGAATACTATGAAAAATTATACGCTAATGAACTGGATAACCTAGAAGAAATCCAAGCCTGCCTCAGAAAGAAACAGAAAATCCGAACAGACCAATTACCAGCAATGAAATTGAACTGGTAATCAAAAACCTACCTAAGAACAAAATCCTTGGACCAGATGGCTTCACCACTGAATTTTATCAAACATTTAGTGAAGACCTAATACCCATCCTCCCTAAAGTTTTCCAAGGAGTAGAAGAAGAGGGAATACTTCCAAACTCATTCTATGAGGTCAGCATCACTCTAATACCAAAACCGGGCAAAGACACAACAAAAAAAGAAAACTACAGACCAATATCCCTGATGAACATAGATGCAAAAATACTCAACAAAATATTAGCAAACCAAATTCAAAAATACATCAAAAAGATCATCCATCATGATCAAGTAGAATTTATTCCAGGCATGCAAAGATGGTACAACATTCGAAAATCCATCAACATCATCCACCACATCAACAAAAAGGACAAAAACCACATGATCATCTCCATACATACTGAAAAAGCATTTGACAAAATTCAACATCCATTCATGATAAAAACTCTCAACAAAATGGGTATAGAGGGCAATTATCTCAACATAATAAAGGCCATATATGACAAACCCAGAGCCAACATTATACTTAACAGCGAGAAGCTGAAAGCTTTTCTTTAAGACTGAGAACAAGACCAGGATGCCCACTCTCCCCACTTCTATTCAACATAGTTCAGAGATCGTAGCCATGGCAATCAGACAACACAAAGAAATAAAAGGCATCCAGAATGGCAAGGAAGAAGTTAAACTGTCCCTGTTAGCAGATGACATGATATTGTACATAAAAAACCCTAAAGGATCCACTCCAAAACTACTAGATCTAATATCAGAATTCAGTAAAGTTGCAGGATACGAAATTAATATGCAGAAATCTGTGGCATTCCTATACACTAACAATGAACTAGCAGAGAGAGAAATCAGGAATGCAATTCCATTCACAATTGCATCAAAAAGAATAAAATACTTAGGAATAAACCTAACCAAGGAAGTGAAAGACCTATAATCTGAAAACTACAAGACACTCATGAGAGAAATTAAAGAAGATACCAATAAATGCAAACACATCCCATGCTCATGGATCAGAAGAATTAATATTGTCAAAATGGCCATTCTGCCTAAAGCAATCTACAGATTCAATGCAATTCCTATCAAAATACCAACAGCATTCTTCAACAAACTAGAGAAAGTCATTCTAAAATTCATATGGAACCACAAAAGATGCCGAATAGCCAAAGCAATCCTGAGAAGGAAGAATAAAGTTGGGGGAATTATGCTCCCCAACTTCAAGCTCTACTACAAAGCTACAGCAATCAAGACAATTGGGTACTGGCACAAGAACAGACCCATAGACCAATGAAATAGACTAGAGAGCCCCGATATTAACCCAACCATATATGGTCAATTAATATATGATAAAGGAGCCATGGACATACAATGCCAAAATGACAGCCTCTTCAACAGCTGATATTGGCAAAACTGGACAGCTACATGCAAGAGAATGAAAATGGATTATTGTTTAACCTCATACACAAAAGTAAACTCGAAATGGATCAACGACCTGAATGTAAGTCATGAAACCATAAAACTCTTAGAAGACAACTTAGACAAAAATCTCCTGAATATAAGCATGAGCAACTTCTTCCTGAACGCATCTCCTTGAACAAGGGAAACAAAAGCAAAAATGAACTCATGAGACTACATCAAACTAAAAAGTTTATGTACAGGAAAGGACACCATCAATAGAACAAAAAGGCATCCTACAGTATGGGAGAATATATTTGTAAATGACATATCCGACAAGGGGTTAACATCCAAAATATGTAAAGAACTTACACTCCTCAACACACAAAAAGCAAATAACCCAATTAAAAAATGGGCAGAGGATATATAGAGACAATTTTCCAAAGAAGAAATTCAGATGGCCAACAGAATCATGAATAGATGCTCCACATCACTAATCATTAGGGAAATGCAAATTAAAACCCAATGAGATATCACCTCACACCAGTAAGGATGGCCAGCATCCAAAAGACTAAGAGCAACAAATGCTGGCGAGGATGCAGAGAAAGGGGAACCCTCCTACACTGTTGGTGGGAATGTAATCTAGTTCAACCATTGTGGAAAGCAATATGGAGGTTCAAAAAACTAAAAATACCAATACCATTTGACCTGGGAATCCCACTCCTTGGAATTTACCCAAAGAATACAACTTCTCAGATTCAAAAAGATGTATGCACCCCTATGTTTACCAAAGCACATTTACAATAGCCAAGATATGGAAGCAACCTAAGCATCCATTAGTATATGAATGGATAAAGAAGAGGTGGTCCATACACACAATGGAATACTATTCAGCCATAAGAAAGAAACCATCCTACCATTTGCAACAACATAGATGGAGCTAGAGGGTATTATGCTCAGTGAGATAAGCCAGGTGGAGAAAGACAAGTATCAAATGATTTCCCTCATTTGTGGAGTGTAACAACGAAGTAAAACTGAAGGAACAAAATAGCAGCAGATTCGGAGACTCCAAGAAGAGACTAGTGGTTACCAAAGGGGAAGGGTGTGGGAGGGTGGGAGAAGGGGATTGTGGGGTATTATGTTCAGTGCACATGGTGTGGGGGATCAAGGGGAAAACAGTGTAGCACAGAGAAGGCAAATAGTAAATCTGTGGCATCTTACTACACTGATAGTGTCGGCAATGGGGTATGGGTGAGGACTTAATAATATGGGTAAATGTAGTAAGCACATTGTTTTTTCATGTGAAACCTTCATAAGAGTGTATATCAATAATACCTTAATAAAAAATTTTTTTAAGTCATGATATGAATGCAATAAATTCTCACTCCTTATCTCTTGCTTGTTTGGTTACCCTAAGTGCTTCCAAGTGTTGCAGGCCAACACAGAAAGAAAATATTTGGAGAAATAAGTTGAAGATGCAAAAATATCTGCCTATATATTTATAGTGTCAGGCGCTAAAATTTTCTTAAACTCCTTTAAGAAGAATGAAAGGGCATACATTCTCTATTTTACTTATGAAGAAATCGGAAAATATACTACTAATATTATGCATGAATCAAGCATTAGGGGAACAAAAGGATGACTTTAAATTCTGCACACTTTTCAGTATACTTTTGGAAACTGACCTTAGATCATAGGTTTTTTTGAATTGTTGGATATGCCTTTTTGAAAAGTAGAGCATCAATGACCATGTAAATACGCATTCAACTAATGCACTCAATGGATTTCATTTGCTAATTTAAGTTTTTAAATCATTCCTCTCATTTCATTTCTCATACACTTATAATTATTTTGATGCAGAAGTAAACAAATATAATTACATCTGCAAAACAAGAAGAGGTATATAGGTAAAAATAAGACACAATAAACTACTAAAGAGTGGAGAAAATTTTCATCTCATCTGATTTAAAATTTAAATACACACACACACACACAGAAAGGAGACTGCATAAAAGAAACCTACATAACAAAATTGATAACTCTGAGTTGTCAGTGATGTTATTAAAGGCACAGATGTAGGACCCAGATTCTCTGGGTTCACATCACAGCTCCACTTACCAAAATAATTTTGGGCATCAATGAATATCCAAAATAACAAATTTAGATAAAACCAAATTAAGTTATCAAGTTACAGCAGTCTACTTAAACATAGAATGACACCATTTCTATAAATCCAAAAAATAATTTAAAGTAAAATATAAGATACATAGGTATTTTTTATATATTATTTGCTAGGTATAATATGATATTACACATATACATATATGTATATAAATGGAAGGATATAATAAAATTATAATAAATAGTATGTTTCCTCTAGGATGATAGGCAAGGAGAAGGGATAAAAATGAAGCACCCATGTAAAGGTAATAAAATTGGTAATACTGTACTTTAAAAGTGTGACAGATTCTGCATTCTTTAATTTTTATACTTTATAATCCACATGTATATGTATATATAACATGATGCATAAATATAATATGATAATACAACTTATAATTTTCAATAATACTGGTAACAAAAAAATAAATAGGACTACATCAAACTTTAAAACTTTTGCACATGAAAGGATTTAATCAGCAGAGTGAAAATGCAACCTAGGGTGGGAGAACCTATTTGCAAACCATATATCTAATCTAATAAGAGGTTAATATTCAGAATATATAAGGAATTCCTACAACACACAAAAAAATCAAATAACTTGATTAGCAAATGAACAAAGGGTTTGAATAGACATTCTCCCAAGATAATATATAAATGGCCAACAAGCACATAAAAGATATCAGCATCACTAATCAATAGAGACATGCAAATTGAAACCATGAGATATCACCACATACCCATTAGGATGGTACCATCAAAAGCAAAAAAACAAAATAATGAGTGTTGGTAAGGATGAAGAAAAATTTGAGCCCTTGTGCAATATTGGTGGGATTATAAAATGGTGAACTCCTATGAAAAACAGAGGTCCCTTTAAAAAATTTAAAAATAGAACTACCATATGATCCAGCAATCCTACTTCTGGATATATATCCAAAAGAATTGAAAGTAGGATCTCAAAGAGATATTTGTGCACCCATGTCCACAGCAGTATGATTCATAAGAGGCAAGAGGGGGAAGAAATCCAAATGCCCATCAGTGGAGATATGGATAAACAAAATGTACTATATAGACACATGGAATATTACCCAGCCTTATAAAAGGCAGGAACTCCTGTCACATGTGACACAATGAGTGTACCTGGAGGACATTATGCTAAGTGAAATAAGCTAGTCACAGAAGTACAAATACTGCATGACTCCACTTGTGTGAGATGCTTAGAATGGTCAGAATCTCAGAGAAGGCAGTTGCCAGGGACTAGGGGGCCGGGAAATGGGTATTTGCTGTACAAGGGGTAAAACGTTTCAGTTATGCAAGATGAGTGAATTCTAGTATTTGCTGTTCAACATTGTGCCTATAGACAACAATACTGTATCGTACACTTAAAAATTTATGTTGTGTTCTTACCACAATGGAATATTTTAATTTTTTTAAATAGAAAGAAATCTTAGCACATTCTACAACAGAAGTGAACCTTGAGGACATTCCGCGAAGTGAAATAAGCCAGTCCTAAGAGGTCACATACCATAGATTCTGCTTATATGAATTACATGAATTAGTCAAATTCATAGACAGAAAGTACAATGGTGGTTACCAGGAGCTAGGAGGAGGGAGGAATGGGCATTTATTGCTTAATGGTTATAGTATTTTGGTTTTGCAAGATGAAAAAGTTCTGGAGATCTATTTCATAACAAATATGAATTTACTTATCAGTACTGAACTGTACACCTAAAACTGATTAAGATGGTAAATTTTATATTATGTGTTTTTACAAAAAAAGAAATGCAAAAATAATCAGAAATGGAAAAAGTGAAAAATGAAATTTAAAAAATATGAAGAGATTACCTTTCAATCATTGAAATGCTGATTTGCTTATATTTTACATGCCTGAATGATCAAATAATAAAGAAATATAAATATAGGTGGGTGATAGAGGACACATAGACAGATAAATGATAGATAAATAGATAACTATTTTGAAACTGCAATTTTATATAGAGCCAAAAGATCATTAACTTAAGAGAGTGAAATGAGAATAAATTATGTTAGGTATACAAGTTGTGAAAATACACGATTCACTCAAATGCTTTAGAAAAGGTGAATAACAACAAATTTTAAAAGGATAACACTAATTTATGACCATGACGAAGGAGGAGGAAGAGATAAGAAGAGAACACACAAATAATCAAAAATAAAAGAAAAAATAACATTGGGGTGTGCACTCCAGCAAAAGGAGAAAATCAATTACAAGCACATGGGAAACATCATAAATTATTGCTGATAAATGTGGCCATGAAACTCAATATGGTTGCTAAATTAAGGATTTATAAAATAAATGAGCATACTAGTTTTGAGGAAAACACCTGCAATTATAACTGGCTTGCAATTTTAGGGTCAAAACTTAACATTTTGAAATGCATGTGGTAATGTCTTTCTGCAGACAAGAGGAAAAATAGTGCCTCTTCATTTTAAGCACAAGTTCTCCAAAGCCTAGCAGCATAGAACACTTTTCTTCCACCTAAATATACAAAGAGAAACTGGGCCAGGTTGTTAGCTGAACATCTGCAAGTCACGTTTGCAGAGTGATAAAAATAATTGATTTGAACCAAATTTGCTGTCATAACAGTTCCAGAGATGTATAAAATGCACCTCATTTTTAAGACATTTAAGAGAAATCAATTCAAAACTCTTTTATCACGAATGACTTAAGAATAAATTTAAAAGTTCCCTAAGAAAAAGATACTATTTTATTAATGTAAATGATGCGATGGATACTGAAATCCACCTATGGAAAGTACATGGTCTTATTTCTCGTAAAAATAAACCTATAGTAGCTGCATTAAAAATAAACAAAAGGATGACCACGAATACGTCTAGCATACAGAAAGCTCACAATTATTTGTGAAAGCAAATGCTGCTATGTATATCAGTGAGTTCTATTAGCTAGTGCACAAATTGCAAAGAAAAGTCAATTTAAATATGTTTTGATATGTTACTAGGCCGAAAAGGAAGCAGCAAAATACTGACTTGAACGAATACCTACACAGGAATCTACACACATAAACATTTCACTACAAATGGATTCAGCAAGGCACACAAATAAACATAGAGTTCTGAATTTAAAAATACGGACTACAAAAAAAAAGTTTTTCATTTCCACCATAAAAACAGAAATGTAAGAACAACATCTCAGCGTGTATGCGCGCACGTGCATGTGTGTGTGCATGCGTGCGTGCATGTGTGTGTGTTTGTGTGTGTTTGTAGGCTGCCTGTTCTCCACGTACTGCAGGGATTCCAGGTAATCTGTGGCTGGTCCCCTCCTGCTATACTAACTCAAGCAATGAGAAATTAGAATTTCACATGGCTGCTCCGGACCACTTGCTGGTGCTGCCCCGTGGGCTGACAAGGTTCATGTGATGGCCTTCATGGAGGCATCCCCACTCTGCAACTTTTGGAGGTGCCGATATGAAACTCTCACTCCCTGGGTGCTTAGTTATCGGTGACTAGGCGAGACTATGGGCATGGCTAGGTAGTGGGAACTCAGGAAGGATTAAGATGATGAGTTCCACAATTCAGAATGGGAGTGATGGTCAAAATCTGAAGCAAACAGGACATAGTAGTGGTGGTCAAATCGCAAGCTCACCAGCAGCAGGAATGCCTCTGCCTTGTGGGTTACCAGTGAGTAAGCCAGGAGCAGGCTAATGGCATCTCTGTCATCTGGGGCCAAGGCACCCTGTGCTCTGCGCCTGTTGTTTTAATTGCATCAATTTTGGGTGAGGTATGATGAGGTAGAAGCAGAGCAGAGAAAGAAAGCAGAAAGAGTTTTTAGTTTTAACACAGTTCCCTGGGGAGAACACAATATGCTCCACAGAGCCATTCCAGGAAGCACTGGAGTGAGTGCCAAGACAGAGAGGGAGCTGTGGGCAAGCGCCTTTATTGTGGCTTCCAAGGGAAGGACAGGTGACGCAGGACAAGTAAGCTTAGGGCAAATATATCAGTGAACTCTGGGGCTAAGGGGCTGTTCCCGGTTGTCTGTTACCTGGCCCTGGGGCAATTAGGCAGGTGTATAGTGGCCCAGAGTGTGAGTGTCCATTAAGGGAAGTGGTGGGGGTTATGGATAGAATGGTCTTCTCAAGAAGAACTGAGTGGCAGCAGCCAGGGCTTAAAACTGGGTCAAGACAGCACATACACACACACACACACACACACACTGTATTACAACCTCACGAAATGTATATGCTTAGAGGAAAATGTATAGCTATAAATCCCTAGATTAAGAAGAAAGGAAAAACTTGAAATAAGCTAACTATTCTTAAAGCCAATGGAAATACAAGAGCAAATTAAACATAAAGCAAATACTGAATTTAAGAACTCTTTAGTGGACTAGCGTTTTTATTTTTACATTTCTTTATGGCTTCAATTCCATGAGCCCTAAATGGCTAGAAGGAAAATATCCTGGCATCAAGGTTAAATAAAACCTGTCTTGCTGGAAGCATTTTAATTTTCTTCATATTTGGAAACTGGCCATATGATGAAAATGCCATAATATGGCTTTCTTTTTTTCCATGGTGTTTTCATTGTCTTCATGTATTTATTTGGAAAAAGAGCAAGGGGAACTTGTCATTGTCTCCACTCAGTTTTACTGTATACTACATGCTGTATCAGTCATAGAAAACAGATCACACAATTAGGAAAATTTGGGATACATTTATTTACAAAGGGCATTTATACAATGGTGCAAGTGGGTATAAAAGGAAGTTCAGGGCAGAGTAGCACTAACATGGCACAATAACCACAGAACCCCTTAGGCCTAAAGGCACAATGGCAGAGATGGCCATTGGAACCCCAGCAAGAGAGAGGTATGTAGAAGAGGCCAGAAGAAGGGAAGCAGTGACCTTTGATTGAGGGTCACAGCCAGGCTGAGGCAACCTTGCAAGGAAAGAGCCAATAGAATAAATTTTTTTACCTGACCATCTTGCAGCCATCCAATCTCCTCACCCAATTGTCTGAATCCAACCCAAAGCTGGGAAGCAGATTAGCTCCTTTATGGAACCTCTACAGGCTACCTTTTTCGGTCTAAATGTAGGGTGGAGAAGGATGGGATGTGGCTATGAAGGGCCAAGGACAATATAAGGCAAAAGTTGGTTACCTTTTCTTTTTCAGTTTTCAGAGTCCAGGTCTTTCTTTTTTACAATTTGAGTAGTTAGTGTCTAGGCCTGTTTTACAGCTATCATCCATTGTTTTACTGCATTCTTATTCCTTGGATATTTATTTTTCCATATCTTGTGTCTCTCCTTTATTTAATTGGTATACATCATCCATTAATTGGATGGAAAATAAGATCTTTATTCTGGATACACCATTGATTAATAATTTTGCTACATGTAGAATTAGGTTCAAAATAATTTTCTCTGTGTGTTTTAAATGCTGATTCATAGGATGATGGTGCCCAGCATTACAGAAAGAAGGTCTGATGACTGTCCTCTATAAATGGCATACCGTCTATTCTTATTTTTCATGGTAGTTATGTTCTTTGAAGTCACTGTCAACACTGAATAAACAAATATGGAAAAGTTTTAACTAGAGGAAATACAGGGTTAGTTACTTATGAGTCTCTGGTCATAAAACTTTCATTAATCATCAATACATTACCTTTCAAAAATGTATGTTTTTATTTACAGACACCTTACTTAGTATATGTTGCTGATTCATTAACATTGGACTCATGGCCAAAAACAGTGTGACATGCCTGTATGAAGCCCACCTACCACACATATTTTCTGCATAAGACATATCACAGACCTCCTACACTACACTAGACAAGACTTCGGCACTATGTTAGGGGTCACTTTAAACAATGAAATTACCAACTAAAAGCACAACAATGTAAAAAGCATGGCAGTAAAGGTACTGTGGAAAGGACAATTGTTTACAGTATGAAAGTCCAACAAGAAGGCAGAGCATTACTTTGGTCAGCTTGAGCTGGAGCATGCACATACCTGACTCAAGTCTTTGCTCTGTGCATTACCATGATTGTCCATGAAAACATCATGAGTATTAATTCGGGGGTTATAAATAATTATACTGAAAAGGAGAAGAAAATATGGAGTCCATGATTAATTAGAATTGACTGCATATATTATTTCTGGAAGCTCTTAAAATATTGTTTTAATCTATGACCTTAGAAACTTTTGTGAAATTCATGGTCAAGAAAAAACTTCCCTACCCCAAAACAGGAATGTAAACTCAGGGAGAGGTTGCTAAAGCAGAGTGCAAACTGTTAGAGCAAAAGTTAAGTGGAATCAACACAAGTGAATGTGCTTACCTCCCCTTCATTTTGTGCTCTTGGAAAATCTAACCACCCACAGAATGGCCAGAAAACAACCCAGCCCCAAATGGTTCCTATACATCTTAGTCTCCTGGCATATAATTCTCAACTGGATTTTCTAATATGTTGACTTTTAAAGGATCATAATGGCAAAATTAACTTTCAATAATTCAGAAAAATCAGAACAAGAGCTAGTGCTCCTTATTAGCAAATTTCCTTCTGTTCAGATCAGAAGCATGCAATTACTTTTGATCACATACCTTTTACAGATTCATCTAATATGCCTGAGAATTTATTTCTAAGGCATCAATTTTTATAATATATATTAATAAATAATCCCCCAATAAAAAAAGACTCAGATTCATAATTACAAACAAGTTTGGTGTACGTAAGTCTGATTTTTATGCAAATAGGTAATCGAGTTTGAATGTTAGCTTTATGTATTGAATACGAGGTTTATCAGAGCTTTGTAATTTACACAAGCAGGACTTCAAAATGAACTTATATTTAAAACATTATTCAGGAGAAAAGATGGCAGCATGAGAAGTGTGGCAGAAATCTCCTCCTAAAACTACATATATTTGTAAAATACAGCAAATACAACTATTCATAAAAGAGTGACCAGAGTAAGAGTGCACTAGCCAGTCTACATCTGAGAGAAGTCAACATCTCACGGAAAAGAGTAAAATAAAAAGTTGCGACCTGGCAGGACTCAAGCACTCCCCCCACCCCAGCTCACCGGCAGGAGGAAGATAATCAGAGTGGGGAGGGACTGGAAGCACAGGACTGCAAAATACCCAGCCCTAGAAATCTACCCTGGGAGCACAGACCCACATTGCATGGTGCTCTGGAGATTAGAGGAGGTGAAAACCAAAGTCAGAGACTAAGACTGCAAAAAGGTTCCCACAACTGGCTGCTCTGGGACAAAATAAATGCAGATGCTTTAAAAGACTTCTCAACAGTCAGAAGACTGCTAAAGGGGCAAGGGTTTAGGAGAAGGAACAGGTGGATAAAATAGTCCTGGCACACTCATCCCAGAAGGTTGAGAACTTTCAGGAGCTTCAGGAACCCTAACCCCTGGTTGGCAACACAGCACCAAGGCCCCTCACTGTGATAAGCAGCCTGCTACTCCTTCCTCCCCACCAGCACCTACGTGCAAACCCACTGTCACCGCCATTGCTATAGACCAGTGGAGGGCAGCTATGCCTACAGCAACTACACAGCTCAATGCAGAGACTTCTCTCTGTATGTGGCTAACCAGCCCAGACAGTGCAGACAGGCACTGAGACCGGGAAGCATGAAAGGGATTTGCCCTCTCTGCAAATACGTGCTGCTCAATTGCAACCCACACCATTGCCTAGCCAGCAGGAGGGCAGCCCTACCATGGAAGTTTAAGGGATTCACCCAGAGACTGCTCACTGCACACAGTTGACAGGCACAGACAGTGGAGACAGGCACTGCAACTGGGAAGCACAAAAGGCTTTGTCCTCACTGTAGAACACATGCAACTCACCTGTGACCCCCACCATTGCCCTAGGCCATCCCGAGGGCCAACCTGCCCATGGCAGTTTAGGGGATTAACCCAGAGACCATTCCCTGTGTGCACTTAACCAGCACAAACAACGGAGACAGGCACTGCAACCGGCAAGCAGGGAAAGACTTTGTCCTCCCAGATGACACCCATGCCACTAGCCTGCGACCACTGCCATCACTCCAGGACAATGAAAAGGCAGAAGAACCTTGTTCAATCCAAAATCCCTCAAACACCAGAAAGAGGGCTCTGTGAGACTGGAATCACCAATAATCCTAAAAAGGAATTCAAAATTAAAGTCATAAGCATGCTAATGGAGCTAAAGAAAAATATTCAAGAGCTAAGGGATGAATTCAGGAGGGAGATAACTGAAATGAAACAAACAATGGAGGTATTTAAAAGCAGATCAGATGAGTTAGAGGAGACAGTAAATGGAATAGAAATTAGAGAATGGGAATACAGAGAAACTGAGGCAGAGAGAGAAAAAGGATCTCTAGGAATGAAAGAATATTAGAACTGTGTGACAGATCCAAATGAAACAATATTCACATTACAGGGGTACCAGAAGAAGAAGAGAGAGAAAAAGGATAGAAAATGTCTTTGAAGAAATAATTGCTGAAAACTTCCCCAATCTAGGGAAGGAAATAGTCCCTCAGGTCATGGAAGTCCACAGATATCCCAACACAAGGGACCCAAGAAGGACAACACCAAGACAATAAATAATTAAAATGACAAATATCAAGGACAAGGACAGAGTATTAAAAGCAGCCAGAGAGAGGAAAAAGATCACCTACAAAGAAAAACCCATTAGGCTATCAATAAGACTTCTCAGCAGGAACCTTACAGGCCAGAAGGGAGTGGCAAGACATATCAATGCAATGAAACAAAAGGGCCTCAAACCAAGAATATAGTACCCAGCAAGATTACCATTTAAATTTGAAGGATGGATTAAACAATTCCCTGGTAAGCAAAACAAATCCCAGATAAACCAGACAGAAAATAAGTAAGGACACAGAGGCACTGAAAAGTTGAGGGAATTTACCTCCCACAAACCATCTCTACAGAGAATTTTAAAGGGTCTGCTCTAGATGGAAGTGTGCCTAAGGCTAAATATCTGTCACCACAGAAAATAAAACCACAGCAAAGGAAGTAGACCAACTAAATATTAACCAAATGCAAATTTAAATCAGTTACCCACAAGGTCAGTCAAAGGATACACAAAGAGTGCAGAATATAACACCTAACATATAAAGAGTAAAGGAGGAAGAAAAGGAAGGGAGAGAAAAACTGTGTTATAATAGCATAATAAATGAGTTAAGGTAGACTTCCAGATAATAAAGAAGCTGCCCTTGAACCTTTGGTATCCATGAACCCAAAGCCTTCAATGGCAGTAAGTACATATCTATTGATAATCTCCCTAAATGTAAGTGAACTTAATGCACCAATCAAAAGACATAGAGTCACTGAATGGACCAAAAAGCAAGACCCATCTATATGCTGCCTACAAGAGACTCATTTCAAACCCAAAGACATACACAGACTAAAGTGAAGGGATGGAAAAGATATTTCATGCAAACTATAGGGAGAAAAAAGCAGGTGTTGCAATACTTGTATCAGACAAAATAGACTTCAAAACAAAGAGAGTCACAAGAGACAAAGAAGAAAATTACATAATGATAAAGGAGTCAGTCCAAAAAGAGGATACAACCTTTATGAATATCTATGCAACCAACACAGGATCACATACATATGTGAAACAAATACTAACAGAATTAAAGACGGAAATAAAATGCAATGCATTCATTTTAGGAGACTTCAACACACCACTCACTCCAAAGGACAGATCAACCAGACAGAAAATAAGTAAGGACACCGAGGCACTGAACAACACACTAGAACAGATGGACCTAACAGACATCTATAGAACACTCCACCCAAACGCAGCAGGACCCACATTCTTCTCAAGTGCACAAAGAACATTTTCAAGAATATATCATATATTAGGCTACAAAAAGATCCTCAGTAAATTAAAAAAGATTGAAATTATACCAACCAGCTTCTCAGATCACAAAGGTTTGAAACTAGAAATAAATTACACGAGGAAAATGAAAAATCCCACAAACACAGGGAGGCTTAATAACATGCTCCTAAATAATCAATGAATCAATGACCAAATTAAAACAGAGATCAAGCAATATATGGAGACAAATGACAACAATAATTCAACACTGCAAAAATCTGTGGGATGCAGCAAAGGCCATGCTAAGAGGGAAGTATATTGCAGTACAGGCCTACCTCAGAAAAGAACAATCACATCTAAAAAGTCTAAACTCACATTTAATGAAACTAGAAAAAGAAGAATAAATGAGGCCCAAAGTCAGTAGAAGAAGGGACATAATAAAGATTAGAGCAGAAACTTTAAAAAATAGAGAATAAAACAATAGAAAGAACCAATGAAAGCAGGAGCTGGTTCTTCATGAAAATAAACAAAATAGATAAACCTCTAGCAAGACTTATAAAGAAAAAAAGAGGGTCTACACACTTAAACAGAATCAGAAATGAGAAAGGAAAAATCACTATGGACACCACAGAAATACAAATAATTATGAGAGAATACTATGAAAAATTATATGCTAACAAACAGGATAAGCTAGAAGAAATGGACAGTTTTCTAGAAAAATACAATATTCTAAGGCTGACCCAGGAAGAAACAGAAAATCTGAACAGACCAATTACCAGCAATAAAATTGAATCAGTAATAAGAAAACTACCAAGGAACTAAACCCCCAGAACAGATAGCTTCACCTCTGTAATTCATCAGACATTTAGAGAAGACATAATACCCATTCTCCTTAGAGTTTTCCAAAAAGTAGACGAGGAAGGACAACTTCCAAACACATTGAAACTAGAAATAAATTAACAAAGAAAATGAAAAAGCCCCAAAATACGTGGAGGCTTAATAACATGCATTATAGGTGTACCAGAAGAAGGAGAGAGAGAGAAAATACAAAAACCAGGCAAAGACACCACAAAAAAATGAAACTACATACCAACATCCCTGATGAACATAGATGCAAAAATAATCAACAAAATATTAGTAAACTGAATTAAAAAATACATCAAGAGGATCATACATCATGATTAAGTGGGATTCATCCCAGAGATGCAAAGATGGTAGAACATTTGAAAATTCATCAACATCATCCACAATATCAATAAAAAGAAGGTAAAAAGTCACATGATTATCTCCAAGGATGCTGGAAAAGCATTTGACAAAATTCAACATCCATTCATGATAAAAACTTTCAACAAAGTGGGTATAGAGGACAAGTACCTCAATATAATAAAGGCCATATATGACAAACCCAGCACCAACATCATACTTAACAGTGAAAAGCTGACAGCTTTTCCTCTAAGATTGCGAACAAGACAAGGATGCCCACTCTCTCCACTTTTATTCAACATAGTACTGGAGGTCCTAGCTATGGCAATCAGACAACACAAGAAAATAAAAGGCATCCAGATTGGTAAGGAGAAGTTAAACCATCACTGTTTGCAGATGATATGATATTGTACATAAAAATCCCTAAAGAATCCACTCTAAAACTACTAGAATTAATATTTAAATTCACCAAAGTTGCAGGATACAAGATAAATACACAGAAATCTGTTGCACTCCTACACATTAACGATGAACTAGCAGAAAGAGAAATCAGGAAACAATTCCATTCACAGTTGCATAAAAAAGAATAATACCTAGGAATAAACCTAAACAAGGAAGTGAAAGACCTACACCCTGAAAACTACAAGACACTCTTGAGAGAAATTAAAGAAGACACTAATAAATGGAAATTCATACCATGCTCTTGGGTAGGAAGAATTAATATCGTCAAAATGGCCATCCTGCCTAAAGCATTCTACAGATTCAATGCAATCCCTATCAAAATATTGACAGCGTTCTTCAATGAACTACAACAAATAGTTCTAAATTTCAAATGGAACCACAAAAGACCCCGAATAGCCAAAGCAATCCTAAGAAGGAAGAATTAAAGCCGGGGAGATTACACTCCCCAACTTCAAGCTCTACTACAAAGCCATAGGAATCAAGACAATTTGGTACTGGCAAAAGAACAGATGCATACATCAATGGAACAGAATAGAGAGCCCAGATACAGAACCACACATGTGTGGCCAATTAATATATTGTAAAGAGCCATGGACATACAATGGGGAAATAACAGCCTCTTCAACAGCTGGTGTTGGCAAAACTGGACAGCTACATGTAAGAGAATGAAACTGGATTACTGTCTAACTCAATACACAAAAGTAAACTCAAAATGGATCAAAGACCTGAATGGAAGTCATGAAACCATAAAACTCTTAGAAGAAAACATAGGCAAAATTCTCTTGAATATAAACATCAGCAACTTTTTCATGAACATATCTCCTCGGGCAAGGAAACAAAAGCAAAAATGAATAAGTGGGACTCTATCAAACTAAAAATCTTCTGTATAGCAAAGGACACCATTAGTAGAACAAAAAGGCATCCTACAATATGGGAGAATATATTTGTAAATGACATATCTATCAAGGGGTTGACATCCAAAATATATAAAGAACTCACATGCCTCAACACCCAAAAAGTAAATAACCCTATTAAAAATGGGTGGAGGATATGAACAGACAATTCTCCAAAGAAGAAATTCAGATGGCCAACAGGCACATGAAAAGATGCTCTTCATTGCTAATTATCAGGGAAATGCAAATTAAAACCACAATGAGATATCACCTCACAACAGTTAGGATGGCCAACAGTCAAAAGACAACAACAAATGCTGACAAGGATGTGGAGAAAGGGGAACCCTCCTACACTGCTGGTGGGAATGCAAATTAGTTCAACCATTGTGGAAAGCAGTATGGAGGTTCCTCAAAAAACTAAAAATAGAAATACCATTTGACCCACTCCTAGGAATTTACCCTAAGAAAACAAGATCACAGATTCAAAAAGACATATACACCCCTATGTTTATCACAGCACTATTTACAATAGCCAAGAAATGGAAGCACCCTGAGTGTCCATCAGTAGATGAATGGATTAGAAGATGTGGTACATATACACAATGGAATATTATTCAGCCATAAGAAGAAAACAAATCCTACCATTTGCAGCAACATGGATGGAGCTAGAGGGTACTATGCTCAGTGAAATAAGCCAAGTGGAGAAAAATATGTACAAATGATTTCATTCATCTGTGGAGTATAACAACAAAGCAAAAACTGAAGGAACAGAACAGCAGCAGATTCACAGAACCCAAGAATGGGCTAACAGTTACCAAAGGGAAAGGGACTGGGGAGGTTGGGTGAGAAAGGAAGGATAAGGGGATTAAGGGGCAATATGATTACCACACATAATATACAGTGGAACTGGGGAAGGAAGTACAGCACAGAGGAGACTGTAATGGGGTATGTGGTGGGGACTTGATAATAGTGGGACTGTAGTAACCACAATGTTGCTCATGTGAAACCTGAGCATAAGATTGTATATCAATGATACCTTAATAAAAAACAAACAAAACAAACAACAACAAAAAATTATTCAATATGTAAAATTAAGTTTATTACTTTTTCTATGAACATTTCTAATACATGAAGTCATGATATATACACACATATAAATATGTTAGTTAACTATGAAACAGTTGGTAGTCAACAAATGACTTTGAGAAAAATACTTTTTGAGTTAAGTGTGTATTTGTGAACATTATTTCTATTTAGAGAAAAGCTATTTGAACACTGACAATTTAGAGGACAGTTCTAAGATCTGACTTCCTTTATTTTTCCAAATATATATTTATATATACTCATTCTGTACCACTAACTGTTTCACCCTTTATTTCTCACAACTTTATTTTCTCTGCTACACACAACACACGCACACACCTATCCATCCATCCCTCAAGGAAGTTCTCACAATCCTCATTTCAAGAGTAAATTCTAATGGGTGTAAATCAAACATGACCGTCTCCTTTCCATTACCAATGACAGGTTTAGGTCTTGTCATGTAAATCAGGCCAATAGGACAAAACAGTAATTTTGCTATGATCTTGCTGGAAAGACTTCATCAGCAGAAACAGATGTGGAAGGGTCCACTTCTGCTCTTAGAGATTCCTTCTTTGTATGTGATGTCCGGATCTGTAGCAGCTATCCTGCAACCAGTAAGTTAAGTCAGTCTAGCAAAACCAAAGCTGACACACTGAGGATGGCAGCATAAAAAGAGAATACATCCCATGTTTCTGATGATGTAGTTCAGCTTCTACATTCACTGTGAATCATTCTTCCTAGAAGTTTCTTATGGTATAAATAAATAAATATCCCCATCCATATAATGTCAATTAAGTTATTGGAGTCAAACACATCCTATGCTGATAATATGCACTCTGTTCCAGGCACCATTTTCAAAAGATAACCTACATGGTTCTTTCCTCAACACTACAAATTTGGACCTATTATCAACATTTTACTGATGAGGACTTGAGGTCAAATTAAATGATTTGTTAAACCCATACAAAAAATAAACAGTTGAAACTGGATTTAACTTCAATTTTTTTTGTGATCGGAATTTATACTCTTTTACCTATGTAACAGAGACTCCCAGGTTAAGGCAGCCAGCTCCTTGAGATAACTAAAACACGGACACTGTTCTAAAACCAATTTGTAAATCTGGATATGAAGGGAGAAAAAGTTAATCACCTAGAGTTATATTTCTGGAGATCACAACATGTTTAAAATGCAAGCATGTCAGTTCTGTGTTCTTGTTACCTAACCACATTTCTATGAATAGTCTGATCCTTATATTGGTGCTTCATTCCCAAGCAGTTCTGCAATGGGTGTTATAAATAATATTCTCTAAATGCAAGCACTACACAAGCCCTTGTACATTAAAAATTAAATCTAGTGCAAAAAATGCCAAAAAAGCTGAAAATGAATTCAATAGTGGATGTTACTCCGTGTTGAAGGCATTTAAGAACAGAATATTCAAAGAAAGAAAAAGACTTCCATGCAAAAGGGAAAGGTGTCCATTGTAAGTCTCAAATTTATTTCATGATTTTGTACAGTAGTTTTCTACCTGAAAACAGATTTTGTTAATCTCTTTTCCTTTATAATAATTACTATTTAATTAATTGAGGTTTACTTTCAAAAACTAAAAGCAAATTTGGCTAAGTATAAAGCCTAATATCCAGAATCACCACTGTTAACATTTTAGAATGCATGCCTTTACACTCTTTCCTATAGAAATATGTATAGTTACAGATATATACAGATGTTTATTCCACATAAAGTGTCATAAATTTTTCCACTTAAAACTATACTGTAAAAATATTTCCATATCAACAGCAGTTTTACAGAATCATTTGTAGTTCTGTACATTCCGTTATATTAGTATTGATTGTTTACCATTATAACCAATGCTAAAATATCCATTTATATGTACATATACATTCCTCTTTTCAATAATAATGTTATGCCCTATGCTATACCTTGCTCTAAATTCCAAGAAATGTAATTGCTAATTGAAGGAAATGCATTTAAAATTGCCATTCAAAATTAGTGGGCCAATATTAACTTCACTAGTAACATAAAAGAGCACCCAGAAATGCTGTTTGAGTTATAGACCCAGAAGCCACTTATGAGAGAAGTCTGGGTTTATTTGTTTTCTACATTGTTTTTGCATGTTATATAATCTTTCCCTTTAATGTTGAGGAACGTTTGGGGGTTTCTTGTTTTTGATCTCTTAATGAAACTATTTTGTAGGAGTGGAAATTACTAAGAGTATCTCTGGGTTCAGGAAAGTTCTGAATCAGAGAAAAAAATTTAATTCCCCAAATGAATGGTATCTGTAAATGTGCATTCCAGGGGTCCACAAGAGGAAGAAACTTTAAAGGGGAAACTATAAGTTCACTTCTTCCGTTTGTCCTAAAACCAGTCTAATCACACAAGATGGTGACTTTTGTGGTAACATACTGGAAAATAATATGAAAATTTTTGCTAATCTGAAAGATATTGAGGCTAAATAAAATCTTGCAAATACTTGCAACAGCGATTTGAGCTTATAATGTCCCTTAACTGTGGTTGTGATGTTGATATACATCAAGTTTTTCACACTTAAAAGCCTGATAGATTCCTTTCTTCACTAAGTGAGGTAGGAAACTTACGGAGCCCCTCACTCAATGGTGTGGAAAGTGGATGCGGTGAGTATTTCAGATCTGATAGACCTCAAGTTAATTTAGAACCAGACATCTGTCAGAAATGGCCATGAATATTTCTCTGTTGCATCATTGCCTTATGACATCTCACAAATATCCTTTCCTGTATCTCAGTAAGAAAATGCTCTGACTCTGGGGAACTTTGATTTTAGGTGTTGATTGTGCAAGGGGCATGGGCATGTGATGGGGATTATTACATGGACTCCAAGCAAAGCCAAGACACCAATTGTCACTGTAAGTGCAGTAAGTCACTGTACCAATTTACTCCAAGCAAACATCAGCTAAATGGTACTCGTACATAACCTTTAGATATACAAGTTAGAAGACACTTAAGTACCACATAGAATTCATAAATTCTGTGAAATAGAGAAAAAAGCAAAGTCACTTCAAAAGGTCTTTCTGCAGGATTTGGTTTTCTGGAATCACTTAAAATACCTTTTATATTGCATTTTTTCCATTTCAATAATCTGTGCACAAATCTGTCATTTAGTTTTTAGGGCCATCACATTACCCAATTCTAAAAGAATGTTCATGTTGTAGGGTAACAGCGGCAAGGGATAGCCATGGGCATTAGGTGAATGTGCCCTCTAGATTATGCGACAATGGCTGATAGCCTTACAGTTTGCTGTGTTCTCTTAATCAGCCTATTTACATTGGTCAAACAAAAAAAGCCCATGAACTCCATGATTTTGTGTATTGCCTTTAAACAGAGCAGGGTTAGGATTTTGGATTCCAATGAAACTAAGATGGAATATTTCACCATTTTGCCTTCTCACAGCAGAGAATGCGAGGTGCCGGCGAGCCACGTCAGCTGACCATCAGCAGATGGTCCCGGCGGCCATTTCAACTTTAGCTCTTCAAGTGAGTGAGCGCGGTGTATCAGTGAGCTATAAATTTGGACTTCCTTGATTACTAATGAAGTAAACACTTCTCGTATGTTGGGTATCTTCTATAGTGAATAGCATGCTCGAGTCTCTTGTACATTTTTGATCAAGGTGTTTATTTTTCTATTGCTTATTTGTGTAAGTTCATATATTCATGACGAGTCTCTTTTTAGCACATATTGCAAATATATTTTCCCACTCTGAACTGTCATTTGCTCAATAGTGTCTTTTGTAGAATAGAATTTCTTGTACTTGATGTAGTCAAAATTATCTTTTTTTTCCCTTCACAGTTAATAAAACTTTCCCAAATCCAAGTGCACGAATGCATTCTGCTATATTCTCTTCTGAGACATTATTTCTCACCTTTCTCATTTAGATTTAAAATCAGAGTGGAAATGATTTTGGATGTGAAGTAGAGTCATTTTCATTTTTTAAATTGGACATTCAATTGTCCCACTAACATCATTTGAAAAAGCCTGCTCTGTATTTCCCAGTTGTGCTACATAGTGTGTCCAAATATGAAGGGATCTACTTATGGACACGATTTTACTTCATAGATCTATTTGTCTCCTCTTAAGCCAAAACTGTACAGTTTTATAGTAGCTTTGTTAAGAAGTTTGTAGCCACCAAAAGAAGTCATTTTCAAGAGAGCCAGTCATTCAGGGTCATTTCTATCTCTATAAATTATAGAATCAGCTTGAAAAGTTACACACACACAACTATTGAGATTGTTGTTGACATTGTGTTAAATATTGAGTCTTCTAAACCATGGATGTTATATTTTCTTAGTTATTAACTTATATAATTTCCCTCAATAACAATTTATAATTTTCTGTGAAGAAATGTTATGCTGCTTTTGTTAAACTTATTAAAAAGAATGCTAGTATTAGATCTTCCTTGTGAATCTACATTTCAAAATTATGAAGCGACCTGCTTTATACATAGGAATAGTTTTACCTCAAGTTTATTTTTCTGATTTGGTATTTCCCAGTTAGTTTGTTTTGCTAAATGTTTGTATGGCATATTTCTCCATATTATTTCTTTTAACCTTCTGTTTATTGTGTTTGGTTTCTTAAAGCAAAACAAGATGTATCTCATTGGCTGTTTTTAAATTCATCTGGACCTGATTGAAGTACGCTGATTCTGACTTGGAAAGGTCACAAAAACAATAATAGAGAGCAGACACCATTCATATGGTGGAGTTTCCGTAGTACATGCCTTCCTTGTTCACATGACACTTACAGACATTTATAGTCTGTTTATTCTGAACAAATATCTCAAGTGTGGCCCAGAAGCGGTTAGGCCATGGTCATATGGGGTTTGTTTTCACCGCATCCACGAGTTTTATCATCCCAAGACTAAAAACCTTGACTGTGTAAGTCGTTACCTTGGAATTAAGGGCAAAAGACTATGGAGAAAGTCCCACACCTTCTTTGCTCATGGCATCTAAAATAAATGGACATTTACATTAAAGGCTCTGGTGTTAAGACTGCATAATTTTATTTTAACAGGGTTGGGTATTAAGGAAATTAGATCACTTTTCTCCTCCCTCTTCTTATTTTTCACTCTGTTAAACTTTGGAACCATCAGGGAAAGCAATCACTAGCTTAGTGGGGTTTACTTCTCTTGAGAACAAGCAAGGATGTGAAGCACCCATTCCTATAGAGGAAAGCAGCAACTTATAAGTGAGCAGCAATCCAGTGGTGGGGAAAAAAAGTAAACGAAGTAAGCCAGAAGATTTTTAATTGCACAAGCTATTTCGAGTCATTAAAATGATGTTCCCTCTCTTACCAGGCTACGAGTTTGGTGTGTTAGCACAGAACAGATTTAAATTTTATGCAGAGAGACTAGATGAGACTAGATGATCATATTTAAAATCCTTCAGCCGTAGCAAAGAAGTGCTTTGTTTGCTAAATGGGTGGAATGGCATTAAACACCTTTAAATGGAAGGAGGCCATTCCGTAGTCACAGATGAGTATTTTAACAAAGAATAAAGAATGCTCTGAAATGAATTAGGCATTGAACCAGGTAAAAATAATGCTCTCAGTTTAAGGAAACGTATACCTATTCATTCAAGGGCCATAGACCAGTCAACATCTATGAAAAATGTCCTAGTGCAAGCAGAGCAAGGCTGGAACTCTGACTGGTTTGTCCAGTCTTAATTGTTGGCAACATTCTGACTGTCTCAACAGGAGTCAGTGTGGTATTATTTCATTAGCAGATAACATGCCTTTACATCAAAGTGAGAACATGAGAATTTATTGCTATGCTGTTTGAATTCTATGAAGTTAATACTAATTAAAATATATGCATGATTAATTGTAAGTTCAATAACTATTATTATAGTGAATGTGGCAATTATATTGTGAGAGTGCATTAATAAGGAAAAGACAGAAGCTCTAAGAGTGCTGGGGATTGAGAATATAGAAAAATGCCGTAAGAGAAAACTGATAGAATAAAGATTACAATCTTATTTGAGGACATTCTCAAAAGAGTGAGTGCTAAAATTTTTCTGTCAGAAACCCTGAGATTTACAAAATACATAAGCTTACAAATGCAAAGGATAGTAGATAATTCTATACCAGCACCTTATGGCAAGATTGGGGCATCTGGGGAAATGGAATACAAAAGAAAATAGCACACATCAATTACATACCATCTGGTAGACACTCTGGTAGGTATTTTAATCATATCACCTAATCTTAGAATGATTAAAAATATATTATGTAGAGGTAATTAATATTCTACAGAATAATTTTTCTAGTTTTTGTTCTAAACATAGTATTTTTATTATTAGAGTTAGAACATACAGAGCCACTGATAAAATAGTTAATTTCTTCCATATATATATGTGCAGTTATGATTACATACACATTGTAATTGAATGATTATGGTATTGAAGAGGATAGACAGATGGACAGATTTAATTTCTGTTTTTCCTCAAGATAAACTGGGGTCAGACTTCATGTTCTCCATTCATCCTATCCAAATATTCCTCTAAAATAAATATAAAATACAAAATTAGAGGAAAATACTAAAACAGAAAATGAACATAAAAACTGAGAGAAAATCTAATATAAGAAACTGGGAAGCACCTCTAATTTTCAGCTGAATTAACTGGATTGAATAAAAGCCACTAAAAAGGAATCTCATGAGCCAAACATCACTTAAGGAAAGATAATATCTTGTCTCTTAGCTTAGAGTTCCTGAATGTATACCACCTAGAAAGATAAGCAGAAACTCTGTAGGAAATCAGAATTTATTAAGATGGGAAAAGATGGAAGGTAGAGAAAAACAAAGCAATACTTTTAAAGGAATATTGACTTCTCTACAATGAAACATCAATAAAATAAGAAAATGAAGTCTGGAATATTATTGTACACAATATGGGAGAAACTGGACTATAATTAAGAATACCATAAAAATAAAATTTTATATTCAAGTTGATATAAGAAACAAGAAATTTAGCATAGGCAAATCTATGATTGACATACAATAAGTTGTACATTTTAAATGTACATAACTTGATGAGTTTAGAGAGAAGTGTATACCCATAAAACCATTGCCATAGTCAATGTCATAAACATATCCATAACCTCCTAAAGTTTACTCTCACCCTCCTTGGATTTTTTTTTCTGTGTGAGAAAAGGACACAACATAATATCTAACTTCCTAGCAAATGTTTAGGAATAGGGTATTGTGAGCTAGAGGCATGACGCTGCACTATAGATCTGTAGGACTTCTTTATCTTGTACAATGGAAACTTCTTATCATTTGACCAACATATACCCATTTCCCTTACCCTGCACGAGTTATTTCTAGGCTCTCTATTCTCTTCCATTAATTTACATGTCTGTTTTATGCCAGCACCAAATTGTTTTGATTAATACAGTTTTGTAATATATTGTGAAACCAGGAAAAAGAATTAGTTTTGTTCTCTTGCTCAAGATTGCTTTGGTTATTTGAGGTATTCTGTAGCGCCATATAAATTTAAGTATTATTTTTCCATTTTTATTTAAAAAAAGCCATTGGGATTTCAATAGGGATTGCACTGATTTGGTACATCACTTTAGCTAATATGGACATTTTTACATTGATGCTTGCCATCCATGAATATGGAAGCCAATATGAACACGATGGGAGTCAAGAAGAAGCAGAGAAAGAAATGGGGGAGAAGATTATTTAAAGAAAAAATGGCTGAAACCATCTCAAATTTGGAACACCGACAACACTAAATGTTTCTGAGGATGTGGAGTAATAGGAACTCTTCATTCATTGTTGTTTGGAATTCAAAGTGGTTACAGTCTCCTTGGAAAACAGTTTGACAGTTTCTTACAAATCTAAACATACACTTAATAAACAATCAAGCAATCACTCTCCTTAGTAGTTACAAAAATGAATTGAAAACATGTCCACACAAAACTTGCACACAGATGTTTATAGCAGCTTCACTCATAATGTCCAAAAGTTGTAACCAACCAAGATGTCCTTCAGTAGGTGAATGGATAAACTGTCGTACATTCAGACAATGCAAAATTGTTCAGTACAAAATGAAAACGAGACACCAAACCATGAAAAGACATGAAGGAAATTTAAATGCATATCACTAAGTCAAAGAAGTCAATATGAAATGTTACATACTCTATGATTTTAACTATATGACATTCCGGAAAAGGCAAAACTATGGTGACAGTGAAAATGTCAGGGGTTACCATGGGTTGGAAGGAAGGAAGGATGAAGAGGCAAAGCACAGAGAATTTTTAGGGTAGGGAAACTATTCTGTATAATACTGCAATGGTTTATCCATGTCACTATACATTTATCAAAATACATAAAATATACAACACTAAGAGTGAACCCTAATGTAAATTATGGACTTTGCATGGTAATGATATCTCAAAATAGGTTCATCAATTGTTACAAATATACGACTGTAATGCTGGATGTTGATAGGGAGCTTGTGGGTATGAGGGGATGGGATAATATGGGAATTCTGTGTACTTTCCCTCATTATCCCATAAATCTAAAGCTGATATAAAAACATCCATTAATTAAAATAAAATTTAAGTACCAGTTAATTATACCATCAAATAGGCAATAATCATAAATATTGATTAAAGATGGCAGCGTGAGAGGAGAGACAGAGGCTTCCTCCTAAAACTGCATATAATATGAAAATAAAACTAATACAACTACTCTTGAAAGAGCAACAGGAAAGAGGACTGCAACAAACTGCATACACCTGGAGACAAGAGCAGCCCTCACGGAAAGGGGTAACATACTAAAGCTGTGGTCCTGCGGGATCCAAGCCCTTCCCCCACCACAGCTCACTGGCAGGAGAAAGAGGAATGGAGCAGGGAGGGAGTGGAGATCTGGGACTGTTGAATACCTAACTCTGGAGATCTTCTGTAGGAGCACAAACCTACATTTCATGGTGCTTGCATGATACTCTCATAATTAGGGGGTTGGAAAGCTAAGACAGGCAGAATTCCTGGAGAGACTAAGATTCCAGCTGCTTGTGGAAAGTAGGGATCCATATCCAGCTGCTCTGGGACAAAATAAAGGCAGGCAGTCTGAGAGACTTCCTAACAAAGGAGCCCTTAGCAAGAGGGCTGCTAAAGGGGCAAGGATTACACAGAGCTTACAGCTCAGGAGAGAGGACAGGGAGACAAAATTGTCCAGGTGCACTCTGCCCAGCAGATTGGGAGCTTTCACGATCTTCAGGTGCTCCAGCTCCCTGGCTGTCTGCACAGCTCCAAGAACTCCTTCTGTGACAGGCAGACTAGTGCACCTTTCTCCAGTCCAGCCCCACTGGGCTTGCAAACTGGGAAATCCTACCCTGGCATTAGGCCAGCCAGAGGGAAGATCTGTCTACAGCAACTAAAAACGCAAAGCACAGAGGCTTATACCTGTGTGCTCGGCCCAGTGGTTTAGGCAGTGGAGACAGGCACAGCAGCCAGGAACCAGGAAATAGCTCTTCCCTCCCCAGAGGCACCAATACCACTCCCCTACAATCCATGACATTGCTTCAGAGGCTGAGTAGCTCCAGAGAGTAGAGCTTCTGGGCACTAGAGGGCTCCATACACAAATATGAAATGCCAAAGGAATCTGATCCAGAGTAAAATTATGAATACAACTCCTGAGAAAGATTTAAATGACACTGACCTCATGCCTCTCCCTGAAAGGGAGTTCAAAATAAAAACTATTAACATGCTCATGGAGGTACATAAATATATTCAATAACTCAGGAATGAATTCCAGTTGGAGATCCAATCATTGAAGAACACAGTGGACAGTATTAAAAGCAGATTGGATATGGTGGAAGAGATGATAAATGAAATAGAAACTAGAGAAGAGGAATACAAAGAAGCTGAGGCACAGAGAAAAAAAGGATCTCTAAGAATGAAAGAATATTGAGAGAACTGTGTGACCAATCCAAACAGAACAATATTCACATTATAGGGGTACCAGAAGAAGAAGAGAGAAAAAGGGATAGAAAGTGTCTTTGAAGAGGTGATTGCTGAAACTTCCCCAATCTGGAGAAGGAGATAGTCTCTCAGGCCACGGAGGTGTGCAGATCTCCCAACACAAGGGACCCAAGGAAGACAACACCAAGACATATAGTAATTAAAATGGCAAAGATCAAGGATAAGGACAGACTATTAAAAGCAGCCAGGGAGAGAAATAAGATCACATTCAAAGGAAAACCCATCAGGCTATCATCAGACTTCTCAGCAGAAACCTTACAGGCCAGAAGGGAGTGGCATGATGTATTTAATGCAATGAAGCAGAAGGGCCATGAACCAAGATTATTTTACCCGGCAAGATTATCATTTAAATTTGAAAGAGGGATTAAAAAATTCCCAGATAAGCAAAAGCTGAGAGAATTTACCTCCCACAAACGATCTCTACAGTGTATTTTGGAGGGACTGTTATAGATGGAAGTATTCCTACTATAGCTGTCACCAGAGGTAATAAAATCACAGTAAAGAAAAAAGAACAGCCAATTATTAAGAAAATTCAAAAATTAAATTAACTATCCCCAAAGTTAATCAAGGGGTAGACAAACAGTCCAGAATATGATACCTAATATATAAAGAATGGAGAAGGAAGAAAAAGGAGGAGGGAAAAAACAAACAAAAAAAGAACCTTTGGATTATGTTTTTAATAGCATATTAAGTGAGTTGTTAGACTCTTAGATAGTAGGGAAGTTAACCTTGAACCTTTGGTAACTACGAATATGAAGCCTGCAATGCCAATAAGTACATACCTATCCATAATCACCCTAAATGTAAATGGACGAAATGCACCAATCAAAAGACATAGAGTCACTGAATGGATAAAAAAACAAGACTCATCTATATGCTGCCTTCAAGAGACTCACTTTAAACCCAAAGACATACACAGACTAAAACTGAAGGGATGGAGAAAGACATTTCATGCAACTAACAGGGAGAAAAAAGTAGGAGTTGCAGTACTTGTATCAGACAAAATAGACTTCAAAACAAATAAAATCACAAGAGACAAAGAAGGATATTACATAATGATAAAAGGGTCAATCCAACAAGAAGATATAACCATTTTAAATATCTATGCGCCCAACCCAGGAGCTCCTACAAATGTGAAACAAATACTAACAGAATTAAAGGGGGAAATATAATGCAGTGCATTCATTCTATGAGACTTCAACACACTACCCACTCTGAAGGATAGATCAACCAGAGAGAAAATAAGTAAGGAGACAGAGGCACTGAACAACACAATAGAACAAATGGACCTAACAGACATCTACAGAACTCTACACCCAAAAGCAGCAGAATACACATTCTTCTCAAGTGCACATGGAATATTTTCAAGAATAGATCATATCCTAGGCCACAAAAAGAGCCTCAGTGAATTCAAAAAGATTGAAATTGTACCAACCAGATTCTCAGACCACAAAGGAATGAAACTAGAAATGAATTACACAAAGAAAATGAAAAATCCCACAAACACATGGAGGCTTAATAACATGCTCCTAAATAATCAAAGGATCAATGACCAAATAAAAACAGAGATCAAGCAATATATGGAGACAAATGACAACAATAATTCAACAACACAAAATCTGTGGGATGCAGCAAAGGCCATGCTAAGAGGAAAGTATATTGCAATACAGGCCTACCTCAGGAAAGAAGAACATTCCCACATGAGCAGTCTAAACTCACAATTAGCGAAACTAGAAAAAGAAGAACAAATGAGGCCCAAAGTCAGTAGAAGGAGGGACACAATAAATATTAGAGCAGAAATAAATAAAATCAAGAAAAATAAAACAATAGAAAGGATCAAAATAGATAAACCCCTAGCCAGACTGATCAATGAAAAAAGAGAGTCTACTCACATAAACAGAATCAGAAATGAGAAAGGAGAAATCACTACATACAGCAAAGAAATACAAAGAACTATTAGAGAATACTATGAAAAATTATATGTAACAAACTGGATAACGTAGAAGAAATGGACAACTTTCCAAAAAAATGCAACCTACCACGGCTGACCCGAAACAAACAGAAAATCTCAACAGACCAATTACCAGCAATGAAATTGAACTGGTAATCAAAAACCTACCTAAGAACAAAACCCCTGGACCAGATGGCTTTACCACTGAATTTTATCAAACATTTAGTGAAGACCTAATACCCATCCTCCTTAAAGTTTTCCAAGGAGTAGAAGAAGAGGGAATACTTCCAAACTCATTCTATGAGGCCAACATCACTCTAATAAAAAAAACAGGCAAAGACACCACAAAAAAAGAAAACTACAGACCAATATCCCTGATGAACATAGATGCAAAAATACTCAACAAAATATTAGCAAACCGAATTCAAAAGTATATCAAAAGAATCATCCATCATGATCAAGTAGCATTTATCCCAGGGATGCAAGGATGGTACAACAATTCGAAAATCCATCAACATCATCCACCACATCAACAAAAGAAGGACAAAAACCACATGATCATCTCCAAAGATCCTGAAAAAGCATTTGACAAAAATCAACATCCATTCATGATAAAAACTCTCAACAAAATGGGTATAGATGGCAAGTACCTCAACATAATGAAGGTATGACATTATGACAAACCCACAGCCACCATTATACTTAACAGCTACAAGCTGAAAGCTTTTCCTTAAAGATTGGGAACAAGACAAGGATGCACACTCTCCACACTTCTTTTCAACATAGTACTGGATGTCATAGCCACGGCAATTAGAAAACACAAAGAAATAAAAGGCATCCATATTGGCAGGGAAGAAGTTAAACTGTCCCTGTTTGCAGATGCCATGATATTGTACATGAAAAACCCTAAAGAATCTACTCCAAAACTACTAGATCTAATATCTGAATTTAGCAAAGTTGCGGGATACAAAATTAATGTGCAGAAATCTATGGCATTCGTATCCACTAACAATGACCTAGCAGAGAGAGAAATCAGGAAGACAATTCCATACAAAGTTGCATCAAAAAGAATAAAATACCTATGAATAAACCTAACCAAGGAAGTGAAAGACCTATACTCCAATAACTACAAGACACTCATGAGAGAACTTAAAGAAGATACCAATAAATAGAAACACATCCTGTGATCATGGATAGGAAGAATTAATATTGTCAAAATGGCCATTCTGCCTAAAGCAATCTACAGATTCAATGCAATTCCTATCAAAATACCAATAGCATTTTTCAATGAACTAGAGAAAATCATTCTAAAATTCATATGGAACAACAAAAGATCCCGAATAGCCAAAGCAATCCTGAGAAGGAAGAATAAAACTGGGGGGACTTTGCTCCCAACTTCAAGGTTTACTACAAAGCCACTGTACTCAAGACAATTTGGTACTGGCACAAGAACAGACCCACAGACCAATGGAATAGAACAGAGAGCCCTGATATGAACCCAACCATATATGGTCAATTAATATATGATAAAGGATCCATGGAAATACAATGGGGAAATGACAGCCTCTTCAATAACTGGTGTTGGTAAAATTGAACAGCTACATGCAAGAGAATGAAACTGGATTTTTGTTTAACCCCATACACAAAAGTAAACTCAAAATGGATCAAGTACCTGAATGTAAGTCATGAAACCATAAAACTGTTAGAAGACAACATAGGCAAAAATCTCCTGAATATCAGCATGAGCGACTTCTTCCTGAACGCATCTCCTCAAGCAAGGGAAACAAAAGCCAAAATGAACTCATGGGACTTCATCAAACTAAAAACTTTCTGTACAGCAAAGGACACCATCAACAGAACAAAAAGGCATCCAACTGTATGGGAGAATATATTTGTAAATGACATATCTGACAAGGGGTTAACATCCAAAATATATAAAGAACTTACACGCGTCTACACCCAAAAAGCAAGTAACCCGATTAAAAAATGGGCAGAGGATATGAAGAGACAGTTTTCCAAAGAAGAAATCCAGATGGCCAACAGAATCATGAAAAGATGCTCCACATCACTAATCATCAGGGAAATGCAAATTAAAACCACAATGAGATATCACCTCACACCAGTAAGGATGGCCAGCATCCAAAAGACTAAGAGCAACAAATGCTGGCCAGGATGCTGAGAAAGGGGAACCCTCCTACACTGTTGGTGGGAATGTAAGCTAATTCAACCATTGTGAAAAGCAATATTGAGGTTCCTCAGAAAACTAAAAATACCAATACCATTTGACCTGGGAATCCCACTCCTTGGAATTTACCCAAAGAATACAACTTCTCAGATTCAAAAAGACGTATGCACCCGTATGTTTATTGCAACACTTTTTACAATAGGCAAGATATGGAAGTAACCCAAGTGTCCATCAGTAGATGAATGGATAAAGATGTGGTACATATACACAATGGAATACTATTCAGCCATAAGAAAGAAACAAATCCTGCCATTTGCAACAACATGGATGGAGCTGGAGGATATTATGCTCATTGAATAGCCAGGTGGAGAAAGACAAGTGCCAAATGATTTCTCTCATTTGTGCAGTATAACAACAAAGCAAAAGTGAAGGAACAAAATAGTAGCAGACTCAGAGACTCCAAGAAGGAACTAGTGGTTACCAAAGGGGAGGGGTGTGGAGGGTGGGTGGGGAGGAAGGGAGAAGGGGATTGTGGGGTATTATGTTTAGTATACATGGTGTGGAATCACTGGGACCGAATTGGGGTATGATTGGGGACTTGATAATATGGGTAAATGTAGTAAGCACATTGCTTTTTCATGTGAAACTTTCATAAGAGTGTATATCGATAATACCTTAATAAAAAAATAAAATAAAAATAAAAAATAAATCATAAATATCTATAATACATATTGTTAGGAGTAGAGTTGTATAAATTAAAGGATTATGTCATATATTACTTATGAAAATGTAAGTATTTGCCATTTGTAAAGCAGTATGGAAATAGCCATCAAAATTAAAGCTGCATATACTGCTCCACACCCAGACATGTATACCATGGGATTAAAAGCACTAGCATATAAGGATATATTTAATGTAATTGCAGTATTTTTGTGTAATGACAGCCTAATTGTGTCAAGTTGAATTATAATCAGTACTGGATTGCTGAATAAATTTTAGTATATTAATTTCACCTATATGCCCATATGTAAGGAAACAGACCTCATTCCTGATGAAAATAATCTTCAACTTTAAAGGGATACTCAAATGTATATTTTATATTTTGTTAAAACATCATATTGACTTTAAAATATTGCTTTTCCATTCTCATATTTCACATTTTATTCATCACTAGAACAATACATTTCTTTTTTTCCAGAGCCTAACGTTTTTTATTAAGGTATAATTTAAATACAGTTAAATTCAGTTTTTAGTGTACAGCTCTGTAAGTTTTTTCAAACATGTGAAGTAGAGTAATCGTCATAAAAATCAAGATACTCATTTCCCTCGCTCAGATCCTCCCTCACTCCACCATTGGAAGTTCCATTGCTCTTCTATGTGTTGCTCTCAGGGTTTTTAACATTTATTTTTCATTATGGTAAAAAAATGCATAACATAACACGTATTTCTTAATTATTTCAAAGTATGCAATTCAGGAGCAGTAAATATATTCATATTATTGTGCAACTATATCCCAAACTTTTAATCTTGCAAAACCATTAAACAATTCTCTACTTCCCCACCCCCAGTGCCAGACAGCCACCACTCTGCCTTCTGTATCTATGAATTTGGCAACCCTAGATATCTCAGTTAAAGTAGAATCATGTAGTATTTGTCTTTTTATGACTGATTTATATCAGTTAGAATTATGTCCTCAAGGTTCATTCATATTGTGGTGTGTTTCAGAATTTCCCTCCTTTTTAAAGGGAAAATGACTTTCCATTGTTTGTATATACTACGTTTTGTTTATCGATTCATTTAAAAACTTGGGTTGCTTGTGCAAATATCTCTTCAAGATCTTGCTTTCAATTCTTTTGGATATAGACCCAGAAGAAAAGCCTATACTTCTTACTTTTTGTTCATGCTGTTTGTGAGATATTTTTTTAAATATACTTTAAAATTAAAACACAAAAACAAGCTCATAGGTACAGGGAATAGATCAGTAGTTGCCAGAGGCAGGCGTCAGGGGTGGAAGAAGTGGGTGAAGAGAGTCAAAAGGTACAAATTTCCAGTTATAAAATAAATAACTCATAAGATATAATGTACAACATGGCAAATAGAGTTAATAATGCTGTATTGCATATTTGAAAGTGGCTAAGAGAGTAAATCTTAAAACTTCTCATCAGAAGAAAAAAAATTCCATAGCTATGTATGATGACAGATGTTAACTAGACATTGTGGTGATCATTTTACAATACATTACATACATCAAATCATTATATTGTGCATCTGAAAATAATATAATGCATGTCAATTATAACTCAATAAAAATAATTTAAAAATCTACACATTTTTTTCTCAAGGCACAAATATTTGTTTGGATATAATTAGTTTTTCCCCCAACCTGTCAACACATAGGCACTCTACAATATATAACTATTGGTTATTTTAGGTTAAATCTGTAGGTTAAATTTTTCAAGAAGTGTTTTTGATGATATCCAACAATTAAAATTATGAGGTTTACTCTTAAGAATGATTCCCAATGCTTTGTAAATTTATTATAGCTTCTCTTTAATGTTTCACCAGACAGTTTCTATGAACATCACAAACTAGCCCTGGTTGCTATAATTCCATGGTTATATATTTTTCCCCAGCTAGTACTCTCTTTAAGATAAAGTGACTGATAGAGTATTGTAAGAGTAAGCATACCTTACAGAGTGTGTGAAGTTGGAGGCAACATCATTTACTAACTGATTTCATGTTAGTTCTGTTATTTTTACAACTTTCACACAAAGAAGGCAGTCCTCTAATGGCAGGGGAGTAAAAATTGTTGATGGCCACTTGCAAAATAAAAAGAGTAAACATGGAAGTAAACCCAGGTGTATGGTAACTGCCTCTTACATGAGGAATAATTTTGCATTTCAAATTGCTCAAAAATTACCACACCCATATTGGTTCAGCTGGAGGAATTATCATCTTCTGGGATTAATGACAGAAGCAAGATGTAGAAAATGCACATAAAATGTACACATCCGAGGTTTAAAGACGGTGGCTTGAGAGGTGAAACAGAGGCTTCCTCCTAAAACCACATATAATATGAAAATATAATTAATACAACTAAAAGAGAAACAGGAAAGAGGACTGCGCCAAACTTCAAACACCTGGAGAAAAGAATAAACCTCACAGAACAGGGTAACCAACCAAAGCCATGGCCTGGCAGGATCCAAGCCCTTCCTGCACCCCAGCTCACCATCAGGATGAAGATAAACAGAGCAGGGAGGGAGTGGAGGTGTGGGACTGCTGAATACCTAACTCCAGAGATCTGATCTGGGAGCACAAACTTACATTTCATGGTGTCTTCATGGTACTCTTGTGATTAGGGAGTTGGAAAGCTAAGACAGGCAGAATACCTGGAGAGACTGAGATTCCAGTCACTTGTGGAAAGCAGGTATCCATATGTAGTTTCTCTGGAACAAAAGGAAGGTGGACAGTCTGAAAGACTTCCTAAAAGCAAGAGGGCTGCTAAAGGGGCAAGGATTGCACAGAGCTTACTGCTCAGGAGAAAGGACAGGTAAACAAAATTTTCTGGGTGCACTCTGACCAGCAGATTGGGAACTTTCACGATCTTCAGTAGCTCCAGCTCCCCAGCTGGCTACAGAGCTCCAAGGAGCTCCTCTGTGATACACAGACTACTGAGCCTTTCTCCCGGCCAGCCCCACCTGGCTTGCAAACCGACAAACCCTACCCTGGTGCTAGGCCAGCCAGAGTGAAGCCTCATCCACAGCAACTACAAATGCAAAGCACAGAGGCTTATACCTGAGTGCTCAGCCCACTGGGTCTGGCAGTGGAGACAGGCATAGCAGCCGGGAAGCAGGAAACAACCCTTTCCACCACCCAGGCACAAATACCACTCCCCTGTGACCCCCGACATTGCTTCAGGGACTGAGCAACTCCAGAGAGTAGAGCTTCTAGGCAATGAAGGGCGCCATATACAAATATGAAACACCAAAGGAAGCTGGTTCAAAGAAAAATTATGAATACAACCCCTGAGAAAAAATTCAAATGAAATCGACCTCATGAGTCTGCCTGAAAGGGATTTAAAATAAAAAATTATTAACATGCTCATGGAGGTACAGAAAAATATTCAAGAACTCAGGGATGAATTCGGTCGGAGATCCAATCACTACGGAACACAGTATCAGAAATGAAACATACAATGGAAAAATTTAATGCAGATTAGATATGTTGGAGGAGACGAAAAATGAAATAGAAATTAGAGAAGAGGAATACAAAGAAGCTGAGGAATAGAGAGAAAAAAGGATCTTTAAGAATTAAAGAATATTAAGAGAACTATGTGACCATGCCAAACAGAACAATATCCACATTATAGGGGTACCAGAAGAAGAAGAGAGAGAAAAAGGGAAAGTGTCTTTGAGGAGGTAATTGCGAAAAACGTCGCCAATCTGTGGGAGGAGACAGTCTCTCAGGCCATGGAGGTGCACAGATCTACCAACACAAGGGACCCAAGGAAGACAACACCAAGACATACAGTAATTAAAATGGCAAGATCAAGGATAAGGACAGACTATTAAAAGCAGCCAGAGAGAGAAATACGATCACACACAAAGGAAAGCCCATCAGGCTATCATCAGACTTCTCAGCAGAAACCTTGAAAACGAGAAGGGAGTGGCATGATGTATTTAATGCAATGAAGCAGAAGGGCCTCAAACCAAGAATACTATATCCGGCAAGGTTACCATTTAAATTTGAAGGAGAGATTAAACAATTTCAAGATAAGCAAGAGCTGAGAGAATTTACCTCCCACAAACCATCTCTACAGTGTATTTTGGAGGGACTGCTATAGATAGAAGTGTTCCTAAGGTTTAATAGCTGTCACCAGAGGTAATAAACTACAGTGAAGAAAGTAGAACAGTTAATTACTAAGCAAATGCAAAATTAAATCAGCTATCCCCAAAGTCAATAAAGGGATAGACAAAGAACACAGAATATGATACCTAATATATAAAGAATGGAGGAGGAAGAAATAGGAGGAGAAAAAAAGAAACTTTAGACTGTGTTAGTAATAGCATATTAAGTAAGTTAAGTTAGACTCTTAGATAGTAAGGAAGTTACCCTTGAACCTTTGGTAAACACAAATTAAAGCCTACAATGCAATAAATACATACCTATCAATAATCACCCTAAATGTAAATGATCTGAATGCACCAATAAAAAGACACAGAGTCACTGAATGGATAAAAAAACAAGACCCATCTATATGCTGCCTACAAGAGACTTACGTTAAACCCAAAGACATACACAGACTAAAAGTGAAGGGGTGGAAAAAGATATTTCATACAACTAATAGGGAGAAAAAACAGGAGTTGCAGTTCTTGTATCAGACAAAATAGACTTCAAAACAAAGAAAGTCACAAGAGACAAAGTACATTACATAATGATAAAGGGGTCAATCCAACAAGAATATACAACCATTATAAATATCTATGCGCCCAACACAGAAGCACCTACATATGTGAAACAAATACTAACAGAATTAAAAGGGGAAATAGAATGCAATGCATTCATTCCAGGAAACTTCAACACTCCACTCACTCCTGAGGACAGATCAACAAGACAGAAAATAAGGAGACAGAAGCACTGAACAACACATTAGAACAGATGTACTTAACAGACATCTACAGAACTCTACACCCAAAAGCAGCAGAATACACACTCTTCTCAAGCGCACATGGAATATTTTCAAGAATAGATAAATCCTAGGCCACAAAAAGAGCCTCAGTAAATTCAAAAAGATTGAAATTGTACCAACCAGTTTCTCAGACCACAAAGATATGAAACTAGAAGTAAATTATACAAAGAAAATGAAAAATCCCAGAAACACATGGAGAATTCACAGCATGCTTCTAAATAATCAATGACCAAATAAAAACAGAGTTGAAGCAATATATGGAGACAAATGACAACAATAATTCAAGATTGCAAAATCTGTGGGATGCAGTGAAGGCTGTAGTAAGAGGAAAGTATATTGCAATAGAGCCCTACCTCACAAAAGAAGAACAATTCCATATGAACAGTCTAAACTCACAATTAATGAAACTAGAAAAAGAAGAACAAATGAGGCCCTAAGTCAGTAGAAGGAGGGACATAATAAAGATTAGAGCAGAGATAAATAAAATTGAGAAGAATAAAACAATAGAAAGAATCAATGAAAGCAAGAGCTGGTTCTTCGAGAAAATAAACAAAATAGATAAACCCCTAGCCAGACTTATCAAGAAGAAAAGGGAGTCTACTTTCTGAATAAACTGAATCAGAAATGAGAAAGGAAAAATCACTATGGACACCACAGAAATACAAAGAATTATTAGAGAATACTATGAAAAATTATATGCTAATGAACTGGATAACCTAGAAGAAATGGACAGCGTTCTAGAAAAATACAACCTTCCAAGGCTGACCCAGAAAGAACAGAAAATGTGAACAGACCAATTACCAGCAACCAAATTGAATTGGTAATCAAAAAACTACCTAGGAACAAAATTCCTGGACCAGATGGTTTTACCGCTGAATTTTATCAAACATTTAGTGAAGAACTAACATCCAACCTCCTTAAAGTTTCCAAAAGAGTAGAAGTGGAAATACTTCCAAACTCATTCTATGAGGCCAGCATCACTCTAATACCAAAACCAGGCAAAGACACCACCAAACAACAAAATTACAGACCAATATCCCTGATGAACATAGATGCAAAAATACTCAACAAAATATTAGCAAACCGAATTCAAAAATACATCAAGAGGATCATACACCATGATCAAGTGGGATTCATCCCAGGGATGCAAGGATGGTTCAACATTCGAAAATCCATCAACATCATCCACCACATCAACAAAAAGAAGAACAAAAACCATATGATCAACTCCATAGATGCTGAAAAAGCATTTGACAAAATTAAACACCTATTCATGATAAAAAATTTCAACAAAATTGGTATAGAGGGTAAGTACCTCAACATAATAAAGGCCATATATGAAAAACCTACAGCCAACATTATACTTAACAGTGAGAAGCTGAAAGCTTTTCCTTTAAGATGGGGAACAAGACAAGGATGCCCACTCTCCCCACTTCTATTCAACATAGTACTGGAGGTCCTAGCCATGGCAATCAGACAACACAAAGAAATAAAAGGCATCTAGATTGGCAAGGAAGAACTCAAACTGTCCTTGTTTGCAGATGACATGATACTGTATATAAGAAACCTTAAAGAATCCACTCCAAAACTACTAGATCCAATTATATGAATTCAGCAAAGTTGTAGGATACAAAATTAATACCCATAAATCTGTGGCATTCGTATATACTAACAATGTACTAGTAGAATGAGAAATCAGGAAAATAATTCCATTCACAATTGCATCAAAAAGAATAAAATACCTAGGAATAAACCTAACCAAGGAGGTGAGAGACCTATACTCTGAAAACTACAAGACACTTATGAGAGAAATTAAAGAAGATACCAATAAATGGAAACACTTCCGATGCTCATGGATAGGAAAAATTAATATTGTCAAAATGGCCATCCTGCCTGAAGCAATCTACAGATTTAATGCAATTCATATCAAAACACCAACAGCATTCTTCAATGAACTAGAGCAAATCGTTCTAAAATTCATATGGAACGACAAAAGACCCAAATAGCCAAAGCATTCCTGAGAAGGAACAGTAAAGCAGGGGAGGGGGGTTATGCTTGGTGACTTCAAGCTCTACTACAAAGCCACAGTAATAAAGACAATTTGATACTGGCACAAGAACAGATCCATAGACCAATGGAACAGACTAGAGAGCCCTGATATAAACCCAACCACATATGTTCAATTAATATATGATAAAGGAGCCGTGGACATACAATGGGGAAATGACAGCCTCTTCAATAACTGGTGTTGGTAAAATTGAACAGCTACATGCAAGAGAATGAAACTGGATTATTGTTTAACCCCATACAGAAAAGTAAACTCGAAATGGATCAAGGACCCGAATGTAAGACAGGAAACCATAAAACTCTTAGAAGACAACTTAGACAAAAATCTCCTGAATATAAGCATGAGCAACTTCTTCCTGAACGCATCTCCTCGAGCCAGGGAAACAAAAGCCAAAATGAACACATGGGACTACATCAAACTAAAAAGCTTCTGTATGGCAAAGGACTCCATCAACAGAACAAAAAGGCATCCTACAGTATGGGAGAATATATTTGTAAATGACATATCTGATAAGGGGTTAACATCCAAAATATATAAAGAACTCATACACCTCAACACCCAAAAAAGCAAATAACCCACTTAAAAAATGGGCAGAGGATATGAAGAGACAATTCTCCAAAGAAGAAATTCAGATGGCCAATAGACACGTGAAAAGATGCTCCACATCACTAGTCATCAGTGAAATGCAAATTAAAACCACAGTGAGATATCACCTCACACCAGTAAAGATGGCAAGCATCCAAAAGACTAAGAGCAACAAATGCTGGAGAGGATGCAGAGAAAGAGGAACCCTCCTACACTGCTGGTGGGAATGTAAGCTAGTTCAACCATTATGGAAAGCAATATGGAGGTTCCTCAAAAAACTAAAAATAGAAATACCAGTTGACCCGGCAATTCCACTCCTTGGAATTTACCCAAAGAATACAACTTCTTAGATTCAAAAAGACATATGCACCCCTATGTTTATCGCAGCACTGTTTACAATAGCCAAGTTATGGAAGCAACCTAAGTGTCCCTCATTAGTGAATGGATAAGGAAGAGGTGGTACATATACACAATGGAATACTATTCAGCCACAAGAAAGAAACAAATTCTACCATTTGCGACAACATGGATGGAGCTGGAGGATGTTATGATCAGTGAAATAAGCCAGGTGGAGAAAGACAAGTGCCTAATGATTTCCCTCATTTGAGGAGTATAACAACAAAGCAAAATTGAAGGAACAAAATAGCAGCAGACTCAGCGACTCCAAGAAGGAACTAGTGGTTACCAAAGGGGAGGGGTGTGGGAGGTGGTTGGGGAAGGAGGGAGAAGGGGATTGAGGGGTATTATGTTTAGTTCACACGGTGTGGGGGGTCATGGGGAAAACTGTAGCACAGAGAAGGCAAACAGTGAATCTGTGGCATCTTACTACACTGATGGACAGTGACTGCATTGGGGTGTGGGTGTGGACTTGATAATATGGTAAAAGTAGTAACCACATTGTTTTTTCATGTGAAACACTTCATAAAGAGTGTATATCAATAATACTTAATAAAAAGTTTTTTAAAAACATACACTTTCATTTTTTAAAAGAAAGAACAAAAAATAGAAAAGTTAGGAAGACAGATGTCATGTTAAGTGTCCTTAACATACACACATGCAAACAATGATAACGATGACAAACGGGTAACAGAAAACTTTGGAAGGTGATGGGTGTTTACGGCCTTGATGGTGGAGGTGGTTTCACAGGTGTATATTATCCCTAAACTCACAAGGCTGTATGCATTAACTATGTACTTCTTTCTACAACTCAATCAATCATACTTCAATAAAATGATTCACAACAAAACCTAAGGTGAATCCAAGCTCCTTTCAAAAACTAACTAAATACAATAAAGTTGACAGATTAAAAAGGTGTTTAGGAAACCCTTTTCCTTAATTTATTTCTTTGCTTTTTTCTTTCTTTCCCTCTCCTTTTTCTCTTCAATTTATATTCTATTAATTTGTTGTCAATGAGCTCTGTTCCTAAAAAACACCTCTTATAGGAGAAATAAGAATCAAGGCAGAATTTTCAACAATTCAAAGGGCCTTGTAAAAACCTAAAAATGCCTTATTTAATTATCACTTAATGAATATACATTCCTTGGGGGATCAAATTTTTAAATATGAGATTTATAGGAACCCACACGTAAAAAGGCAACTAGCAGTGAAAATTATCTAATTTAACCATGAGTTTTACAAATAAATTAGAGTGCCCTAGGAAAAGGGTGTTTCTTTCCCATTGGTAGATGATTTTACAAAACCTGAATTAGAGCTCGTCTTCTAACTTCCAAATCCAGTTTGTTTGTTTCCTTTTTTTCATAACGCCATGCTGTGTCTTCTCATCTATACTTTCTTATAAAGATGTTGTATTCCAGTAAAAAATGGTTAAATATTTTGGAAATGTGCCACTACTTTCATTACAACTCCAGTCACAAAGTAGACACATTATTCAGACCAGTTTTCAAGGACTGAAATTAATGTTTAAATGTTTATCTCCTTGAATGAGATTATATCTTTTTCAGAAAAGGACCGACTAACCGTAGACTGTTCGGGGATGAATTACTGGGAAAATCTGTGGTTGTTGATCTATGGACCGCAATATGTAAGGCTGTTTGTTTCAATGAGGGAGGAGGGATCTGTACTTACAGTCGAATGCTTTGCAGTGAACTGGACCAATGCATCTTTCTCAAAGGAAAATGAGGAAAAAATAATCTATCAAACTCCCGACAACCACCCGGTCAATGTGCCATATTTGTTTAATAAGACACTGTGCTTAGCCCATTCATAACCATCCATTTCCCACACACACACAAAATTTCGACTTTCCCTTTGCCTTTGGTGGGGGCTGAGGCAATTAATGTGCAGCTTGGGAAAGCCCTCCTGCTGAGCAGAGCTAATCAGGGAACTGTTTTCTGAAGACAGAATTCCGAGCTTGCCATGTCTGATTAAGGTTAATGGTAATCATGCATATCAGTATCATGTTATTTGTTCCTCTGGAAGGCCTGGTATTATTTGTATAAATAGCACTATTTAAAGGTTATAATCTACAGTTTGCATTTAAATTGAGGTGCATTTTTTTCCACCAAGTTAAAAAATAAATTTGGGAATCTCTACCTCAAGGAAAAGCTTTTTATTCATGCCTTTTTTCAAACAGGCCTTTGTGGTAAAATTGCATACATTTTGAACAATGACACATTTTTATTTCCTATTTTCTTGAGTTGCATGGCAAGGTGACAGGGAAGGAGAGGGATGAAGGAGGCAGAATTGATTTAAAGCATCATGTGATCGGTGTCTTATCAGGCGTTTTAAAGATAATTGTTCATTTATTCTTCATAATGACTATGTAACATGACCATTGTTGCCTTTACCTCGCAGAATGGAAATAAGGTCTAAGAAAGCTTAGTTACTCGACCATTCTAACAGCTCTGAAGTGTTAAAGCCAAGAAGAAAGTGGAGGTCTGTGTGATGCACACATTTGGAGCCTGATTAAACTATTTATATCAGGACAACATGCTGGGGGGATATCTTAATAGTTGGATGATAACGGACAAGCCAAATTTCTCTGAGCCTTAGTTATCTTACATTTAATGTAGCATTGCTAAATAATCTATTTTCTTATCTGTATGTCCTTGAGCCAATTCAAAGAAATCTCTGTGCCTTAGTTTTCTCTCTATAAAATGAGAATAATTATAGATATATCTCATAGGCTTGTTATGAGGACTGGATGAGCTGGCATATGTAAAACATTTAAAAGATCCCTGACATAATGCAAGCTTCTGTAAGTGTAGTTATTGTTAAGGTTAAAGATAATGGATGTCAAATGTACAGCATAGCAAAAGGAAGATCAGCATTGGTAATTGGGAGTCAGTAGTAGCAATGGTAACAGTAGCAGTTCAGTGGAGTACCATATTACTATTATGGTAATACAGTATTTTTGGTACTATATTATACTGTGTGTTATAGAATAATATACTATATATTGGTACTATATTTTGATACTATATCTACTATTGATAAAGTAGTCCTGGTAAATCAAGGACTAATTAGCATCCAATATAATAAGCATGTTATGGGAAGAACAGATCACTATCTGGGGACAAAATTTGAATAGTGAATGACTTTTCCAATAGCTAATAATTAATCCTGAATTTCTAGATATACACTGATTGTTTAATAAATTCTTCCATTAGCTTTGAGAATATGACTATTTTATGCCTTAGTTTCATCTGCCTTCGGATTATTTTTTTCACTTTTTTCCAGAGTGACCTTTCACAAATATAACTTTTATCATATTCTTCATATATTTCAGTCTTGCAATGTTTCCACTGAATTTTTCAGATTGCTTGTTTCTGTTCTTCCTAAAACGTGTTTTTCTTCTATGTTTCTAGGAACTATCCCACAGTTTAGATAGAATTTCTTTTTAAAAACTTAAATGATATATTGCACTTAAAATATAAGTATGTATGGCATGTCTACTACATTTCATTCTGAGGTTTTATGAGGCAAAATGGAAAAAGTGTGCATGAACTCTTACACTAATTTAATAATAATTGTAATTGCATATGCCATGCAATGGGCTTCTTTTAAATTTCTGTACAATTGCTTGGAGTCTTAAAATCTGGAAAGTGGTAGTCTCCACATGCGGATTTGATTTTCTAATTTACTTTCTGCTTTTTACCAGCATAACTTTATAAATTGCTGTGTCAAGTTTGGTTTCCTGGTTGCCTTGTGGAGATGCTTTATAATAGTGCATAGGCCAAGAAACTCGCTAAAATAAGCATTCATAACCTAGTACATAGGGTGGTACTGATTGACCAGAACTCACCAGTATGTAGCTCATCCGATGTCCGCCATAACTGTTGCAAGTGGTTCCCGTTCTCCTTAAGCTCCATTTTGACATTACAATGCAGAAAGTGGCTTTGTTTTTTATTTCTCCAGGATTAATATCACTGAAAATGAAAAGCTAAGCAAGCATTTACTTTTTCCTGATCCTCTTGAGCCCACCTGCTTCACAAGTTCTTATTCTCGCCTACATTCAAATACTAACCATTCTGTTTGGAAACTCAATTAACTTAATTCTTACCTAATACAGGGATGGAACAGTACATGTTCCAAAATGACTCCTGAAAAATGCTAAAATTATATCTTCATTTTCTCCCTCTTGTAAGTTTCAAGTAAAACACATCCCCAAATCCCCAGCAGACTAAAATACTTTCCCAGCTTCCTATACTTTCAATTTATGAGTTTAATTTGCACTGTTATGTTTTGCTTTTTAATCAATTATTTGCTTGTTTCTAATTTTAATCACACTTAGAGAGTTCACTTATAGTTCTACCTTAGTCCTGGCAGTGTTATTTTACAGGTAACAGAGCTATATCAATTTTATGCAACTTCAGCACCCTTGATCTAACTTCCTTTCTACAAAGCCCTTTGCTCTCTCAGCTTCCAGCCCATTGTATTACATCAGCTCTCTTCCTGTAACAAAAACTGTCTAGATCAGTGATGGCAAAAAGAGATTAACTCCTCCAGAGGAAAGGTTGCATACTGCATGTATATAATTCAATCAAATGTACAGAAACATCTTACTACCTTTCTTGGAGGAGAGATTGAAAAAAATGATCCAATGTTGTTTAACTTGAGAAAAATGTTATTGTTATGGGTGTTGCAGCACGTGTAATGATTTTGTAAATTTATCTAAATATGCAAAAATAATATTATAATTACTTTAAGAATATGCATTAGGAGTATGAAAGATTAAGAGCATGTGTTTATCTTCTCTCCTCCTTTAAATACCACTGAGAATATGGTAGAGGAATGTTAACCAAAAGGAAGCAAGAAAACAAGAGCAGGAAAAATTGCTTGATGCATTTTTTTTTTTTTTATGAAAAGCAGGTAGGTGATGCCTAAACTAAATGGTTTCCTGGGAGATTCTAAGGAGAATGAAATTAAATACTCCTGCAGAACCATGGACAGTCCCAACATTTTTGTATCTATTACAAGAGAAAGTGAGGTGAAGAATAGAGGTCAAAATTGAAAAATGGATGGACAGAATACATAAGAAATAGATATTGCTGAAAATAAAAAGCAATCCTTACATGCACTGTGTGAACTTAATGATATTATCATTCCCACTTATAGATATGGAAATTGCAGATAAATTGACTTGTTTAGGATTAAATATTAAATAAGTGATGGAACGTTAAACTGAAACAGGCTGTCTTCAGGTGCTGTGCTCTTACTCTTGCACTCCACTTCGTATACAGTGCACACACACACAACTTATCTAGCAGTGTGAAACAGTGCAATGCACATTTACAAAATACACAGGCAATAGGAGAAACACTCAGAGGTGAAATCATTGCCTCAGGGGTTAAGCCTAGAGTGTCAACAGAGGTGGAATCAGGTCTTAAAATATTAGCCTTTTAGTAATATTTTACTTTTTATCAGTACTTTATTTTTTAGAGTACTTTAGCTTTTCAGCAAAATTGAGAGGAAGATACTCAGACTTTCCATATAGCCATGCCCCTTACATGTGTAGTCTTCCCATTTTCCAAATACCCTGACAGAAAGACATATTTGTTAAAATTGATGAGCCTAGTTTGACTCATTATAATCACCCAAAGTCTGTAATTTACTTTTCAGTTTATTCTTGTATGTACTATGGGTTTGACAAATGTAAACAGATGTATATATCATTGTAGAATCATACAAAATAGTTTCACTGCCCTAAAAATCTTCTGTGCATTGCCTATTCATGCTCTCTGCACATCAGTAAACCCCTCACAACCACTAATATCTTTATTGTCTCTGTAGTTTTGCCTTTTCTAAAATGTCATATAGTTAGAATCATATAATATGTAGCCATTACAGAATGCTTCTTTCACTTAGTAATATGCATTTAGGTTCTTCTATGTCTTTCATGGCTTGCAAGTTCACTTCCATTTTGCACTAAATAATTTTGCATTGTCTGGATGCACCACAGCTTATTTATCCATTCACCTAAAGAAGGACATCTTGGTTGCTTCCAAGTTTTGGTCACTATAAATAAGCAGCTATAAGCTATCTGTGTGCAAGTTTTTGGGTGGACATAAATTTTCAATTCACTTGAGTAAAGACAAAAGGTAGTGATGGCCAGATCATATACTAACTGTATATTTAGTTTTGTAAGAAACTACCAAACTGTCTTACAAATTAGCCATACCATTTTGCATTCCCACCAGCAATGAATGAGAGTTCCTGTTATTCCCCATCCTTGTCGGCACACAGCTTTGTCTGTGTTCTGGCTTTTGGCTATTCTGGTCGATGTTGTAGTGGTACAGCATTGTTGTTTTAATTTCAATTTCCCTGATGACACATAATGTGAAGCAGCTTCCCACATGGTTATTTTTCATCTGTATATCATCTGCAGTGAGGTTTTTAAAGGATTTTGTCCATTTTTAATAGGGTTGTTTGTTTTCTTATTTTTTATTATTGCAAAGTCTTTGTATATTTAGGATAATAGTCCTTTAACAGATGTGTCTTTTGAAAACTTTTTCTTCCAGTCTCTGGTTTTATCTTTCTTTTGGAATTGTCTTTCTCAGAACAGAAGTTTTTAGTTTTAATGAAGCCCAGCTTGTCCATTATTTTTTCATAGAGCATGCTTTTGGTGGTGTATCTAAGAAGTCATCACCAAACCCAAGGTTCATCTAGGTTTTCTCCTATTCTATCCTCTAGGAGTTTTATACTTTTGTGTTTTACTTTTAGGCCAATGATACAGTTTGAATTAATTTTTGCGAAGGTTTTAAAGACTGTTGTTTTTACATGTGCATGTCCATGTATTGAAATTGGTTAGTGTTAACTTTGTCTTTCAACTTTGTGTTGGCTATTTCTGGGATTTTTGCCTCTCTCTGTAAGCTTTAAAATGAGCTTATCAATATCCAAAATAGCTTGCTGGTGGTTTCAAGATGGGAAAAACTGTTATCTTGACAATACTGAGTCTCCCTATCCATGAACATGGGATATTTTCCATTTATATTTACTTCTTATTTGATTTTCTTCATCAGAATTTTGTAGTTTCCTCATGTAAATCTTGTACATATTTTGTTGACTTAAAACTAAGTATTTCATTCTTTGGATCCTAATGTAAATGATATTGTGTTCTTAATATCAAATTCCATTTGCTATTGCTGGTTTATAGGAAACCAGTTGAGTTTTGTATATTAACCTTGTATCCCACAACCTTGCTATTATCGCTTGTTAGTGCCAAGTATTTTGCAGTTGATTCTTTCAGATTTTCTACATAGATGATCAGGTCTTCTGCAGACAAAGACAGTTTTATTTCTTCTTTCCCAGTGTTTATGCATTTAATTTCCTTTTCTTGTTTTAATACATTAGCCAGAACTTCTAACACAATGTTATAAAAGAATACTGTGATGAGAATCCTAGCCTGGTACTTGATCATGCAAGCTTCAGTTTTTCACCATTAAATATGATATTAACTGTAGGGTTTTTGTAGATATTCTTTGTCATGTTAAGGAAGTTCCTTTTTATTTCTAATTTGCTGAGAGTTTATTTAAAAGGTGTAGAATTTTGTCAAATGCCTTTCCTGCATCTGTTTAAGTAGTCATGTGATATTTTTCTTATCTTGTTGATGTGATTGATTATCCTATTTGATCTTTAAATGTTGAAGCATGCTTGTATACCTGAGATAAATTCAATGATATATAATTCCTTTTAGAATTTAAAAAATTTTTATTTGCTAATATTCTGTTAAAGATTTTTGCATCTATGGTCATCTGAGATGTTGGTTTGTAGTCGTCCTACCTTATAATAACTTAGCCTGATTTTGGTGTTAGAATAATAATGCTGGCCTCATAGAATGAGGTAGGAAGTATTCCCTCTGTTTCTATCTTCTGAAAAAGATTGCAAAGACTTGCTATAATTTCTTCCTTAAGTGTTTGGTAGAAGTCACTGATGAACCCATGTGGGCCTGGTGCTTTCTGTTTAGGGGGAGGTTATTAATTATTGATTAAATTTGTTTAATAGATATGGGTTTATTCAGATATGAGTTTTGTATGAGCGTTGGCAGACTGTGTCTTTTAAGGAATTGATTTATTTCATCTGGGTTATCTAATTTGTAAGCAGAGTTTTTCACAGTATTCCTTTATTTCCTTTCATTTTCCAAGGGACATGTAGTTATGTCCCATCTTTCATTTCTTTTTTTTTTATAATTCATTTTGGTATCATTAATCTACAATTACATGTGCAATACCATGGCAATTAAACTACCTCCTTATCAGGTCCCCACCACCAACCCCATTACAGTCACTGTCCATCAGCGTAGTGAGATGCTATAGAGTCACTACTTGTCTTCTCTGAGTTGTACAGCCCTCCCCGTGTCCCCCAACATTACATCTGCTAATCATAATGCCCCTTTTACCCTCTTATCCCTCCCTTCCCACCCATCTTCCCCAGTCCCTTTCCCTTTGGTAACTATTAGTCCGTTCTTGGGTTCTGTGAGTCTGCTGCTGTTTTGTTCCTTCAGTTTTTTTTTCTTTGTTCTTATACTCCACATATGAGTGAAATCATTTGATACTTGTCTTTTTCAGCTTGGCTTATTTCACTGAGCATAATACCCTCCAGCTCCATCCATGTTGTTGCAAATTGTAGGATTTGTTTTCTTCTTATGGCTGAATAATATTCCATTGTGTATATATACTACTTCTTCTTTATCTATTCATCTACTGATGGACACTTAGGTTGCTTCTATTTCTTGGCTATTGTAAATAGTGCTGCAATAAACCGAGGGGTGCATATGTCTTTTTCAAACTGGGCTGCTGCATTCTTAGGGTAAATTCCTAGGAGTGGGATTCCTGGGTCAAATGGTATTTCTATTTTGAGTTTTTTGAGGAACCTCCATACTGCTTTCCACAATGGTTGAACTAATTTGCATTCCCACCAGCAGTGTAGGAGGGTTCCCCTCTCTCCACATCCTCACCAACATTTGTTGTTGTTTGTGTTTTGGATGTTGGCCATCCTCACTGGTGTGAGGTGATATCTCATTGTGGTTTTAATCTGCATTTCTCTGATGATTAGCGATGTGGAGCATCTTTTCATGTGCCTGTTGGCCATCTGAATTTCTTCTTTAGAGAAGTGTCTATTCATGTCCTCTGCCCATTTCTTAATTGGATTATTTGCTTTTTGTTTGTTAAGGTGCATGAGTTCTTTATATATTTTGGATGTCAATCCTTTATCAGATACATCATTCATTTCTCATATTAACGTATATTTTTTTCTCTTCAATTTGTTATAGTTAGCCTGGCTAAAGACTAATTGATTTTATTGATCTTTTCAAAGAACCAGCTGTTGGTTTTGCTGTTTTTCTCTGTTGCTTTCCTGTTTTCAATTTCATTGATTAATTTTCTATTCTCATTATTTCTTTTCTTCTTCATACTTTGAATTTAATGTTTTCTTCCTTGTCTAGTTTCTAAGGTGGAAACTTCTGATTTTAGATCTTTTTTCTTTTCTACTATACACATTCAATGCTACAATTTTCTCTCAAAGCCTTGCTTTTGCAACACCCTGCAAATCCTTGTAGGCTGTATTTTTATTTTCATTTAGTTCGAAATATTGAAATTTTTTTCTTGATATGTTTTTCTTTGATCCACATGGTTTCTTAGGAGTGTATTGTTTTTCTCCACATATATCTGGAGTTTCCATTTTCCTTTCTGTTATTGATTTCTTGTTTAATTCCCTTATGATCCTAAAGCAGATATCGTTTTATTTCCATTGTTTTTAAGTTGTTAAGGTGTATTTTTATGGCCCAGAATGTGGTCTATCTTAGCATATGTTCCAGGTGAGCTTAAGAAAAATGTGTAATCTGCTTTTGTTCGATGAAGTATTCTATAGATGTCAATTATACCCTGTTGGTTGCTTGCACTACCACTATATCTATATCTTTATTGATTTTCTGTCTGCTGGATCTATTTTTACCTAATGTATTTTTGATAGTCTCTTCTTAGGTACATACATGTTAAGAAATGTTATGTCTTCTTGAAGAATTGACCCCTTTATCATTCCATAATGTCTTTCTTTATCACTGATAATTTTCTTTAATTTGAAGTATGTTCTGTCTGAAATTAATATAGCTAACTTCTTCATTCTTTTGATTAGTGATATGATGGTAATTTTTATCCTTCACTTTTAATCTATATGTGTATTCATATTTAAAGTGGGTTTCTTATAGACAACATATAATTAGGTCTTATTTTTTGAACCACACTATCACTACCTTTTTATTGGTGCATTTAGACCATTACATCAAAGTGATCATTGATATAGTTGGATTAAAATCTACTATATTTGTTACTGTTTTCCATTTATTGCCCGTGTATTTGTTCTTATCTTTGTCTTACATTCTTTTTCTGTCTTTTGTGGTTCTATTTGAGCATTTTATATGATTCCATTTCTCTTCTTTTTAATATATCAGTTATGTTTCTTTTTTTAGTGGTTACCCTAGAGTTTGCAATATATATATGGCTAATCCAAGTCAAATAACACTATACCACTTCACAGGTAGTGTGAGTACATTATAGTAACAAAATGCTCCTTCCTCTCATCCCTTGTATTATTGCTATAATTCATTTTACTTATATACAAGCATATATATGCACATATATGAACATAAGATGTGTACATAGCATACATAATCAAATACTTTATTGACATTATTTTTGAACAAATTGTTATATGTTAGATCAGTTAAGAATAAGACAAATAAAAGTTTTTTTTTAATTTTACCTTCACTTCTTCCTTCTTTCATGACCTCCTTTCTTTCTGTAGATCAAAGTTTCTGACCTATGTTATTTTTTTCTCGCTAAAGAACATTTCTCACATATTTCTGGCAACAATTCCCTCAATTTTTGTTTGTCTGATAAAGTTTTTATTTCTCCTTCACATTACAAGTATTATTTCACAGCGTACAGAATTGTAGTTTGGTGGTGGTTTTATTTTTAATCTCTCAACACTTTAAATATTTTACTCCACTCTCTTCTTACTTGCATGGTTTCTGATGAGAATTTGGATGTATTATCTTTGTTCCTTCAGAGGTAAGGTGTAAATATTTTATCAGGCTTCTTCAGAATATTTTCCTTATCTTTAATTTTCTGTAGTTTGATAATGATATGCTTAGATGTAGTTTATCCTGCTTGGTATTCTCTGACTCCAGGATCTGTAGTTAGGTGTCTAACATTAATTTGGAAAACTTTTCATTCATTATTGTTTCAAATATTTCTTCTGTTCCTTTCTCTTCCTTCCCTTTCTGGTATCACATTTCGTGTATGTTATACCTTTTTAGTTTTTCCACAGTCCTCAGATATTCAATTCTGGTTTTTTCTTTTTAGTCTTTGTTCTTTTTGCTTTTCAGTTCTTAAGGATGCTATTTATATATCATGTAGCTCAGAGATCCTTTCCTCAGCCATTTCAAGTCTACTAGTAAGTCCATCAAAGGAATTCTTCATTTCTGTTAGTGTTTTCTATTTCTAGTGTTTCTTTCTTAGGATTTCCATATTTCTGTTTACATTGTTCTTCCATGTAATCTATTTTACCCATTTTAGCCCTTAACATATTAATTATACTTGTTTTGAGTTCTTGGTGTGATAATTCCAGTATCTCTGCCATGTATAGTTCTGATGATTGCTCTGTCTCTTCAAATTGTTTTTGACTTTTGATCTGCCCTGTAATTTTTTTAATAGCTGCATATGTTGTACTGGGTAAAAGGAACCACTGTAAATAGGCCCTTAGTAATGGGGTGTTGTGTAGGTAGAGGGAAATAGTCCATAGACCTGTGATTAGGTGTCAGACTTTTAGTGGACTCATACCTCTTGACTATGAGTTGCAGAAGTGTTTCTCAGGTTTTTTCTGCCTCCGTGTGGGACAGGATGGCTAGAGTGGACTCTGGTGGACTCTAGTAGAGTTGGGTTTTCTTTTTCCTGAGGTCAATGAGGTGCTGATAATATCCCAACAGGCTAGGCTCCAGTTAACTTGTTTCCCCTGAGGATAGACCTTGTTAAGAACAGAGTGCTGTGATGTATCTCAAGCAGTTCTTTCTCTCCTCTCCTTGTAGTAAGGAAGAGGGAATTTACCTCCAATATTTACTATGGGAACCTAGTTGAGCTCTGAGGTAATTCTCATAATATTGTGGGGAACCCCTTACATACAGGACCCCCTGCAGTTTAAATCTCAGCCTTGGCCATTCTGAGCCATCAGTTCCAGTTCAGGTTTTCCTATGACAGTGCTGGCTCCTGGGGAGGTTTCCACTCATGAGCCACTGCTCCCCTACAAGTCATAACTCCCTGTATTTTCTTTGATTCTTCTGTTTTGGGGGCAGTGTTTTGCCATGTATCCTCCCCTCTCTTATGGATCCAAGGAGAGTTTGATCTCTCAGTCTGTTCAGCTTTTTATCTCTTGTTAGGATGGAGTAGAGACTTTCAAGTTCCTTACATGCAGAACCAGAAATCGGAAGCTTATTTTTTTATGCTGCTCTATTTGTATGTAAAAATTCATTTAAAAAATAATGAGAACTGTATTAGAAGCATGTGAATATAAATATGCACACATATTTGGGACAGAGCTATTGCTTTTGTAATTCATATCTTCTACGACTTTGTATTTCCATTTTCCCCCATAAAATATGTTTATCTACTTTATCCTGAACTCCTGCCAAGTTTTGCTGTATGTATTTCAGTGCTAGGTTAGTGAGTGGCTACAAGTTCATGAGTATTGTAACCTCTTGGAAAAGGAATGGATTTTACTGAATGAAAGTCTTCTCTTTCACTTTCAATCTTTTTGGGTTGAAATCTATATGGTCTAGTACACACCAGTTTTTTGTGTATGTTGCCATTAAAATATTAGAATTTTTCCTGCAATAAATTTTTTTCTAATTCTCTCTACATTTTTAGATCATCCATCCAAAGTACATTTTAATTATTCATATAATGTTTATTTAAATATAATCTGACATTATTTGTACTTTCCTAGATGATTTAACCTGTTTTTATTTGCTGTGAATCCTAATACATTTGGAATTATTCTTCTCTCTGATTTTCTGTTTCTAATTGCTGTGTTTTTGTATGCTATTTTCCCTCATATTCTGCCTCAGTAGAGTTCAGCACATTTTTTTTTTATTGCTTCTGAGGTTATACATTTCACTGCTTTTTATGGTAGCCAGTACATCTTAATGCAAAATTTCAAGCATATTTTCTACAGTAGTGTAAGACAGATAATAATTTATAAAGTCCTATAAAATACAAGAATTACTCTACTTTTATTTCTATTCATATGCCTCCCACTACTCACTGTCATGTTTTGCTGCCTAAAAGTTTACATTGGCCATTTTAGAAAAAGCATTTAAAAATCACAGTTTAATTCCCACTTCTGAGAGCAGATGGAAGTTTCTCTTTACTACTTTAATCAGGGTCAGTTGTGTTATTTAGAGGTTTTCTATCTTAGATATCCAAGATCCACTAGATTTTTGTATCATGCCAAGTTTTAGAGAGTAAACATTTAATTTTCATTCTCCTTGCAGGTTTTTAGACTTTGATTCAGAGTAAGATTTTTGCTTATATTGTCACCGGGCCAACAACTCAAAATAATTCACAAGTCATACAGAATCTTCCAAGCTAAGATAGAAAAACTGTCCATGTTCACACATACAAATTAAATCAGACAATCATGATATTTTTATAAACTATTTTTCATGAAATTAGGTGGAATGGAGTAGTTGGACATATAAAAATTATGTAAAAGATTAAACTGCTCTACAAAAGTGATTTAAAATATGAGAGGAGGTGATGCTTATCAAAAGTACATTGTAGCTCAGATTTAAATATACACACAGCTGGAAGTCATTTTACTTTTCATAAGCAAATCATTTGTAATGACTTCATTATCACAAATATCATCTGCAGAAGAATTGATAATTACTGAATGATTCCTGTAAAATGAATAGATGAATTTAGCAAAATTATTTCAGTAAAAATGTCCAAATACTGCAAGTCCCTATATCTGTTACACATACTGAATTGATAAATATAAACACAGTGGTCTTTGCAAGATGCAACAGTTTTTGAAGACACAGATATGCAAACTGGAAATTCTACTAAGTCTCATGTTCCTATGTTTCTTGCCCTTGCAGCTGTGGAATGTAGCAGAGCAATTATTTGTCTATGGTAGAGGAGAGGAAAAGGAGGGTAGACCTAAGTGTTCCTACCGCGGTGCCTTACCTTAAATTCCATGAAATAATTATGATAATCCATTTTACAGATGAAGAAATAGAGAACTAAACCAAGGCTAGTAATAAGATAATGTATTAGTTGCCTGCTGAAATCTTCACCTAAATGTTGTACCACACACTATAAGCTCAACCCACTCCAAAGAAATTATGTATCTAGTTCCTAAAACCTAGGTCTGAACATTGCTAGAACTTAGTCATGAATGTTGACTTTTCTCTCTGTCTTACATCCCACACTCAACTATCACCACGTTCGATTGATGCTATTAACTGAATTGCCAGAATTGTTGCAATAGGCCTTACAATAATTTTTCTGCCCTCTCTCTAGTTATGTACTTCTGAAAATCCAATCTACATACGTTTACAGGAAAATCTCTCTTTGAAGAAAATCGGAAAACCTATTATATTTATTTCATAGCCAAAAATATGTTTTTAGAAAATTATATAAGCCACACATTCGATTGTCTTGAAAAAAGACTTGAAAATGGAAAGGCACCAAGTTTCTGAATAAGAAGAGGTACTATGAAGATGTCAGTCTTCTATTAATATGTAACATAATACAAGTTCAATCAAATAATTAAAGAAATTTACAGGAATCTCTTGAACATAAAAACTTACCCAAACAATTACAAATTTGATCTTTAACAATAAATTCACCAAAGGAAGATTTGAAGAAAAATAACAGGGATGTCTTACTCTTTCAGCTCTCAAGACACAACATAAAACTATCATAATTTTTAGATTTCATAAACATATTTGATTTAATACTTAGGAACAGAATAAAACAATCAAACGTGAAATAAAATATATAAATACCTCGTTCCTAGATTCTCAGCAATGGTACATAACTGATCATTGAGGAGAAAGGGGTGGGGTTACAAAGAGTACCCTCACAGTTACTACAAACACAGGAACTTCCTTACAGATGCAGCAGGCCATCTCTGATGGTATAACAGCCGCATCAAAAAAAAATTAAGGACCACTGATAACATGTAATAAAACAGCATTTAAAATGAGTGGGGAAAAATAAAGATAATCTCATAAATTAAGCTGGGATATTTAATTACCAAAGATATCCAAAGAGAGTTAACTTTAAGAATTAAAACATAAAAACTATCAAAATTAGAATATGAAAATTAAGTTTTATCTGAATTTGGAGTGATATGGCTTTCTTAAATAAAAAGAAAAGAATAAAAAGTGAATTACAGGATTTCAGGGAAGATGGCAGTATAAGCAGGGTGGCGGAAATCTCCTCCCAAAACCATAAATATTTATGAAAATACAACAAATACAACTATTCCTAAAAGAGAGAACAGAAAATATAGGATGGCACCCAGCCTGCAGCTACACCTGAGAGGAGATACGGAACTGCAACCCGGTGGGACCCAAGCACTGCCCCACCTCAGGGCACAGGTGAGAGAAGAAGATTCAGAGCAGGGAGGGAGTAGAAGAACAGGCCCATGAAATAACCAGCCCTGGTGATCTGTTCCGGGAACACTGACACACATCGCGTGGTGCACCAGAGATTGGAGAGTCAGAGGTGCAGGATCTGAGCCAGGGAACGCACCCAGGTCCTCTCAGCCACTCCCTGGGACAAAAAAAAAGTGCGCGCCTTTTTAGCGATCTTAAAGAGGCAGGGGCCCAACGGAGGAGCAGGATCATCCCAGCACACTCAGTCCAGCAGTCTGGGAGTCCTGTGAAATTTCGGACCCCTTGGCTGGCGACTGGAAAAAAGAAGCCGCACTGAGACTTCCCACAGAGATCAGCAGCCTCCCATTCGTTCCCGCCCCAGCCAGAGCTACAAAGGGCCCTGCGGAGCTGCGCGGTCATGGCTGCGGAATAGTGGAGCAGCAGCACCACCTACAGCATCCTCACAGAATCTACTCCCAGCGGCCGTTTTTTTCCTTTTCCTTTTTCTTTTCTTTTTCTTTCTTTCCTTTTTCTTTTCTCTTTTCTTTCATTCCCTTTTTTTCTCTTTTTATTTCTTTTTCTTTAAAAAGTCTTCAGGAGCCCAGCTGACATACATGACACCTATCAGCAACCACTTCTATCGCCATGAAAATACAGAGGAATATGGTACAAAGCTTACCCAGACCCAGACAACACTATAGGGGGAGTCTGATGGGATGTAAATGTACAATCTTCCTGAAAAAGAATTCAGAATAAAAGTCATAACCATACTGACAGACCTACAAAGAAATAGGCAAGAGCTGAGGGAGGAAGTGAGGGAAGTGAGGAAAGACTATGCAGAAATGAGACAAGCCATTGATGGGCTTAGCACCAGACTAGACAAGATACAAGAGACTGTTAATGGAATAGAAATCAGAGAACAAGAATACAGAGAAGCTGAGGTAGAGAGAGATACAAGGATCTCTGGGAATGAAAGAATATTAAGAGAACTGTGTGACCAATCCAAATGGAACAATATTCGCATTATAGGAGTACCAGAGGAAGAAGAGAGAGAAAAAGGGATAGAAAGTGTCTTTGAAGAAATAATTGCTATAAACTTCCCCATGCTGGGGAAAGAAGTAGTATCACAGTCCACGGAAGCCACAGATCTCCCAATACAAGGGACCCAAGGAAGACAACACCAAGACATGTAATAATTAAAATGGCAAAGATCAAAGATAAAGACAGAGTATTAAAGGCAGCTAGAGAGAGAAAAAAGATCACCAACAAAGGAAAACCCATCAGACTATCATCAGACTTCTCAACAGAAACCTTACAGGCCAGAAGAGAATGGCATGATATATTTAACGTGATGAAACAGAAGGGCCTCGAACCAAGAATACTGTATGCAGCATGATTATCATTTAAATATGACAGAGGGATTAAACAATTTCCAGACAAGCGAGAGTTGAGAGACTTTGCCCCTCATAAACCACCTCTACTGGGTATCATAAAGGGATTGCTCAAGATGGAAGCACTACTAAGGCTAAAAAGATGTCACCAGAGAAAATAAATTCACAGCAAAGAAAACAGACCATCCAAACACTAACTAAAGGCAAAGAATAAAACACCTAGTATAAAAAGAATGAAGGAGGAAGAATAAGAAGGGAGAGAAATAAAGAAACATCAGACTGTGTTCACAATAACTTAACAAGAAAGTTAAGTTAGATTGTAAGATAGTAAAGAAGCAACCCTCGAACCTTTGGTAACCACGAATCTAAAGCTAGCAATGGCAATAAGTACATATCTATCGATAATCACCCTAAATATAAATAGACTGAATGTACCAATCAAAACACATAGAGTAATAGAATGGATAAAAAACCAAGACCCATCTATGTGTTGCTTACAAGAGACTCACCTCAAACCCAAAGATATACACAGACTAAAAGTGAAGGGATGGAAAAAGATATTTCATGCAAACAACAAGGAGAAAAAAACAGGTGTTGCAGTACTTGTATCAGACAAAATAGACTTCAAAACGAAGAAAGTAGCAAGAGATAAAGAAGGACATTACATAATGAGAAAGGGGTCAGTCCAACAAGAAGATATAACCATTATAAATATATATGCATCCAACACAGGAGCATCGGCATATGTTAAACAAATACTAACAGAATTAAAGGAGGAAATAGAAAACAATGCAGTCATTTTAGGAGACTTCAACACACCACTCGCTCCAAAGGACATATCAACCAGACAGAAAATAAGTAAAGACATAGAGGCACTGAACAACACACTAGAACAGATGGACCTAACAGACATCTACAGAACTCTGCACCCAAAAGCAGCAGGAGACACATTCTTCTCAAGTGCACATGGAACATTTTCCAGAATAGACCACATACTAGGCCACAAAAAGAACCTCAGTAAGTTCAAAAATATTGAAATTCTAAAAATCAACTTCTCAGATCACAAAGGTATAAAACTAGAAATAAATTTTATAAAGAAATCAAAAAGGTTCATAAATACATGGAGACTTAACAACATTCTCCTATATAATCAATGGGTCAATGACCAAATTAAAACAGAGATGAAAGAGTATTTGGAGACCAATGACAACAATACCACACAGCCACAAATTCTGCGGGACACAGCAAAGGCTGGTCTAAGACAAAAATATATTGCAATCCAGGCCTATTTAAAGAAGGAAGAACAATCCCAAATGGATAATCTAAAGACACAAATATTGAAACTGGAAAAAGAAGAACAAATGAGGCCCAAAGCCACCAGAAGGAGGGACATAATAGAGATTAGAGAAGAAATAAATAAAATTGAGAAGAATAAAACAATAGAAAAAAATCAATGAAACCAAGAGTTGGTTCTTTGAAAAAATAAACAAAATAGATAAACCCCTATCCAGATTTATTAAGAGAAAAAGAGAATCTACACACATAAACAGAATCAGAAATAAGAGAGGAAAAATCATGACGGAACCCACAGAAATAAAAAGAATCATAAGAGAATTCTATGAGAATCTATATGCTAACAAGTGGGAAAACCTAGAAGAAATAGACAACTTCTTAGAAAAATACAACCTTCCAAGACTGACCAAGCAAGAAACAGAAAACATAAACAGACCAATCACCACCAACAAAATCGGTAATCAAAAAATTACCGAAGAACAAAACCCCCGGGCCAGATGGATTCATCTCTAAATTCTATCAGACATATAAAGAAGAAATAACACCCATTCTCCTTAAGGTTTTCCAAAAAATAGAAGAGGGAATACTTCCAAACTCTTTCTATGAAGCCAACATCACTCTAATACCAAACCTGGCAAAGACCTCACCAAAAAAGAAAATTACAGACCAATATCCCTGATGAACGTAGATGCAATAATACTCAACAAAATATTAGCAAACCGAATTCAAAAATACATCAAGAGGATCATACACCATGATCAAGTGGGATTCATCCCAGGGATGCAAGGATGGTACAACATTCGAAAAATCTGTCAACATCATCCACCACATCAACAAAAAGAAGAACAAAAACCACATGATTATCTCCATAGATGCTGAAAAAGCATTAGACAAAATTCAACATCCATTCATGATAAAAACTCTCAACAAAATGAGTATAGAGGGCAAGTACCTCAACATCATTAAGGCCATATATGACAAACCCACAACCAACATCATACTTAAAAATGAGAAGCTGAAAGCTTTTCATCTAAGATCAGGAACAAGACAGGGATGCCCACTCTCCCCACTGTTATTCAACACAGTACTGGAGGTCCTAGCCACGACAATCAGACAAAACAAAGACATACAAGGCATCCAGATTGGTAAAAAAGAAGTCAACTTGTCACTATTTGCAGATGACATGATATTGTACATAAAAAACCCTAAAAGACTCCACTCCAAAACTACTAGAACTAATATCTGAATTCAGCAAAGTTGCAGGATACAAAATTAACACAGAAATCTGTTGCTTCCCTATACACTAATGATGAACTAACAGAAAGAGAAATCAGGAAAACAATTCCATTCACAATTGCATCAAAAAGAATAAAATACCTAAGAATAAACCTAAGGAAGGAAGTGAAAGACCTATACCCTGAAAACTACAAAACACTCCTAAGAGAAATTAAAGAGGACACTAACAAATTGAAATTCATCCCATGCTCTTGGCTAGGAAGAATACACATAGACAAAATGACTATACTATGTAATGCAATCTACAGATTCAATGCAATCCCTATCAAAATACCAACAGCATTCTTCAATGAACTGGAACAAATAACTCTAAAATTCATATGGAACCACAAAAGACCCTGAAAAGCCAAAGCAATCCTGAGAAGGAGGAATCAAACAGGGGGAATTATGCTCCCTGACTTCAAGCTCTACTACAAAGCCACAGTAATCAAGACAATTTGGTGTTGGCACAAAAACAGACCCACAGACCAGTGGAACAGAATAGAAAATCTAAACATTAACCCAAACATATATAGTCAATTAACATATGATAAAGGAGCCTTGGATATACAGTGGGGAGATGATAGCCTCTTCAGCAGCTGGTGTTTGAAAAACTGGACAGCTACATGTAAGAGAATGAAACTGGACTACTGTCTAACCCCATACACAAAGGTAAACTCAAAATGGATCAAAGACCTGAATGTAAGTCATGAAACCATAAAACTCTTAGAAAAAAACACAGGCAAAAATCTCTTGGACATAAACATGAGTGACTTCTTCATGAACATATCACCCCGGGCAAGGGAAACAAAAGCAAAAATAAACAAGTGAGACTATATCAAGGTGAAAAGCTTCTGTACAGCATAGGACACCATCAGTAGAACAAAAAGACATCCTACAGTATGGGAAAATATATTCATAAATGACATATCCGATAAGGGGTTGACTTACAAAATATATAAAGAACTCACGCACCTCAACAAACCAAAAGCAAATAATCCAGTTAAGAAATGGGCAAAGGACATGAATAGACACTTCTCTAAAGAAGAAATTCAAATGGCCAACAGGCACATGAATAGATGATCCACATCGCTAATCATCAGAGAAATGCAAATTAAAAACACAGTGAGATATCACCTCACACCAGTAAGGATGGCTACCATCCAAAACACAAACAACAACAAATGTTGGCGAGGTTGTGGAGAAAAGGGAACCCTCCTACACTGCTGGTGGGAATGCAAATTAGTTCAACCATTGTGGAAAGCAGTGTGGGGGTTCCTCAAAAAACTCAAAATAGAAATATGATTTGACCCAGGAATCCCACTCCTAGGAATTTACCCTAAGACTGCAGCAGCCCAGTTTGAAAAAGACTTATGCACCCCTATGTTTATTGCAGCACTTTTTATAATAGCCAAGAAATGGAAGCAACCTAAGTGTCCATCAGTAGATGAATGGAGGATAAAGAAGAGGTGGTACATATATGCAATGGAATATTATTCAGCCATAAGAAGAAACAAATCCTACCATTTGCAACAACATGGATGGAGCTAGAGGGTAATATGCTCAGTGAAATAAGTCAAGTAGAAAAAGACAAGTATCAAATGATTTCACTCATATGTGGAATATAAGAACAAAGAAAAAAACTGAAGGAACAAAACATCAGCAGACTCACAGAACCCAAGAACGGACTAATAGGTACCAAAGGGAAAGGGACTGGGGAGGATAGGTGGAAGGGAGGGACAACTAGAAGACGTAATGTTCGGGGGGCATCGGGAGGGCTGTACAACTCAGAGAAAACAAGTAGTGATTCTATAGCATCTCACTATGCTGATGGACAGTGACTGTAATGGGGTA
>JAQQAC010022981.1:71337289-71370092 GCA_029783875.1 Phataginus tricuspis
GGGGGTAGGTTTAATCACCATAATATTGCACTTGTAACTGTAGGTTAAGGATACCAAAAAAAAAAAGACATCAGGAAAAAAAAAGTGAATTACAAAAGAAAAAATGTACATACTCTGCATGTAAAATATTGTTATAAATAACTTGTTTTTCTCATTGCAATACATTTTGTTGTCAAAAGTATATAATTCAGAAAACATAAGAGAAAAATGATCCATTAAATATTTATTGCCTTCTATATATTTCTCATAATTTTTCTATACATTTGAATAGTTGTTTGCATATGGAAAAGATTTCGAAAACATTTTTCTCTAAAACACATGCTTTATTTTATTATGTCTGCTTATTTCTACGTGAGTTTTAAAGACTATAAATCTTATATATATGGGCATATACACAAACATACATAAATATTGTAAATGTAGACAAAATAAAGCTAACACTGACAATGGGAGTAAACTATAATAGAGTTGGGGGGACCATTAAGGAAATAGGATCTATGCACATTTTCTCTGAAACTGACTGTTCTAGGAAGAGCATTAAACTCTGTGTCTGTCAAACCATAAACATCCTGGATAAACATCTGCTGCCTGTGACAAAGTGGACATTTTGCCTAGTGAATAGCCTTAGCAACCAATTAGGGTTAATAAGCAAATGGAGGTCATAAGAACTTTAGCCAATCATAATTCTTTCACACTGACCCCTTGGAGATCTCCTCCTTGCCTTTAAAATCCTAAGCCCTTCCCCATTTTTAGAGCATTTTTGGTTTCCTTCTGAATCTATGATCCTGGAATGCAATCCCTAAGACTCCAAATAAACACAACTAATTATTTTACAATTTCACCATGTTTTGGTCAGCAATATGTACACACACGTACACACACAGACACACTCACCCAATGTACTATATATATATTTGCATGCATCCAAATTTTTCCCATTTAAAAGTGACACTCTTGGAACTTCTGGTAAGAACTTAACTGGGTGAATAAGTATATTTATTTTCTGCCTAGAAGTCATCCAAAAGCAAAAAGTAAAATGAAAACCCTGGAAATACCACTTTTAGTGAAACTGGTATATTTCAAAATACATGTTAGAACCTGCCAAAAGTAACTAGATGGGGGGAATCCTCTTGGCACTAATTAAAGAAAAGAAATATGGAGAGTGGCTAGAGAATCAAAGTGAAGTCAGATCATAGGCCCAGCATTTATGTATTTTTTCAGTGGGGGAATGCAAGGATATTTCTTTTGGAGAATGCTGGTATGGGAACTGTGGTGAGCAGGTTGGGGCCAGAAGTCCTGTACCTAGTTTGATTGTCGGAAGTAGAGAAGGAAGAGGAAAAAGAGGGCTTGGTGCTTGGGTTTGAATATCCACGTTTCTGGAAGATCCTCCTGGCCATTATGAGTCCCTCCCCACACTACCATTTATATAAAAGACAAGTCCAGGAAATTCAAGTTCTTCCATGATCAGTGATAAATAGGAATTGGCACAGCCTCAGTGCAACGTCAATATGGGGGGAAAATGAGGAAAATATTTTTTAAAGAGTAATATCAATAGACTTTTCATTAGAAAAGCATGCTATAGGGAAGATATAATTCTGCCCAAATACTTCACCTAGTATACACAAAGGTTTCATGGTGCAAATGCCTTTAAAAAGGGAAGTTGAAAAAACATGATTTCAGGGCTGAGACAATGAGAGGAGAAAAAGCAAGAACTAGCAAAACTTAGGAAATAAATGGAAATAAAGCTATCTCAGGTGAGGAAACAAATCACAGGAAATTCAAGGGAAAATATACACTGTGGAAAACACAGGACGAATCCTATGGGATCAACATGAAAAACTATGCAAAATGATATAGGAACAAGTTGGAAAACTATTAGGGAAAAAATGATAGTTACAGAGGATAGGTAAGGATGACTGGCACGCATGAGAATCTGTTTCCCTCAGAAGAAAATCAAAACAGTAGAAAAGAATGAGCACTTAGAGATTTATTCAAAGAAGGCTTAGGTCTGTGAACTTAAAGAATTCACCATGTGCTGGGCAAAACTGACTCAGAACCATCTGTCCTTGACATGTCCTAAAAGTATCCAGACCTTCAGAAATGAAATAATAATTTGGGCACCTAGGAGAAAAAAATCGTGATGACTCAAAATACTGTTTTTCATTGAATGCTAAGAGACGGTGGCAAACCACCTTCAAGATCCTCATGGAAATAAAGTTGATCCAAGTATTTACAGGCAGCCAAACCATTTTCCATGTATAAAGGCTATACATTTTGTGAACATGCAAGAACTCAGTGACTATCTTTACAGTGAGCTCAACGCAGAACAACTACTTGAGAATAAACGTTAGCTAACAAAGAGCCTGAGGAAAATCTGGTCTCTTCAGTAGTTTGTCACGAATGTCATAGGTGTTTTGCCATTAAAAATTAAGGCACAGTGATTTTTATCCATATTATATATATTTATATTATAGCAATACTGTGGATTTTCACTGGTGATTTTTATAATATTGAAATGTGTTGATTAAAGTTTAAATTTAGAAGAGATAATAATGTATTTAGTATTTTGAACAAATGGTTTAGATGAAATATTAATGTCTCTAGTCAATTTTAGATAAAATTTATGAAACATTCAGACTGATCAATGTGATCAAATTTATGGGTTTGAAAGCCTTGGAAGCAACTTCTTTATGACCTGAATCAATATTCTATTTTTACTCGATCTTCAAGAAAAGTAATTCATCAAGGCCAAAAAACGGAGCAGAGATTAAAACTCACCCATTTTTGTTAATGTTAGAGAGGCAGGAAAGGATTTCCCCCCGTAGTTAACAATATTCCCAAAGAATGCTTTTAAAATATTTATTGATGTTTCTGTACCCTTCCTGCCAAGGGAAGTTGTCTTATTTTAGGAAAAAAGGGTGAGTAAGGTCTTTTTAGTGTTTTCTGATGGCAATAAACTTACTGAGTCCTGGAGTACAGATAAAAAAAATAAAAATGGAATTGCATGGTTTAGGGATAAGAGTCTGGGGGCCCAAAAGAGGGAGAGATCTGGAGAAACAGTAAATTTTCCTAGTTGCCATCTGAATATTTACAAGAGGAACAAATACACCACATGTCACTTTTGAAATAATTGAATGATAGGATTTGCTGCTATTTCTAGTTACTTCTACATGCCTGGCCCATCCAATTGCAATATAGCAAATATACCACGAGGTAGCCCTTGTGTAGAGAAGGGAATCAAAGGAATAGATTGTGATTTTCTAAAGCTGAGACACTAAGCGGACTCACAAAAAGGAAACCTAAAGAATCAGAGGTAGGATTCCTACTTATGTTTGGATAAAATATCCTCAGAATAATGTGAGGATGAGGAAAGGTAAAGGAGGATCAAGAGTGAGTAGACATGAGGAGTCCTCCCTCCCCCATGTTTTTGCAGAAATCCCAACAGTTCATGCTCCATTTCCCATAGAGGTTCTGGGAGGAGTCGAGGAGGTAATCTCATTTTGTGGTTTGTCATAAAGAGATTGAAAAAAACCATAGAGTATTCCACTCCGTACTCTGGTGCAGGAAAAGTGGAACTCTGTGCACCTCAACACCGTGCAGGACCATCAAAGAGCCCATAGATTTTCCTGAGGTCACTATAGGTGTTACAGGGTTCCCTGAGCAGTACATTGGAGGCAGCAGAGAGGAACCCAGAACAAAGAACTTTCAGTCAAGTTCAAAGTGACTTAGTCATGTTCCAAATGGTAGACTGCAAGCCCAAGATATATCCAGGGAAACTGCTCTCAAGGAAGGCCCTCATGGAAAGAAAGTGGGCAAAAGGGAGCCTCCTTTCCTTGTGACTTTGCCGTGTCAGGTCCTACAATTTAAATGCAGTGACAAGCAAAGGAAGAGCGGCTCCAAATTAACCTCTCTCAGATTCCTTCCTCTGTTCAAAAAGGGACTCATTATCACATTATGTGATGGATATGAAATTGCCATTTCTATAGGGTAATAACAATAAAATATTGACAATTTATCTACAAACCAATATATAATTAAGCTCTGTTAGAGAAAAAAAAATTTGTGTGTTTTCAAAGAAAGCATTTTTAACATTTTAATTCTGAAGTTATGATAGACTCACAGGAAGTATTGCCAAAAGAATACAGAACTTCATGAATTGCCCAGTTATATCGCCGCAATACAATATCAAAACTAGAAGCTGACATTGGCACAGTCCTTTAAACTAGTCTGCAGATTTTCTTCAATTTTTTAAATGCACTTTTTATTTTAGACCTGCTTTAGACATACAAAAAAGTTGCAAAGCTAATACAGAGTGTTTCCACATCCAGCCTACTCTATTTTAAACATCTTACCTTAGGATAGTACATTTGTCACAAATAATGAACCAATATTGATACACTATTATTTTTATCTTTTTATATTTTATTTATATTTCCTTAGTTTTTACCAAATACCATCTTTCTGTCCAGGATTTCACCCTGGCTAACACATTACATTAGTCATCACATCTCTCGAGACTTCTCTAGGCTGTGACAGCTTCTCAGGCTTTCCTTGTTTCTGATGTCTGAGGAGTATTGGTAGGGTATTTTGTAGAAGCTCCCTCAATTTGGTCACATATTATGGTTGTGTCATGACTATACTGGGGTTATGGATCTTTAGAAGGAAAAAGTCAAGTGAATTCTCAGCATAATATATTAGGGTACATGTTATGGACAAGACGTACCACTGTTGATGTTGACCTTGATCAACTGGCCCAGCCAATGTTTGCCAGGATCCTTCACTGTAAAATTACTCTTTTTTCCACTTTTTCATAATGTAGTCTTTGAAAGATATTACTATGCACAGCTCACTTACTAGGGAATTGTGGTCCACCTACTTGGGATTATGTACATAAATTATTTCAAATTTCTCTGCACAGGATACAGATTTGTCTATTCCTTCATTTATTTATTAGTTTGTTTATTTGATTATTTACTCATACATGCATTCATCCATTCATTCAATAAGTTATTTTTATATTAATATATTCATGGATATTTATTTTATACTTTGTGCTATAATCCAATGCTACTACACAGCTTTTGTTGCTCAGAGTGTTTCAGCTTTGACCATTGGGTGATCTTATGTTTGGTTCCTGTGTCCTTTGACAGAGCCCATCATCGAGGAGATGTTGGAGCACTTCCTTACTGGCACAAGGTGTTCCAGGTTCACCTTGTATATTTCCTGCTCCAACCTTAGAATCAGCCATTTCTTCAAGGGACCCTGGCTCTTTTTATTGGAGAATGGAGAAACCAATATCTCTATACTGAGTTTGCTCATTGCTACCGAAAAGTCCTTGTTTCTAGGCCCTTTCAGTTGGTAAAGCAAGGAAATACACGTGTCCTGAATTGCCTCCTATTCAGTTCATTGGTGAGAAATGTGTCCCCTGTCCTCCATAAATAGTATGAGATATTGAATACACTGGACAAATGAGATTGACAGCAATTTATTCATCATATATACTTGAAGTCTTGGGGAGAAGCACACCACACACTATTTGGGGCCACATGGGGGTTTTTCTCAGGAACAGAGTGAACAAGCAGGGGCAGTGGGCCGCAGACTTTGTAGTAACAGGAAGATTGGGTGTTCCCTGGTTCCCTTGGGAGAATGGGATTTGAGTGACTCCAAAGAGTGACAAGAATATAAGCTAAAATCCGTTAGGTTGAGGAACAGATAGGATGCATTTGTTCTGTCTGGTATGGAGAGATTGGATAGGCGGCATAGCCACTAAGAACAGGGGAGCTCATAATAAGATTTAGGGACCTTGTGAGACTCAAACATGTCAAGGTAGCACTTGAAATTTTAGGTCTTAACAATATGGTAGGCCTATAGTAACCAGTGGATATATACATATCTATAAAAATGTTTCTATATGTATCTGAAATTGCATCACTTGCAAAAAAACTAAAGCAATACACATTATTGAAGACGTCTATCTTCAAATGCATGGAAATGTCTTAATAAATTCATAAAAATGGAATCATGGGGTCAGCTGAATGCATATTATAAATCACCTGATTCATAATGTCAAATATCTCTATGGAAAATTTATACACATTTACTTCCCTGCTAGGACATATGAGATTATACATTTAACTATACACTTGGAAACATTCCATTATAGTTAAGATTATATTTTTTAATTTTATAATTTAGAATTTCTTTTGAAAAATTACATTTCCACTGTTTACAAAGCACTTATCTATTTGAGAACAATTTCTGCATAATTTCCTAATACAAAATCCTTTCTGATAAGTTTTCTATAATTTCTTTATATGTGGTAAAGATTAGGTTATGCAGCTACAAAATGGTGAATTTACAGACAAAATTTAAATGTTTTTACTTTTATTGGCTCCTACAAGCACAAGTTAACCTACAATAATACTTTCTGTTCATTTAACTTCTAACAAGAAAAGGGACTGAATAGATGCAAATCTGTCTAAATCTATTTTTTCATTTTAGTAAATTGTATTATTTTCTTTTCCTGATTTTAAGAAGGATTTATGTAGTAAAGATTTTAATCTCCTGTGTAATAGAAATCTCTCAGTTTCTATGTCTTTTCTACGTTTGTATACAATCATTTGGAATACATGGCTTTAGTAGTGTTGAATGTATCAATTAATCCTTTACCTTTTTTCCTACTTTGAATTTCCTATTTTAATAAACAGTATTTCTATTCTATATCATGTTCAATTTAAAAATGTAATATCATTGGAATCTATGTAATTATTGGTTGTGTGGCAGGAGTCACTGATCCTTTTTCTATAATGACTAACAAAACTTCCAGCATCATTTATTAATTTGCCCACTAATTTGAATGCTTTTGTTCTATTAATTAAATTGCTCTATGTAGAAACAGTATAGAGCAATTTTTTCTGAATTTTTCTTTTTTCCCATAATCTGTCTGCACATTTATGTTCTACATAAGAGCCATCCCACTGTATGAATTATTTCAGCTCTAAAATGCTGCTACATAAGGAAAAGCAAATGCCTTTTTATATTATTTATTTTTCTTAAGAGAAAAGTTTTATGTATTTCTCCTAAATACACCTCCAGATGAATTTGACAGTTATATCAAGATCAATGCAAACCAAGTTGAGATTATATTGGATTAATATTAAATATTTACATGGATGGGAGCATGGGATTTATGTCATTATAATGCTTGTCATCTAGGAGCACAATATGTTCTACAGTTTTTTTGTTTTGATAAATGCTTCTCAGGTCTATTAATCTCCCTTATGTACTTTATTTGTTTTCTTGTTTAAAAATATTTTTCAAGCTTTTGCTTGGAAAGCATGGTTCCACATTCCCAACAGTATATTCTCTGAGATAGTAACTGACTCATTAACAAACAAATGCTTTATGTTGTTGGATTTGGGAAATGCTGATTTAACTTTAACAGATTTCATTTCCATTTACTTGTCAGGTCCTTTCATATATTGCTTTTCTTGCACATCTTGAAGGAGTCTGGCTTTCCTCAAATTTATCTGAACACAAACCTCTTTTTTTCATGGACACACCAGGGCCTCTTGTTAATGATAATCCACTGGGACTGTTCCCTTGTTACATTGGGGATCACTTTTCTTACACACAAAAATACCTATCTTTTGCAATTTCTTTTGATAAGGATTTACTAGTACCAAATTCTGCTTTGTTTCTCAAAAATTATTTATTTCACTTTCTTTCTTGAAAGATATACTTGTCTAATACATAAATATATTGTGTTACACAAGCAATTATTTTCTTTCTGCATGTTTTAGATATTTTTTAATAGCTTTCATTGTTGATGGGGAAAAACCATCAGTCTCATTTTCTCATTTGTACAAGTAATCTGTCTAATCTTTGCTAGTTTCTTTGAAGATTTTTTCTTTATCGTTTATATTATACACTTTAATTATGATATATTTAGGTTGGGATATTTTTTAGCCTGATTGGGATTTATTGGCCTTTCTGATTCTGAGAACTGATATCTTTACTTGCTCATGGAAACTCATTGCCAACATTTCTTCATGTATTGACGTCTCCCCTGTGTTTTTTCTTTCTATTCTAAAATTGCAAGTTGAATGTAAGTTAGAACTTATCAGACTTCCCTCCATTGCTTTGAGCTTTTTTGTACTTGTTCTAAATAAATCCTTAATTTCTATCTTTTAGTTCATGAATTTTCTCTTCCTTTATTGGCATTCTATTCTTAATACATCCAGTAAAATTTAAACATCAATTACTCTATTTTTCTAAAGGTTTTATTGTTTTTTTCTTCAAGCATTTGTTTTAATTAATGTATTGTTCTTTGTTCATATATTCTAACCCTAATATATACTTTTAGGATATATATATAATATGTGCTTATATATTACATATAAAATGTAATTTTTATATGTAATTATAGACATATAAATTCGTTTTTTATAAACTGTCTCTGATATGCATATATCTGATACAGTTGCCTGTTGTCTGCCAGGATTTATTCATTGACATCTCATTTCCTCATGTGATTTGTAAGTTTTGGCTTTGAGCTAAAATTCCTTGGAATTTTATTTGTGGTAATTTTTTATAACTTGTATTGAAGATAAATCCAAGGAAGATTTTTATTTTATTTTATTTTATAAAAATAGTCCAGATATTTGAGGACATGACCAAAAAGGATTTTCTTCAAACACAATCTTTGTCCTGATGCATTTTGGACTACTCAAACAGTATTAACTGGAGTGCAAACCCATATAAGAACCATTTATGGTTACAAATTCTTATGACAGATTTATAGGAGATTTTTCCTTTTCTCTTTCCAGATCAAATTAAGTTTCCAGCCAATCAATTTTTAACTTTTACTGGGAGGTAAATTTACAGCCAGTTCCACCTTCTATGACCCTATCTTTGTGAAGAGTATTTCCTTTTAGATATGCAACTGGGTAGGGTCCTGGTATCTTTCCCCTGTTCCCTGTGCCTTGCCAAGGTATGGAAAGTAAAGTTGAAGATTAGTCAGATATGGAAAATTCTTTCCTGTTTAATTTTAGTCCAAGACATGTGATGTCACATCCGCTGAAACCCCATAAAACCAATAATTCAGGTTTCATCTCTTGAGTGACAAGCTTAATACCACCTCCTGCTTCAAACAATGAGGCTAGCTCACATGGGAACTTTTAGTGTAATTATCCATTGGCTACTTTTACCTCTTCCTTAGAAGCTGCACCCAGGAAGGCTCCCAGATTATGCACTATTTCCAAGAATGATCTTTTCTTTTCTTTTCTTTTCATGGCCTATTGATATGTTTGAGTATCGAGGCTACATGCACACTTCACACACATAGAGTTTATCATTTACCTGTATTTTCTATTAACTGTAATTAAAAATGTACTTCATAACATGAGCTTATGGAACCATGTTGACAAATCCCTATTCTCAGTGCCATTGTTTTAAAAATAAGATCATAAAAAAACTCACAAATGCCAGCACCTTGATGATAAAAAACCAGAACAGTCTACTACATATTTCAAACAATGTTTATGTAATGTAGTGGTCTGGCTTAAAGTGTAAAATTTGTGACCTGACTTAAAAAAATTATCTTGATAGGTAGAAGCTCAGAATAAAGGAACAAAAAGAAAAAAAGAAATTCAACAACCACAGAAACAACTAATCTTTGTATGAATGGTGTTACTTCAAAGTGATATGGGGTTAATTTTTTCATTAGTTTGGATAATAAAATTCTCATTTGATTAATCATGGAGAAACAAGGCCAACAGCAGGGCTGCATAGCAATGCAAACTTTTTTTTTGAGCACATAAGAGGCTTTCTTTTGTGGTCACTGAGAAATAAATTTAGGGAATATGTGCTGAAAAGAGATTTAAGTCTCCTCTACAGCCCTTGAATTAAAATAGGGTGCTATAGCAAATAAGTTATCCATATCAGGTTGACAAACTATAAATATTGGGACTGTTTCAGAAAGAACATACCTTACTAATTTGTTATACTGTCATAAACTGAATCAGAAACAGTTCTTATATCCTCTCTTATAATATCCTCTTACAATAGAAACCTCTCTCCCTGACCCCTATTTCCAACCCCAAATCCTTGCAGACACATTTTGGAGAAGGACATCATAAATGTATTTATTTGCTCTCCCTTCAAGAAGAAAGGGGATTGGTCACTCAATATGAAACAGAGGTCAGGATGCGGGCAGATTTGCTGGGTTATGTAAGGGGATTACAGAAGTTTCTGTATGAACATAGTGTTCAATATACTCTTCCTTTGATAAAACAGGGGTGTTTATTCTGATTCCATGAACCACATGTATCCCACTGATTCTAATCAATGATGTGCAGGTGCCAAAAATGCAAACAGGGAGCTAAAAGGCACCGTGAATAATTTATTACATGTTTCCTTTAAATTCCTTAAAGGATCATACATAATTCTGGCATACCTGATAAATAGTAAAATATGAAAAATTATTTCTTGATATATAAAAACTTTGCTTTAAAGAGTTTATTATTATAACTGCAGATAGACAATAACTCACAAAAGGCAAATTGAGAAAATACTGAGTTGGCCGAAATTTAATCATCTTTCATTACTAAGTCATATGTAAGGGTAAATCTTGAATGAAGCTGTTTTCTAAATTTCTTAGGGATAAGATGTAACAGGTGAGCAGCAGTTGGGTGACAAATGGCTAGAAGAACCAAAATATTATTTTTTAAAAGATTTTATTAAATAATGAGTTGCTACAAAGATTATTTGCTGTATATTGATTTAAAATAATGAAAATATAATTTAAATTCATGTATTCATTATGCATTTTAAGAAAGCACTTCATTAAAGACACTTTGATTCCCTCCCTGCTCCTAGAGATATAGCTTCTTTTCTTAGTTCACTATGTATGTTTATACAACTAAACAATATATTTTTAACTTTGCTGACCGCATCTCCTCTGGAAAGGGAAACAAAAGCAAAAATGAACAAATTGGAAGTACATCAAGCTAAAAAGCTTCTGTACAGCAAAAGATACCATCAGTAGAACAAAAAGGTTTCCTACGGTATGGGAGAATATATTTGTAAACGACCTATCCGACGAGGAGTTAACATCCAAAATATATAAAGAACTCATACACTTCAACACCAAAAAGCAAATAACCTGATTAAAAAAATGGGCAGAGGATATGAACAGACAATTATCCAAAGAAGAAATTCAGATGGCTAACAGGCACATGAAAAGATGCTCTACATCGCTAATTACCAGGCAAATGCAAATTAAAAGAACAATGAGATATGGCCTCACACCAGTTAGGATGGCCAACATCGAAAAGACTAGGAACAACAAATGCTGGCAAGAATGCGGAGAAAGGGAAACCCTCTAACCCAGCTGGTAGGTATGTAAACTAGTTCAGCTATTGTGGAAAGCAATATGGAGGTTCCTCAAAAAACTAAAAATAGAAACAACATTTGACCCAGGAATCCCACTCCTAGGAATTTACCCTAAAAATGCAGTAGCTCAATTTCAAAAAGACAGATGCACCCCTATGTTTATTGCAGCACTATTTACAATAGCCAAGAAATGGAAGCAACCTAACTGTCCATCAGTAGATGAATGAATAAAGAAGAGGTGGTACATATACACAATGGAATATCATTCAGCCATAAAAAGAAAACAAATCCTACCATTTGCAGCAACATGGATGGAGCTAGAGGGTATCATACTCACTGAAATAAGCCAGGCAGAAAAAGAGAAGTATCAGATGATTTCCCTCATTTGTGGAGTGTAACAATTAAGCAAAACTGAAGGAACAAAACAGCAGCAGACTCCCAGACTCCCTGGGATTAGGAGTTACAAAAGGGTAGTGTGGGGGAGGGTGGGTGGGGAGGGAGGGAGAAGGGGATTGAGGGATATTAAGATTAGTACACATGGTGTGTCGGGTGTCTCGGGGAAGACAGTGTAGACACAAAGACAAGTAGTGACTCTGTGGCATCTCACTACACTAATGGACAATGACTTCAACGGGGTGTGGGGGACTTGATAATATAGGTGAATGTAGTAACCACAATGTTTTTCATGTGAAACTTTCATAAGAGTGTATATAAATGATACCTTAATAATAAATAAATAAATAAATATATTATTAATTTTGCCAATGGACTTTATTAAAATGGATTCATGGTTTTTGCTCAAACAGTATGTTCTTGAGATTTGTCTCTGAACCAATAATTTATTTCCTTTACTCTCTGTTGTTCCATTTTATGAATATAATATAATTTATTCATCTTTTCATTATTTTCTTGTTTCTAAGTATGTGCTATTACAAAGTTCTATTTTTATAATTGTATATGCATCTATTTAAAATAAGCAAGTTTCTTTGATGTGTGTACTTTAAAGAGAAAATGATGAGTCATGAATTATTATGTTGTGTACAGAAACCAATATAATATTGTATATGAACTATACTTCAGTAAAAGGAAAAGGAGAAAAAGGAAAACGCTGGGTTATAGGTTATTTACATCTTAATCTTTGTAAGTCAATAAATGGTTTTCCAATATAATTGTGCCAACATGAACTCTAACACTATATGAAAGTTTTTCCAATATTTCATTTTTAAAAATACATTTTATACTCTATTTTTCAACTTTTGAACCATAACACACAGCAAAGCATGCATATTTGAAAATACATAACAGCGTAATACATAAACAACGGCTAGGGCAATCCACCCTATGTCAAGATAATAAACCTTTACAAAGGGAAGTCCCCCTTGTGGCTCTTTGCTGTCACTACACCTTCCCTCCAAGAGTTACTAGTATTTTGTCTTTTAGTATAATGATTTTTTCTCATTGTCCTTATAATTGTACCGCCTAAGCCATCATCAATAATCATTACTATTTTGTTTAGTTAGAAAATTTATTTTAAATTTTATATGTGGTATTACATAATTTGTATAATATTGTGCCTGGCTTTTCTTGCTCCACTTATGTTTTTAAGGTATGTCCCTTTAATTACAAGTAGCTGTAGTTACTCAGTTTCATTGCTGGATAATACATATTGTGTATATATACAGTACAGTGTGTTTATCCATCGTATTACTAAAGCCATTTGGGTTATTTCTACATTTTTAATATTATGAATTATGCTACTATGTGCCTTCTTAAATGTGTCTTTTGTGTACACACTTCTGTTGGGTATCCCTATAACTTGAATTGCTGGTCATAGGGTATGCAAATGTATATTCAGTGTAAGATATTGCCATATGCGTATTTTTAAAATGATTTTAACCAATTTATATTCCCACCAACAGTGTATGAAAGTTTCGTGTGTTCCTCTTCTTAATGAACACTTGATACAGTCAGCCTTTGTAACTGTAGTCATGTTTGTGTGTGATTAATGGTATCACAGTGCGATTTTAACTTGCCCTTATGAACTTTATCTGATTTACTGTTAGCTTTATCTAATTTACTGTTCATGGATATCTACTTATGTAAACTGTGTTTTCTATATCAACAGATTATATTCTTTCATTACAGAAAAGACTTTACTTCAATGTCTTCTGACTTGCATAGTATCTACTGAGAAGCCTGCTCTATTTCTTAGCTCCATTCCTTTATATAAATATGTCTTCTTTCTTCTTACTTCTTTGAAGATTTTCTCATTATTACTAGTTTTACTTATTATAACTCTAGTGTATTTTTCTCCATATGCCTTCTGATTGGAATTGTTCTAAAAACTTTTTTGGCCATTAGTTTTTGAAAATTGTTTCAAACCCACTGCTGTTGCTCTTTCTAAAGCTTCCCTGCATGCATATTTGACTGTTTGATAGTGTTCTGCAGTTTAGGTATTATGTTTATTTGCTAATCATTTTGTGTTTCATTTTGGATAATTTTTGTTGTCACTTTTTCAAGTCCACTAATTTTTTCTTAACCTCATTCACTAATCTTTTTTAATCTCTATATAATCTTTTCTTAATCTCCATATGTATTTGTACGTGAGTGTGTGTTTGTGTGTGTTAGACAGTATGTGCACTGTTTACTTTTCACCTCTGAAAATTAAATTGCATTTGGGTCTCTTCATATCTTCCATTTCTATCCTGTTCATATTTACTCTACCTTCTTGAACATATACAGTATATATAAAATAGCTTTAAAATGCAATTACATGCTAATTTTATTATAAAATCAATTATTTCTATTATTTCTTTCTCTCCTTTTGGTTGTATTTTCTTGCTTTTTTGAATGCTTGGCCACTTTGATTTAATGCTGGGTATTGGTTTTTTTCGTGTGTTAGATTCCACTATAGTCTATTATTTTATGTTAAGCTTTGTCCTATGACATATTTAAGTTATTGTTATCAGTTTTCTTTTCTCTCTTTTTTTTTTCAAAAACATATCTAGGATGGTACAGAGCAACCTTTGGGTCTACGTCCCTTGGATCTCACTCCTGGAGTAACGACTTCTGAGGACTTCGCCTGGCCTGGTGGAAGTATGTATGTGGAAGTGTTTCCACTCTAGACAGTGGAAAGACACCCTGTTCCCCAGGTGTATGTGATCCAAAGAGGGGCTTCTGCTTGCTTCCTCCTGGTGCTCTTTTTCTCGCCTTCGCTATTTTCCTCACATGTATACTCATTAATATCCAGCCAAAAAATCAAGGGAACTCTTTGTGCATCTCTGGATTTCTGTATCTCTGAAACTTCCTTTTCTCTTATATTTTGCTTCACAAATTTCTGTTGTTTTGGCCTCCTTGAACTCTGAAACCTGTCTCCTCAAGGCAGTGAAAACACCTGGGTCTGTCTGACTTCTCCTTCCCTGGACAGTAGTCTGGAAAACTGAGGCATAAGCTGGCTAAGTCATAAGCCATTTGTCTCATTTGTTTCCTTTTGCCCTGAAATCATTGCTTTATTATTCTATTGCACAATGACTGAAAACTGTTGTTTCTTGAATTTTGTCCAGTTTTCAAGTATGTAAGGAGGGAAGTTCATTCTGTTTCCTATGATTTCATCATGGCAGAAGCAGTAATTCTTTTTTGAATATTGGGGTTTTTTTTTCACATTGAAAGAAAACCTTTAATGTCTTTCTTTTCAGTCTTCAAATACAAATACAAATATATATATATATTATGAATATATACATACACATATTATTTTTCAAGTAATTTTTATACAAAAGATATTAATTGCACTGTTGGTAACCTGCTTTAAAAGAACTCCTAAACCTACCAATATATTCTGAACATCTTTCCATGTCATTAACTATTTACCTGCATATGATTTTTAACACATGCTATTACACTGTATGGATCCACCATAATTTATTACATCAATCTTTATCTTTAGACATCTAGGTTAGTTCCAGTTCTAGCTCTAGAATTACTAGAATGGATAATACTGGGATAAACATCCTTGAAAGTGAAATTCTGCTCATAATTTGGGGTGTTTGCGATGGTAGTCTTTTTTTTGGTATCATTAATCTACAATTACATGTCCAACATTATGGTTATTAAACTCCCCACTTCATCAGCTCCCCCTCAACAACCCCATTGCAGTGTGGTGAGATGCTATAGAATCACTACTTGTCTTCTCTGAGTTGTACATCCCTCCCCGTGTCCCCCCAACATTGTGTCTGCTAATCATAATGCCCCTTTTTACCCCTTGTCCTTCCCTTCCCGCCCATCCTCCCCAGTCCCTTTCCCTTTGGTAACTGTTAGTCCATTCTTAGGTTCTCAGAGTCTGCTGCTGTTTTGTTCCTTCAGTTCTTTTCTTTGCGCTTATGCTCCACATATGAGTGAAATCATTTGGTACTTGTATTTCTCCGCCTAGCTTATTTCACTGAGCATAATACGCCCTACCTCCATCCATGTTGTTGCAAATGGTAGGAATTCTTTTCTTCTTATGGCTGAATAATATTCCATATCCCCTTCACATTCCTTAATTGGATTATTTGCTTTTTGTTTGTTAAGGTGTGTGAGTTCTTTATATATTTTGGATGTCAACCCCTAATCAGATATGTCATTTATGAATATATTCTCCCATACTGTAGGATGTCTTTTTGTTCTACTGATTGTGTCCTTTGCTGTACAGAAGCTTTTCAGTTTGATATAGTCCCACTTGTTCATTTTTGCTTTTGTTTCCCTTGCCCGGGGAGATATGTTCATGAAGAAGTCGCTCATGTTTATGTCCAAGAGATTTTTGCCTATGTTTTTCTCTAAGAGTTTTATGGTTTCATGACTTACATTCAGGCCTTTGATGCATTTTGAGTTTACTTTTGTGTATGGGGTTAGACAGTAATACAGTTTCATTCTCTTACATGTAGCTGTCCAGTTTTGCCAACACCAGCTGCTGAAGAGGTTGTCATATCCCCATTGTATATCCAAGGCTCCTTTATCATATATTAATTGACTATATATGTTTGGGTTAATGTCTGGATTTTCTATTCTCTTCCACTGGTCTGTGGGTCTGTTCTTGTGCCAGTACCAAACTGGTTTGCTAATATTTTGTTGAGTATTTTTTCATCTACGTTCATCAGGGATATTGGTCTGTAATTTTCTTTTTTGATGAGGTCTTTGCCACGTTTTGGTATTAGAGTGATGCTGGCTTCATAGAATGAGTTTGGAAGTATTTCCTCCTTTTCTATTTTTTGGAAAACTTTAAGGAGAATGGGTATTATTTCTTCTCTATTTGTAGTAGAGCTTGAAGTCAGGGAGCATAATTCCCCTGTTTTATTGTTCCTTCTCAGAATTTCTTTGGCTATTCGGGGTCTTTTGTGCTTCCATATGAATTTTAGAACTATTTGTTCCAGTTCATTGAAGAATGCTGTTGGTAGTTTGATAGGGATTATGTTGAATTTGTAGATTGCTTTAGGTAGTATAGCCATTTTGACAATATTCTTCCTAGCCAAGAGCATGGGATCAATTTCCATTTGTTAGTGTCCTCTTTAATTTTTCTTACGAGTGTCTTGTAGTTTTCAGAGTATAGGTCTTTCACTTCCTTCGTTAGGTTTATTCCTAGGTATTTTATTCTTTTTGATGCAATTGTGAATGGAATTGTTTTCCTGATTTATCTTTCTGTTAGCTCATCATTAGTGTATAGTAAAGCAATAGATTTCTGTGTGTTAATTTTGTATCCTGCAACTTTATTGAATTCAGATATTAGTTCTAGTAGTTTGGGAGTGGAGTCTTTAGAGTTTTTTATGTACAATATCATGTCCTCTGCAAATAGTGACATATTGACTTCTTCTTTACCAATCTGGATGCCTTGTATTTCTTTGTTTTGTCTGATTGCCATGGCTAGGACATCCAGTACTGTGTTGAATAACAGTGGAGAGAGTGGGCATCCCTGTCTTGTTCTCGATCTTATATGAAAAGCTTTTAGCTTCTTGCTGTTAAGTATGATATTAGCTGTGGGTTTGTCATATATGGCCTTTATTATGTAGAGGTACTTCCCCTCCGTACCCATTTTGTTGAGAGTTTTTATCATGAATGGATGTTGAATTTTGTCAAATGCTTTTTCAGCATCTATGGAGATGATCATGTGGTTTTTGTTCTTCTTTTTGTTGATGTGCTGGATGATGTTGATGGATTTTTTAATGTTTTACCATTCCTGCATCCCTGAGATGAATCCCACTTGATCATGGTGTATGATCCTCTTGACATATTTGAATTTGGTTTGCTAATATTTTGTTGAGTATTGTTTCATCTACGTTCATCAGAGATATTGGTCTTTAATTTTCTTTTTTGGTGAGGTCTTTGCCCGTTTTGGTATTAGAGTGATGCTGGCTTCATAGAATGAGTTCGGAAGTATTTCCCCCTTTTCTATTTTTTGGAAAACTTTAAGGAGAATGGGTATTATTTCTTCTCTATATGTCTGGGAAAATTCAGAGGTGAATCCATCAGGCCCGGGGGTTTTGTTCTTGGGTAGTTTTTTGATTACTGATTCAATTTCATTGCTGGTGATTGGTCTGTTTAGGTTTTCTGTTTCTTGCTTGGTCAGTCTTGGAAGGTTGTATTTTCCTAAGAAGTTGTTTATTTCTTCTAGGTTTTCGAGTTTGTTAGCATTTAGATTTTTATAGTATTCTCTTATAATTCTTTGTATTTCTGTAGGGTCTGTTTTAATTTTTCCTTTCCCATTTCTGATTCTGTTTATGTGTGTATATTCTCTTTTTCCGTTATGTCTGGCTAGGTATTTATCTATTTTGTTTATTTTTTCAAAAACCAGATACTGGTTTCATTGATTTCTTCTATTGTTTTATTCTTCTCAATTTTATTTATTTATTCTCTGATCTCTATTATGTCCCTCCTTCTGGTGACTTTGGGCCTCATTTGTTCTTCTTTTTCCAATTTCAATAATCTTTAGACTATTTATTTGGGATTGTTCTTCATTCTTTAAATAGGCCTGGATTGCAATATAGTTTCCTCTTAGAACTGCCTTTACTGCACCCCACAGAAGTTGCGGCTTTGTGTCATTGTTGTCATTAGTCTCCATATAGTGTTTGATCTCTGTTTTAATTTGGTCATTTATCATTGATTATTTAGGAGCATGTTGTTAAGTCTCCATGTATTTGTGAGCCTTTTTGTTTTCTTTCTACAATTTATTTTTAGTTTTATGCCTTTGTGATCTGAGAAGTTGGTTGGTAGAATTTCAATATTTTTGAATTTACTGAGGTTCTTTTTGTGGCCTAGTATGTGGTCTATTCTGGAAAATGTTCCATGTGCACTTGAGAAGAATGTGTATCCTGCTGATTTTGGGTGCAGAGTTCTGTAGATATCTGTTAGGTCCATCTGTTCTAGTGTGTTGTTCAGTGCCTCTGTGTCTTTACTTATTTTCTGTCTGGTTAATCTGTCCTTCAGAGTGAGTGGTGCATTGAAGTCTCCTAAAATGAATGCATTGCTTTCTATTTCCTCCTTTAATTCTGTTAGTATTTGTTTCACATGTTGGCACCCCTGTGTTGGGTGCATATATATTTAACATGGTTACATCCTCTTGTTGGACTGACCCCTTTATCATTATGTAATGTCCTTTATCTCTTGCTACTTCCTTCGTTTTGAAGTCTATTTTGTCTGATACAAGTACTGCAACACCTTCTTTTTTCTCTTTGTTGTTTGCATGAAATATCTTTTTCCATCCCTTCATCTTTAGTCTGTGTATATCTTTGGGTTTGAGGTGAGTCTCTTGTAAGCAGCATATAGATGGGTCTTACTTTCTTATCCATTCTATAACTCTGTGTCATTTGATTGGTGCATTCAGTCCATTTACATTTAGGGTGATTATTGATAGATATGTACTTATTGCCATTGCTGGCTTTAGATTCGTGGTTGCCAAAGGTTCGAGGGTAGCTTCTTTACTATCTAACAGTCTAACTTATCTCTCTTGTTAAGATATTATAAACACAGTCTGATGATTATTTCTCTCCCTTCTTATTCTTCCTCCTCCATTCTTTATATACTAGGTGTTTTATTCTGTACTCTTTTACGTTTCCTTTGACTGTTTTTGTGGATAGTTGATTTTACTTTTTGCCTTTCATTAGTATTTGGATGGTCTGCTTTCTTTGCTATGATTTTATTTTCTCTTGTGAAAACTTTTAAACCTCAGGAGTGCTTCCATCTTAAGCAGTCCCTTTAAGATATCCTGTACAGGTGGTTTATGGGAGGCAAACTCTCTCAGCTTTCGTTTGTCTGGGAATTGTTTAATCCCTCCTTTAGATTTAAATGATAATCGTGCTGGATACAATATCTTGGTTCAAGGCCCTTCTGTTTCATTGTGTTAAATATATCATGCCATTCTCTTCTGGCCTGTGAGGTTTCTGTTGAGAAGTCTGATGATAGTCTGGTGGGTTTTCCTTTGTAGGTGATCTTTTTTCTCTGTCTAGCTGCCTTTAATACTCTGTCCTTATCTTTGATCTTTGCCATCTTAATTATTATGTGTCTTGGTGTTGTCTTCCTTGGGTCCCTTGTGTTGGGAGATCTGTGGGCTTCCATGGTCTGAGAAACTATTTCCTTCCCCAGTTTGGGAAAGTTTTCGGCAATTATTTCTTCAAAGACACTTTCTATCCCTTTTTCTCTCTCTTCTTCCTCTGGGACTCCTATAATGTGCATATTGTCCCATTTGGATTGGTCACACAGTTTTCTTAATATTCTTTCATTCCTAGAGATCTTTTTGTCTCTCTCTGCCTCAGCTTCTCTGTATTCCTGTTCTCTGATTTCTATTCCATTAACAGTCTCTTGCATCTCATCCAGTCTGCTCCTAAGCCCATCAATCGCTTGTCTCATTTCTGCATTGTCTTTCCTCACTTCCTCCCTTACCTCTTGCATATTTCTCTGTAGATCTGTCAGCATGGTTATGACTTTTATTCTGAATTCTTTTACAGGAAGATTGTGTAAAGCTATCCCATCAGGTCCCCTCTCTGGGGTTTTCTGTCTGATCTTTGTCTGGACCATATTCCTCTGCTTTTCATGGTGATAGAAGTGGTCGCTGGTAGGTGCCATGTGTGTCAACTGGGAGAACAAAGTCCCTTCCTGCTTGTTGTTCTCCTTGCCCTTCTCTGGGGGCTGAGCTGGTTTCTCACACACCACGGGCAGTCTCTGGGATAATCCCCTGAGCTGCCTGTGTGCTGGTCACCTCAGCCTAGCCTATAGCACTGTGGGGGGTTGCAGTCTCACTGGGTGCTTTCTCATCCCCTTGGTGCCTTCCAGACCTGGTTCTGGGGCCCTTCGTGCTTAGCTGTGTGCCAGCCAGGAGTAGATTCTGTGAGGTTGCTGTGGGCAGGGATGCTCCTCCACTGTTCCACAGCAGTGGTGGTTCCATAGGATCCTTTGTGGCACCGGCAGGGGAATGAATGGCAGGCTGCTGATCTCTGCAGGAAGCCTCAGCATGGCTGCTTTGCCTGGCGGCCGTCCAGAGAGTCCAAAATTCCCAGCCTGTTGGGCTGAGTGCACTGAGACAAATTTGTTCCACTGTTGGGCCCTTGTCTCTTTAAGACTTTTAACAAAGCGCCTGCTTTTCTTTTGTCCCAGGGAGCCAGCTGAGGGGAACTGCTTGCAGTCTCCATCTCAGATCCTGCCCTTCTGTTTCTCTCTCCAGTACACCATGCGATGTGTGTCTGTGCTCCCGGTGCAGATCACCAGGGCTGGCTATTTAGCCAGCCTGTGCTTCCACTCCCTCCCCACTCTGATTCTTTTCCTCCCGCCTGTGTGCTGGGGTGGGGCAGTGCTCATGTCCCGCCGCGTCATGGCTTTGTATCTTCCCTGCTTCATGAGGTGCTGCGTTCTCACAGATGTAGCTGTAGCCTGACTGTTGTACTGTATCTTCTGGTCTCTCTTTTAGGAATAGTTGTATTTGTTGTATTTTCACAGATATATATGGTTTTGGGAGGAGATTTCTGCCGCCCCCCTCATGCCGCCATCTTCCCAGAAGTCTCCTGAATATTAGGTTTTGAATATTGATTTCGCATAGCATACTTGCAAAACTCTCAGTTTTTAATTTTGCCTGTAGTTGCAAGGGAGTTTTCTATGTTGTATATTATATTTTGGAGTAATAATTGAAATTTCAATTTTTTTGCCAGACTCCATATTTTTTTATTTTCATAAACTGTTTAGGATCACCTTACAACATGGAATAAAAGTAGTGCTACAAGACTTATGTCTCTTTACCACAAATGAAATCATTTTAATGATGCCAAAATTTTTTCAATTCTACTTGAAGTTACCCTATATTAGTTAAACAGAAGTTCCATCTGTTTCTAATTATGATGAACTTTTTTTCAAAAAGAATGTTAAGTTAAATTGTATGTTTGCTTCTATTTAGGTAGCGTTATATTTCTTTCCTTTATGGACATGACTTTTTTTAGTATTATGTCCTTGTCTCAGTTGGTCACTTAGGAAATAGTTCTCAATTTTAAAAATTATGGAAATTTTTAAAATATGGAGGTTACATAAGTTAGGGAGCATTCTTTTCAGTGATATATAGAATCCTTAGATATGCTTTTTCTGTTTTCTCAAATATATTTTTCTAAATCAAGTTTAAATTTGTTCCTTCTTGAAAGTTCTTAAAGGTTATTTATTGAATCATCTGGGACTGTTGCTTTCTCAGCAGATTTTAACATACTATTGTTTTTTAATTAATTGATCAATGCAACAAGCATATTTTGAAGACCTATCTTATACTTGGCAGTGTTCTGAATACTTGATATATATCAGCTATAAAATGAGAAATCACTGCCTTATGTAGTTTATATTCCAGCGAGGATATTCAGATATGAAAATAAACAAATAAGTACATAAAATAATAAATTTACCCATTCTGACTGTGAATTTTCCAGTTTCTCCTTCTGGTTTCAATAATATCTACTTTATATATTTCATTGCATGACATTCTATGCATATAATTCTGGAAATGCTTATTTCTGAACCCACTGACCTTTCTAGCAACTTATAATAAGTTCTTTTATTTATAAGAATGTTTTTATTACCTTTTGCTTGCTGTATCTTTTTACATCATTACTTTAAATCTTTCTTGTTTCTATATTTTAGGTGTTTCTCATAAACAGCATATACTTGATTGATGGATTTTTCCTCCTGTCTCGTGTTCGTTGTTATTGTTTGAAGTGGGAGTATTTAGCTCATTACCATCTATGTTGGTAGTGGTCTTCTTTTAAACTTTCTATCTTGAATGTTCCTCTAGGATCTATCTTCAGTTCTTTAGGCCCTAAAGTTCATTAATAAAGCATCATCAGGCTTGGTGAAAACCACCATGAAGGTTTGATTTAGCTCTCATTTTTGCTTTCACTTAATTTTAACCCATAAAGTTCATTAGTTTCTTGCAAATACAAATAATCTTAAATATTCATTATTTTTCCTTTTCCTCAGCTTTTGGGTCTTTTTAGCACATGCTTATCTGATACACTACACTGCTAGAAAAACTAATCCAGGAACACTTTCAACTATTACTTTAAAATCACGTTAAGTAGAAATTACTATGTTCCAGGAACTTTCCAAACATATCATAATTATTAATTTTGTTTGTTAATTTAATTAACAAATGTAATTCTCAGAATAAACTAATGGAAGAAGTACTATAGCTGCTTCATCTTGAGAAAAGAAAACTGATGGAAAGATTTTAAAACTTGCCCCAAACTAGAGAGTTAGTATGATACAGAGTTAGTATTTTAACAGGAGGCTTTTAAACTCTATGTAACCCCATACTGCCCACGATAGTCCTTGAAGTGTCTCAGACACACACACACAAACACAGACATGCACACCCCACAGGTGTTTACCTGTCCATTGTGTCTTATGTTCAGAACTGGAATGAAATTTTGATACTATATTTTATTAATAAAAGGGAACCAAGGAATAACTAGATTATGACTTGAATAATCTAGTTATGAAGATACATCAAAATTTGTTATAAGATTGAACTACAAAGTAACCTCAGGAGTAAATGATAATCTCAGATAACATTTGGATTATGAGTCCTTCGTTCCCATATTTTGTTGCTTTTATCCATCATATATGAAATAGGAATTATATATACAGAATTATAGCAACAGAAGAACGAGGAAAACAAGTCAGCTTTCATGGAGAAGGAAGTGGGATAGGAAAAATGTTTTCGGATAATTAAATGTAAAATATATCATAATACTGTTATTTCATTCTGACCTCCCTATATAGAAATCAGCCACACAACTCCCATCCCATCCACCTCATTGACTGTTGAAATTTTAGTGAACAGAATGACCTTTTTAAGTAACTTTTATACTGCTTCATTCCCCTAACCAACCTTTCTTTTTTTGGTCTTATTCCATCAATATGTTCATTAATCCATATTTTAGGTTTAATAACCTTTTAAAATAACACCTTTTCAATCAGATCCCTTCAGATAGAGTTTATATAAAGTATTTGGCATAGGAAGACAGAATCTTTTTGATCTTGTTCATGACAGCCTATCAATTATCATCTCTCACTCATCTCTCCCTGTTGTCCACATGTGTGCTAATAAATAATGCTTAATTAACTAACTAAATAAAAACTGCTAGAATTGTCTAGTTTTTCTGACAGCAAATTAGATGGCTATATAGCTACTATCTGCTATTTCTAAGTATGTTTTGCATTAAGCAAGGGTTAAATTCTTATTGGAAATGGTATGATTTAATATTTCAAAATTATAAGATTATATTCATGTAGAAGATCTGATAAAATTATCCATTTAAGGCAGAGAATATTTGAATGATTTATCTGTCAACTAAACCTAAGACATTTATAGAAGAAAAAAATTCTTTTGATGACATTTCTCTTGTCACCACCCGTCAACCTGAGAAAATGTTCCTGCCCAAATTAAATCAGGATTCAGCTTTTTGTCAAATGCCAGACATCCACTTAACGGCCCCAAAAGATTGTGTGCACCAAAAGATGTCAATTTCTGCCAGTATTATCATATCATTGACTTTTTTTAACCTCAAATATATGTATACATATTTCATTTGTTAATTATATATAAATTATATGTAAATTTATATATAAATTTCTTAGTTTATATGTAAATTTATATATAAATTTCTTAGTTTATATATAAATATATAAATTGTAATAAATATAAATTAATACATAAATTTACTTTGTTAATTATTTCCTATTAATTGATAATATTGATTGTGGAATCAACCTTAAAGTCACTATGACCCATAACTACAGTAATGGCTTAGGTGAAAGAGAACCATGTTTGAGCAGTTTAAGAGTGCTGTTAAAACAATAATGTTTAATAAACAGGGTACCTACTTGATTTTTTCTAAATTTAAATTTGGAGCTATTGTTACCTTATAGACTAATATATATAATGCCCGTAACTACAAGGAAAAGGGGAGACAAATTCACTATTCATACCAATCTCAGAAATTGTTATGAGAAGGTCAGAAAGCAAAACATGTAGGTAATTTGACATTTTCTTAATTATAAGTTGCTGATAGATCAGTATGCTTTTATAACTTTGACATTATCTAGAAATAAAATGGGTATGGTAAATTTCTTATGTGGAATTTCCTTCTTTTATGCATCCTTTCCAGTAATTTCATACTTAACTTTGAATTTCTGGCTCCTTCTGTCTTCTTGAAGTCTAACTTTTTGTACAAGAGTTATGTAGATTTTGTATAATCCCTTTTTGTTTACTCTTAATTTTCAATATGACTTTGAAAGACTGTGATCCTAGAGCTCTAACTAACCAGAAGATTAGCAGGTAAATAGACTTAACACTATAAAACAACTAGATTTACTAGACTAGCATAACACTCCATTCAACAAAAGCAGACTACACATTCTTCTCAAGTGCCCATGGAATATTCTCCAGGATAGATCAGCTGCAGAAACAATATAGCACATTAATAATAAAATGGAAAAAATCCTATAACTCTCAAACAACTCTTCATATCCTCATTTCAGTTTCTCTACAAAAACTTCAAAATAGTGTCACTATTTACTGGTAATATCCCACCAGGTTGATGCCCCATAGTTTATTTAACAACTGCTTTAGCTGGGCATTAGGTTAGCTCATAATTTTTGACAGTCATGAACAATAGCTCACTGGTTTCTATGCAACCTTTGTGAATAAAATATAATTTCAAATTTTCATAAATGTGCCTCTATTGGGAAAAAAGGACACATTTTTCTTTTACTGTTATTCTTATAATATTAAATCATGGTGTGCTAGAAAAGATGGATGGACAATTTGCTGCACCTCAGAAAAGCTCTTAGAATACTGAGGGCAGAGTAGCAAAAATATAAACTGTTATTCTAGGCTTCACTTTTTTGTCAAACTTTGTTGGTAGTTATGCATCTGAAATGTACCTTAACACATATATGCATTTTCTATATGATATATATCATATTTAATTAGTGATTTCACACACCTTGGAAAATGATCCTAAGCATTGTGGGAAATGTCGGGCAGTATAGTTTGTTAAAAATAACCCAAATTCCCATCACACATACATTCAAAGCCTATTGCTTACTGCCCAGATGTGTTGCCTTAGGCAAACCCCTTGCCTTTTCCCTTCCTTGACTGATTTTACCACCTGCATGCTAAAGTTACACAAACAATCCTCCATACAATTCCATAACTCTTCAAGAAAACATTATTCAGATGAACCTCCAAGAACATGGATAAGCATGTATGCATTAGAACCAGATGCTGGAAACTACTTAGAGGTGTAATGCTGATCTTTATATTTTTATTTTAATAGGAATTCTTACTTTAAAGAACATTTTTGAGTAGATTTAAGTATGATGTATAAACACTTAAATCTAGAGAAATGTAGAGCAAGCCATAGAGATGGAGGTCTCATCTGTACACATATGCACACATTTCCAGCAGCAGTAATTATTCTCCCTACTTTTTTGAATAAAGAATTCTAAATCAGTGCTATAGTTGGCACAGAATCTGCCCCCCCCACACATACAACCCCAATATATCCTAGTGTACACTGCCCTTTTCAATATCTGCCCCTTAGAAATCTGTATCTTCCAATATCTCCCGTGCTCCAATACTTAATAGAAACTAGGCTGCAAAATTTCAAGTGTTAATTAATATTCAGGGATGACAATAAGATTGCTCACAGTAATTAACTAACAATTAGCTATTAATTAACTAACAATTAGACAGGACTCCTTTTGATGTCAAGAGTTTCCTGAAATTCCTGCAAATCTTCCCTTGTCCAGCTTAAAAGTTTTCTTGATTGAGTAGACAGCATCTCATTTCTACAGCTTATGTTTGTCCTCATATATCTCTAGACTTCTTGAAGTCTAAATCCAAGACAAAGCCAAAAGTTTTTTTCTTCTTTGCTAATGAAGCAAAGATTCTAAGCTGAGGATATATTTAAATAAATATATGTACACATATCTGTTTGTGTATATGTTTATGTGTGTGTGTTGTGCGTGCGTGTGTGTGTGGCCTACAATACCGTCTGGTAGAGTTCATAGGAGGAAATCAAAGAAAAGGAGCATTGTTTCACATCTGGATCCATGTAGGATGGATAAATAGTAGTAAAATCAAAAGGTTAGATGTAGAAGATTGGTTAATTCAATAGAATTAAAACAATTTGTCCAAGATTGGCTAGGTGAAACAGAAGCCTGTTATCCTTTTCAAGATTGATCCTCCAGTAAAAACCAAATACTTTAAAAATGAAATAATTAGATAACTTTTAAAACTGTACATTTGGTGTCATTAAGAAGTGATAATTGTGAATTATTTCCAGTGTAAAGAAGGTATTATTATCATGTTTAAAAAGAATATATATATCTTATGGAAATATATGCTCAAGTTTTTATTGATGAAATTATGTGACAATGGAGAACTGCATTAAAAAAAATCCAATGAGGTGGGGTTGGGGGAAATGAGGGCCTCGGTGAGACAAAATTGGTGACTCTTGATATTTGAATATGGGGAGAGTACATGTGGACATATTATATATATTACATTATGTAGTATATTGTATTATATTTTATATTATGAATTTCTACCTTAAAAATGGCTTATTTCTTGAACTGTTTTCATCTAATTTCACAGGCTTTGTTTCTTATAACCAGATCTGCTTCATTCTAAATTGATTGATGGCAGACATACTCCTTTTGATGGAGTCACCATTATCCATGAAAAGTAGCCTTGCTCTGTGGTCCCAAAAATCTAATCAAATCAGAAAAACACAATCTGCTTAGCATATGTGCACACTGGTTTTGGAATCACACTGCCTAGTTTTGAATCCTGTTTCCATCACTCTCCAGCTGTGAGAACTACAGAAAATTACTCAAATGTTCTCATTTTTAAAAGGATACTAAAAACAATCCTTGTATCTGTTGTCATAATTCAGTTCATCCATATAAGGTGCTTTGCATAATATCCAGTAATATCCAAACTCTAAAAAAATGTTAAAATTCAAATTGACCAAAAAGAAAAGTCAAACATTAGTATGTTTGTCAAAGTCCAAGTCACTCCATCTTAGATAACATATGTGATGCATCAGCATCATAGTACAGGCAAATCTCTCTAAATCCAGTTCATTCCTTTTCAAGACTGATCCTCCAATAGGATATAAAAGTCATTCCTGCTCATCCTTCCTGCAAACTCCAGGTGTCTCAAGGCTGGATTCCTTGTGAGTCATCTTCTGAACCAGAACACTCATATATCCACATGGATAAGAAGTAGATGCGGGTCAGGCATGAATTAAATGGTGCCTACAGAAGAAATGTTTCTCCAAGTAGAAGATGACAAGACATTTGAGATTGTCTAAAACATGTATTACTGTTTATCAAACATTTTCACTAAAGATGAAAGATTCTCCCTTCTTTTCACATAAGTAAATGACCTATTCAGGTAGTTTTATAAGAATAATAATAGCCTACAAAATAAGTGTATTCTGTTTGAAATACATTAAGGAGTATGGAGTGGTGATTTATTTTCTCTACAATTTTTATTCCATTTTCAAATTCTTAGGATCATGTTTTACCCAAGGCAGTGGCTCTATGTAACTTTTGCTTCTTCAGTGACACAAAAGAAGCTTCTTTTAAAAGTCATTAATAGAATCAATCTCAGAGATCCTGGCCTAGGACATGTATTTTCCCTGGACCTTCTTTTTTCCCCTTTCTCTAAGGATCTTTTTCTGAGGCACTATTCTTCACAAGTATGAATGTAGTTTTAAGTGGGGTCTAGGTGTAAGTATAGATATAAGATGTAAAATTAAGTTGTAAGGGACAGGCAGTGAAGGATGTGCATTTTCAGAACCAAAAGAAAAATTGTTAAATTATCACCTTTTCATGAGTTGTGAAGTTAAATTTTATTAGTGACTATTCACTAAATTATTAACACTGCAGCACATAACCACTCTCAATTTTTTAAAAAGATATAAATCTAAGTATCTTTTCACTTTCCTTGAATACTCGTGGATTCAAAGTTTCAATTTTTTAAAACCTGTCATCTATCTACAGAATGCAATATACATTAGTAGAGAAGTAGAAATTATTTCATGACACAGCAATAAATTAAAGTGAGATGTTATTAAGTTACTTCAAGTGATCTTTTAAAAATTTCTGTAAAAGCATTCACAATTACCAGTGCAAAAAAAAATTTTTTTAAGTCTTTTATATTTGGAATGTTGTAATTCTCAGCCATTAGTCTGGAACTTGTATGAAAATAGAATTTATCTTGGCTGAAATACAAGTCAGTTATTTGTAAACCTTGTATATACTTATATTAGATCTTCTACGGAGTGGAAAAGGAAGAGTAAAGAGAGAGGTTCTGTCCCATCAGATGATACCATATGTTACAGAACCACAACTTCACTTCCCCTCAAAAAAATGTGACACTGTCACACAAAGGTGCATAAAATAAATCAAGAGTACATAATAGGTAGCCCAGAAACTTCCTGAAAAAGAATTCACAATAAAAGTCATAGCCATGCTACGGATCTTCAGAAAAATGTGCAAGAGTTGAGGGAGGAAATGAGGAAAGACAATGCAGAAATGAGACAAGCCATCGATGGGCTTAACAGCAGACTGGATGAGGTACAAGACACTGTAAAATAAATACAAAACAGAGAACAGGAATACAAAGAAGCTGAGGCAGAGAGAGATAAAAGGATCTCTAAGAATGAAAGAATATTAAGAGAACTGTGTGACCAATCCAAACGGAGCAATATTCGCATTATAGGAGTACCAGAGGAAGAAGAGAGAGAAAAAGGAATAGAAAGTGTCGTTGAAGAAATAATTGCTGAAAATTTTCCCACACTGGGGAAGGAAATAGTCTTGCAGTCCACAGAAGCCCACAGATCTACCAACACAAGGGACCCAAGGAAGACAACACCAAGACACATAATAATTAAGATGGCAAACATCAAAGATAAAGACAGAGTATTAAAGGCAGCTAGAGAGAGAAAAAAGATGACCTACAAAGGAAAACCCATCGGACTATCATCAGACTTCTAAACAGAAACCTTACAGGCCAGAAGAGAATGGCATGATATATTTAACAAAATGAAACAGAAGGGCCTCGAACCAAGAATATTGTATCCAGCACGATATCATTTAAATATGACGGAGGGATTAAACAATTTCAAGACAAAGGAAAGTTGAGAGAGTTTGCCTCTCATAAACCACCACTACAGGATATCTTAAATGGATTGCTCTAGAGGGAAGCACCCCTAAGGCTAAAAAGATATCACCAGAGAAAATAAAATCATAGCAAAGAAAACACACCATCCAAATACTAACTAAAGGCAAAGAATAAAACACCTAATATATAAAGAAAGAAGGAGGAAGACTAAGAAGGGAGAGATAAAGAAACATCAGACAGCATTCACAATAACTTAACAAGAAAGTTGTTAGATTCTTAGATACTAAAGAAGCAACCCTTGAACCTTTGGTAACCATGAATCTAAAGCCAGCAATGGCTATAAGTACATATCTATCAATAATCACCCTGAATGTAAACGGACTGAATGCACAATTCAAAAGACACAGAGCAACAGAGTGGATAAAAAGCAAGACCCATCTATATGCTGCTTACAAGAGACTCACCTCAAACCCAAAGATATACACAGACTAAAGATGAAGGGATGGAAAAAGATATTTCATGCAAACAAAGAGAAAAAAGCAGGTGTTGCAGTACTTGTATCAGATAAAATAGACTTCAAAATGAAGAAAGTAGCAAGAGATAAAGAAGGACATTACATAATGAAAAAGGGGTCAGTCCAACAAGAAGATATAACCATTATAAATATATATGCACCCAACACAGGAGCATCAGCATCTGTGAAACAAATACTAACAGAAGTGAAGGAGGAAATAGACAGCAATGCAATTATTTTAGGACACTTTAACAAACCACTCACTCCAAAGGATAGATCAACCAGGCAGAGGATAAGTAAAGACACAGAGGCACTGAACAACACACTAGAACAGATGGACCTAACAGACATCTACAGAACTCTGCACCCAAAAGCAGCAGGATACACATTCTTCTCAAGTGCACATAGAACATTTTCCAGAATAGACCACATACTAGGCCACAAAAAGAACCTCAGTAAATTCAAAAATATTTAAATCCTACCAACCAACTTCTCACATCACAAAGGTATAAAACTAGAAATAAATTTTAGAAAGAAATCAAAAAGGCTCACAAATACATGGAGACTTAACAACATTCTCCTAATGAATCAATGGGTTAACGACCAAATCAAAACAGAAATCAAAGAATATATGGAGACTAATGACAACAACACAAAGCCACAACTTCTGTGGGATGCAGCAAAGGCAGTTCTAAGAGGAAAGTATATTGCAATCCAGGCCTATTTAAAGAGGGAACAACATTCCCAAATGAATAGTCTAAAGACACAATTATTGAAATTGGAAAAAGAAGAACAAAGGAGGCCCAAAGTCACCAGAAGGAGAGACATGATAAAGATTACAGAAGAAATAAATAAAATTGAGAAGACTAAAACAATAGAAAAATTCAATGAAACCAAAAGATGATTCTTTGAAAAAAATAAAAAAAATAGATAAACCCCTAGCCTGACTCATTAAGAGAAAAAGAAAATCTACACACATAAACAGAATCACAAATGAGAAAGGAAAAATTACGACGGACCCCACAGAAATACAAAGAATTATAAGAGAATATTATGAGCATCTATATGCTTACAAGCTGGGAAACCTAGAAGAAATGGACAACTTCTTAGAAAAATACAACCTTCCAAGACTGACCAAGCAAGAAACAGAAAAACTAAACAGACCAATCACCAGCAACGAAATTGAATCGGTAATCAAAAAACTACCCAAGAACAAAACCCCCAGGACCAGATGGATTCACCTCTGAATTCTACCAGACATATAGAGAAGAAATAACACCCATTTCCCTTAAAGTTTTCCAAAAAATAGAAGAGGAAGGAATACTTCCAAACTCTTTCTATGAAGCCAGCATCACTCTAACACCAAAACCGGGCAAAGACCTCACCAAAAAAGAAAATTACAGACCAATATCCCTGATGAACGTAGATGCAAAAATACTCAACAAAATATTAGCAAACCGAATTCAAAAATACATCAAGAGGATCATACACCATGATCAAGTGGAATTCATACCAGGGATGCAAGGATGGTACAACATTCGAAAATCCATCAACATCATCCATCACATTAATAAAAAGAAGAACAAAAACCACATGATCATCTCCATAGATGGTGAAAAAGCATTAGACAAAATTCAGCATCCATTCATGATTAAAACTCTCAAAAAAATGAGTATAGATGGCAAGTACCTCAACATCATAAAGGCTATATATGAAAAACCCACACCTAACATCATACTTAATAGCAAGAAGCTGAAAGCTTTTCATCTAAGATCGGAAACAAGACAGGGGTGCCCACTCTCTCCACTGTTATTCAACATAGTACTGGAGGTCCTAGCCATGACAATAAGACAAAACAAAGACATACAAGGCATCCATATTGGTAAAGAAGAAGTTAAATTGTCACTATTTGCAGACGACATGATACTGTACATAAAAAACCCTAAAGACTCCACTCCAAAACTACTAGAACTAATATCTGAATTCAGCAAAGTTGCAGGATATAAAATTAACACAGAGAAATCTGTTGCTTTCCTATACACTAATGATTAACTAACAGAAAGAGAAATCAAAAAAACAATTCCATTCACAATTGCATCTAAAAGAATAAAATACCTAGGAATAAACCTAATGAAGGAAGTGAACGACCTGTACTCTGAAAACTACAAGACACTCCTAGGAGAAATTAAGGAAGACACTAA
>JAQQAC010022981.1:71375092-71393803 GCA_029783875.1 Phataginus tricuspis
GGGGGGACCTGATGAAGGGGGTAGTTTAATCACCATAATATCGCTCATGTAATTGTAGGTTAATGATACCAAAATAAATTGTAAAAATAAAAAAAAAGAATGAGACTCCATAACCTTGATAATGACATTTTTTAATAATTTTATTTTTTATAATTTTATAATTACATTTCTTTATATATTTTGAATGTCAACCCCTAATCAGATACGTCATTTATGAATATATTCTCCCATACTGTAGGATTTTTTTTTCTTCTGATGGTGTCCTTTGATGTACAGAAGCTTTTAACCTTGATATAGTGCCACTTGTTCATTTTTACTTTTATTTCCCTTGTCCGGGGAGATATGTTCATAAAGAAGTCACTCATGTTTATGTCCAAGAGATTATTGCCTACGTTTTTTTCTAAGAGTTTTATGGTTTCATGACTTACATTCAGGTCTTTGATCCACCTTGAGGTTACCTTTGTCTATGGGACTAGACAGTAGTCCAGTTTCATTCTCTTACATGTAGCTGTCCAGTTTTTCCAACACCAGCAGCTGAAGAAGCTGTCATCTCCCCATTGTATATCCAAGGCTCCTTTATCAAATATTAATTGACTGTATATGTTTGGGTTAATGTTTGGATTTTCTATTCTATACCACTGGTCTCTGGGTCTGTTTTTGTGCCAGTACCTAATTGTCTTGATTACTGTGGCTTTGTAGTAGAGCTTGAAGTCAGGGATCGTAATTCCCCGTTTGATTCCTCCTTCTCAGGATTTCTTTGGCTATTTGGGGTCTTTTCTGGTTCCATATGAATTTTAGAATTATTTGTTCGAGTTCATTGAAGAAAGCTGCTGGTGGTTTGATAGGGATTGCATTGAATCTGTAGATTGCTTTAGGTAGTATAGCCATTTTGACAATATTTATTCTTCTTAGCCAAGAGCATGGGACGCATTTCCATTTGTTAGTGTCCTCTTTAATTTCTCTTAGGAGTGTCTTGTAGTTTTCAGAGTATAGGTCTTTCACTTCCTTCGTTAGGTTTATTCCTAGGTATTTTATTCTTTTAGATGCAATTGTGAATGGAATTGTTTTTCTGATTTCTCTTTCTGTTAGTTCATCATTAGTGTATAGGAAAGCAACAGATTTCTCTGTGTTAATTTTGTATCCTGCAACTTTGCTGAATTCAGATATTAGTTCTAGTAGTTTTGGAGTGGAGTCTTATAGTGTTTTATGTACAGTATCATGTCATGTGCGTATAGTGACGATTTGAGTTCTTCTTTACCAATCTGGATGCCTTGTATGTCTTTGTTTTATCTGATTGTCGTGGCTACGACCTCCAGTACTATGTTGAATAACAGTGGAGAGAGTGGACACCCCTGTCTTGTTCCCGATCTTAGATGAATAGCTTTCAGCTTCTTGCTGTTAAGTATGATATTAGCTGTAGGTTTGTCATATATGGCCTTTATGATGTTGAGGTACTTGCCGTCTATACCCATTTTGTTGAGAGTTTTAATTGTGAATGGATGCTGAATTTTGTCTAATGCTTTCTCAGTATCTATGGAGATGATCATGTGGTTTTTGTTCTTTTTGTTGATGTGGCGGATGATGTTGATGGATTTTCAAATATTGTACCATCCTTGCATCCCTGGGATGAATCCCACTTGATCATGGTGTATGATCCTCTTGATGTATTTTTGAATTCGGTTTGCTAATATATTGTTGAGTATTTTTGCATCCACATTCATCAGGGATATTGGTCTGTAATTTTCTTTTTTGGTGAGGTCTTTGCCCAGTTTTGGTATTAGAGTGATGTTGGCTTCATAGAATGAGTTTGGAAGTATTACCTCCTCTTCTATTTTTTGGAAAACTTTAAGGGAAATGGGTGTTATTTCTTCTCTATATGTCTGGTAGAATTCAGAGGTGAATCCATCTGGTCCTGGGGGTTTTGTTCTTGGGTAGCTTTTTGATTACCGATTCAATTTCATTGCTGGTGATTGGTCTGTTTAGTGTTTCTGTTTCTTGCTTGGTCAGTCTTGGAAGGTTGTATTTTTCTAAGAAGTTGTCCATTTCTTCTAGGTTTACCAGCTTGTTAGCATATAGATGCTCATAATATTCTCTTATAATTCTTTGTATTTCTGTGGGGTCCGTCATTATTTTTCCTTTCTCATTTGTGATTCTGTTTATGTGTGTAGATTCTCTTTTTCTCTTAATGAGTCTGGCTAGGGGTTTATCTATTTTGTTTATTTTTTCAAAGAACCAGCTCTTGGTTTCTTTGAGTTTTTCTATTATTTATTTTTCTCAATTTTATTTATTTCTTCTCTGATCTTTTTTATGTCCCTCCTGATGACTTTGGCCTCCTTTTTCCTTCTTTTTCCAATTTCAATAATTGTGTCTTTAGACTATTCATTTGGGAATGTTCATCCTTCTTTAAATAGGCCTGGATTGCAATATACTTTTCTCTTAGAACTGCCTTTGCTGCGTCCCACAGAAGTTGTGGCTTTGTGTTGTTGTTGTCATTAGTCTCCATATATTCTTTGATTTCTGTTTTGATTTTGTCGTTAAACCCATTGATTCATTAGGAGTATGTTGTTAAGTCTCCATGTATTTGTGAGCCTTTTTGATTTCTTTCTAAAATTTATTTCTAATTTTATGCCTTTGTGATCTGAGAAGTCGGTTGGTAGAATTTCAATATTTTTGACTTTACTGAGGTTCTTTTTGTGGCTTAGTATGTGTTCTATTCTGGAAAATGTTCCACGTGCACTTGAGAATAATGTGTGTCCTGCTGCTTTTGAGCGCAGAGTTCTGTAGATATCTGTTAGGTCCATCTTTTCTAGTGTGTTGTTCAGTGCCTCTGTGTCTTTACTTATTCTCTGTCTGGTTGATCTGTCCTTTGGAGTGAGTGGTTTGTTGAAGACTCCTAAAATGAATGCATTGCTGTCAATTTCCTCCTTTAATTCTGTTAGTATTTGTTTCACATATGCTGGCGCTCCTGTGTTGGGTGCATATATATTTATAATGGTTATATCTTCTTGTTGGACTGACCCCTTTTTCATTATGTAATGTCCTTCTTTATCTCTTGCTACTTTCTTCATTTTGAAGTCTATTTTGTCTGATACAAGTACTGCAACACTTGCTTTTTTCTCTTTGTTGTTTGCATGAAATATCTTTTTCCATCCCTTTACTTTTAGTCTGCATATATCTTTGGGTTTGAGCTGAATCTCTTGTAAGCAGCATATAGATGAGTCTTGCTTTTTTATCCATTCTGTTACTCTGTGTCTTTTGATTGGTGCATTCAGGCCATGTACATTTAGGGTGATTATTGATAGATATGCTCTTATTGCCATTGCTGGCTTTAGATTCATGGTTACCAAAGGTTCAAGGGTTGCTTATTTACTATCTAAGAATCTAACTTAACTTTCTTGCTAAGTTTTTGTGAACACTGTCTGATGTTTCTTTATCTCTCCCTTCCTATTCTTCCTCCTCCATTCTTTATATATTAGGTGTTTTATTCTTTGCCTTTAGTTAGTATTTGGATGGTCTGCTTTCTTTGCGATGATTTTATTTTCTCTGGTGACATCTTTTTAGCCTTAGGGGTGCTTCCCTCTAGAGCAGTCCGTTTAAGATATCCTGTAGTGGTGGTTTATGAGAGGCAAACTCTCCCAACTTTTGCTTGTCTGGAAATTGTTTAATCCCTCTGTCATATTTAAATGATAATCGTGCTGGATACAATATTCTTGGTTCGAGGTCCTTCTGTTTCATTTTGTTAAATATATCATGCCATTCTCTTCTGGCCTGTAAGGTTTCTGTTGAGAAGTCTGATGATAGTCTGATGGGTTTTCCTTTGTAGGTGATCTTTTTTCTCTCTCTAGCTGCCTTTAATACTCTGTCCTTATTTTTGATCTTTGCCATCTTAATTATTATGTGTCTTGGTGTTGTCTTCCTTGGGTCCCTTGTGTTGGGAGATCTGTGGGCTTCCGTGGACTGCGAGACTATTTCCTTCCCCAGTGTGGGAAAGTTTTCAGCAATTATTTCTTCAAAGACGCTTTCTATTCCTTTTTCTCTCTATTCTTCCTTTGTACTCCTATAATGTGAATATTGTTCCATTTGGATTGGTCACACAATTCTCTTAATATTCTTTCATTCCTAGAGATCCTTTTATCTCTCTCTGCCTCAGCTCCTCTGTATTCCTGTTCTCTGATTTTTATTCCATTAACAGTCTCTTGCATCTCATCCAGTCTGATGTTAAGCCCATCAATGGCTTGTCTGATTTCTCCATTGTATTTCCTCACTTCCCTCACCTCCTCCCTCAGCTCTAGCACATTTCTATGTTGATCTGTCAGCATGGTTATGACTTTTATTCTAAATTCTTTTTCAGGAAGACTGTTTATTTCCATTCCTTCAGGCTCCCTCTCTGGGGTCGTCTGGTGGTTGATTTAGTCTGGACCATATTCCTTTGTCTTTTCATGGCTATAGAAGTGATTGCTGGTTGTTGCCACGTATGTCAGCCAGGCTCTTTATGACTTTAAAAAGGAAAGAGAGAAAGAAAGAAAGAAAGGAAAGAAAGAAAGAAAGAAAGAAAGAAAGAAAGAAAGAAAGAAAGAAAAAAAAAAATAAAAAAGAAAGAGAAGAAAAAAAAAACAAAAAAACAAAAAAACAAAAAAAGTCCACCGGAAGTGGATTCTTTGGGAATGCTGTAGGTGGCGCTGTTACTCCACTATTCCAGAGCTGTTGCCACACTGCTCTGCAGGGCCCTTTATAGCTCTGGCCTTGGTGGGAACAAATAGGAGGCTGTTGATCTCTGTGGGAAGTCTAAGTGCAGCCACCCTTTCCCAGTCGCCAGCTAAGGGGTCCGAAACTCCCCAGGACTCCCAGCCTGCTTGGCTGAGTTTGCCAGGACGATCCGGTCCTCCACTGGGCTCCTGTCTCTTTAAGACTGCGGAAAAAAGCACATGCTTTTCTTCTTTTTTTTTTTTTTTCCTTCCCAGGTTCTGGCTGCAAGCACCCTGGCACGTTCCCTGATCAGATCCTGCATCCTCTGTGTCTCCAATCTCCACTACACCACACGATGTGTATCAGCGCTCCCCGTGCAGATCACCGGGGCTAGTTATTTTGTGGGCCTGTACTTCCACTCCCTCCCAGCTCTGAATCCTCTCCTCCCGCCGGTGCGCTGGGGTTGGGGAGTGCCCGGGTCCCGCCGGGTCACGGCTCCGTATTTTACCCGCCTTGTGGGGTGTCAAGTCCTCTCAGGTGTAGCTGCACGCTGTGCGCTTTCCTGTGTATTCTGGTCTCTCTTTTAGGAATAGTTGTATTTGCTGTATTTTCATAGATAAATATAGTGTTGGGAGCAGATTTCTGCCGCCCTGCTCATGCCGCCATCTTCCCGGAAGTATATCTATAATGACATTTTAAAAATAAAAATAACATGATATTAAATAAAATAATATAAGTTTAGTTGCTAACCAATTGAACTTCTAGTAGGAGTGTAAACTGGTGCAGTAGAGAGTAACTGATACTTATTAGTCACTTAGCTATGCCAATCCCACTCAGATCTTCTTAGAGAAACTCCCTGTGAAACTCTCTCAAGGATCCATAAAGGGAAATATACATGGAGACGAATTGTAGCATGGAGTTACTTAAAATGTGGCACATTCATTCACTATTAAACTATACAACATCCAGAGTTAATTTGCATAGGTCTTTTAAAAGACAAGTTGCATTTACTAAGTAAATAAAAGAGTACTTTCAAAACAGTACCACTTGTAAAATTTGACACATATGGATACATTAAACAAAATACTAAGAAAAGCAAATAAAACCCAAGCAAACACAAAGAGTAAACATTAGAGCTGAAACAAATGAAGTAAAAAATAGAAAAAAATCCCAAAGGCACAAGTTGGTTCACCAGAAAGAGCAACAAAATTTACAAACCTTTAGCTAGACTGAATAAGAAAAAGATAGAGGACTCAAATTACTAAAATCAGGAATAAAACCACAACAACCATATAGAAATGAAAGGATTACAAGAATTACTATGCAAAATTATATACCAACAAATTAAATAACCTACGTGAAAAGGATAAATTCTTATAATAATACAAACTATCAGTTTACTATGATTTGGTTCACAGTATTATTAGCTTAGCAAATCCTATTCCATAGCTGGGGCAGATTTAAACCCAACTCAGGATGAATTGTCACAAAGTCTAAGTCAGGGAACTCTTAATTAATGGGTTTTTATCATTTTTGGAAATCTTTGCCCACAACCTGTTAAAAAAAAATACAAACCATCAAAATGAACTCGAAGAGAAACAAAAGTTGAATGCATCTGTAACATATAAAGATATTGAAATACTAACTTCTGAAACTCTTCACAGAGAAAAACCCAGGCTTCACTGGTAAAGTCTACCAAATGTTTAAGGAATAATTAACATGAGCACCTTGCCATATCTTGCAATGGAATAGGATAGAAAGCCCAGAAATAAACCCATGCATATATGATCATTAACTTACCACAATGAGCAAGATGAGCCAATGGAAATGGGGCTGCCTCTTCAATACGTGGTGTTGGGAAAAGTGGACGGCCACATGCGAAAGAATGAAATTAGACTTCTCTCTTACCCCATATACAAAAATCAGCTCAAGATGAATTAAAGAAGACCTGAAACTATATAACTTCCAGAAGAAACATAAGCAGTAAGTTCCTGACATCAGTCTTAACACTGTTTTTTGGGATCTGACTCCAGAGGCAAAGGAAGCAAAAACAAAAATAAACATGTGAGACTGCATCAAACTAAAAAGTTTCTGCACAGCAAAGGAGACCATCAGCAAAATGAGGCAGTAAGTTCTTTGTGTAAAATGTCTAGCTTTCCACAGATCAGAATTGATCTCTAGCTATTCTATAAAGCAGAGGCACTCTCTCTGATACACTGTTGGACAACTGACTGTCTTTGCAACTTTTTGCCCTGGTTTGCCTAGACTCCAGTGAGAGCTTGTGCCTCTGTCACTGCAGTTATGTTGATGACACTGCAGAATCACCACTGAGGGATTTGCCTCTCAAAGAAATCCAAAATGCTCAGACGCTATTCTCATACTGAATGAGTCAGGTACACTGTCTTAGCTTTTTTCTGTAGCTAGGCATCTTTGCGTAGCCCTAAATCATGATGCTACCTCTATCTATGATCAAACTAGTTATTTCAGGATGAGATCACAATACACCTGAAAGAAAACTCAGTTAGCAAAATAACTTTCAAAACCTTGATTGCCACCATGAGAACCTGAATTCATCATGTAGAATTTAACTAAGGACTCAAAAGGAGTTGAACCTTAATTAGTTTGGAATCTTATGCAAAAGATGTGATTTCGATTATTGTTACAAAAGGACTATATAAATGTATGTCTATATACTGCTAGTAACTCTTAATGTAGCTTCTTAAAACTTTCCACTAATGATATCATGGAAGAATCTTAAAACACAGAGTATTAGTGAATACAGAGGCCAAAAAATTACCTAGTATGTGAGTAATTGTGGAATCTCCACTGAATCAGATTAATTAATGTTTGTGTAGATGACCCTCATGGTATGTATGACTAGGTTTTACTTTAGAAAACAAGCAACTCTCGCAAAAGGTAAGACGACACTTATCTCTGCATGTCTGTCTTTCACTCATAGACAGGACTCTAGCTCCTAGAATTTGAGTCTCCCCTGTATCTCTTGGGGCACCTTTTGAGGTGGTTTTCTCCACTCTGACCTGCTTTATTCTGGAATTAGAAACAGCAACATCCTGAGTATAATTCTTCAAAAGTTTACAAGACTCTCATAGTACTAAACGAAGTATAAACAGATCAATCTTTGCCAATAGTAATCTTAACATTGAAAAGACCACATTAGGGTTTAAGATCCCTTTTTTTCAATGAATCAGCTAATATTTTATCTATTCTATTACTTTATTTCTAAGTTCCAATTCAATCACATCTATTTATTCTTAGTAATTTCTTCCTCTTGTTTATTTAGTATTTTAAAAAATCAATTACATTTCCTAATTCTTGACTTTAAACTTAAGATTATTTATATTAATCATTATATTGTAGTTTGTTAATGAAAGCAATTAATGCTATTAATTTACCTCTAAGTATAATTGAGGCTCATTTAATAATCAACAGAGTCCATTCTCATAATAATCCAAATATTCTTTAATAAATTTGTTATAGTCTCTTTGACATGAGTATTATTTGCCAGTTCTGTTGTAATTGGTGTAATTTATTACATTTTTCCCTAACTCTTTTTAGTGCTGTATTTAGATAACATGGTCTATAAATTATAATTATTCTTGTGTTTTCCTGAATGGCCAAATTTTTAGAGATCTCTAAAAATGCTCCATAATTTCTTAAATATATAACATATCTTATATTAGTAGACTATAAAACTCAACACATATCTGTTAAATCAATCTTCTTATATTATTCAGTCTTCATTTCTAACTTATGTTCTCATGTTTAGTCTGTCAAACCCTGCTTCTGACATTATGACTATATTTAAATCAATCCTTCCATTTTTATTTCCTTCCAAAATATTTTTCCTGAGTGCCAAAAAAAAAAAGGTTGCTTATTTGTTTGTCAGCAGACCTATATTCCCTCAATCTCTGTTCATTTGTGTGACAGATCAATCCTCCTTTCAGATCCGGATCAGACGTCCAGCTCCCATTTGGGCTGCCAGCAGATTTGGCCAAGTATTACTCTGCAACTCAGTGTGTGGCATTGTCTCCTGATCCACCGCAGTGGGCCTGGCAGCTGGTCATGTGATTGAAAAACAGTTCAAGCACACCCAGTAACTTTATTGCTCTCTTTACTTTTAAAAATTGAGACAAAAATGATTTTGCTGATTGTCTCTAAACATATTTCTCTAAACGTGATGGCTCTGTGCAAAGCCTCACTCAGAGCACCTCTTCCACTACGTCCTGCTGTGAACAATAATGATTCAATTAACAAATATAAACAATTGCAAAAACAATGTATTGGAAATCAATTTCAGCATTTTGTTTTTTAACAGGTTGGAATATATTAATCCTTGTATGTATTTACAGTGCCAAAATTGAAAGTGCCATAAATGGGGGAAACAAAGGTGTAGATGGAGGGAGGCTATTAGTAGGATTCACAGCAAGGCCATTTTTTTTTCCCCCTCAGTGAAACCCAGCTAGCATTTTCCTGTTTATTTAGGCCTCTGTTACTAATCAAACCTGCCTTATTAAAATGATGCATAGCAAAGCAGATTTTAAAGTGATGAAGGAGGATTTAAGAAGGCAATTACTGAGTGTATGAGTTTGCTGTCTCAGCTTACAAAAAAGATGAATGGTTTCAAGTAAGACAGGTAAGCAGAAGTACCTACATTTTAGAGACTCACTCAGATACATGTAGGATGCCTGTTCAAGCACATTAAGCTAAATGTAAAGACCTGACAGGTTGGTAAGCACTTACCTTAATTCCATTTTGTTCTATATTTAAGCAAGGGCAAATGACTAATGCAATCTTCACCAAGTTTACTCTAGACTTCACTCTGTCCACCTTTAATTTTGAGGAAAGTAATTAAACCAAAACTTTTCTCCATTGGGAAAACAAAGATTGTAAGGAGGATGGAAGAAAGATTTTTCCAAATGCATAGTATGATACAAAAACATCAGCCACTGCTCTTCCACATTTACTCAACTAGATAATGCTATTTTCATAAATGTGCTTATTGACCATGCTACAAATGCCTCTCTTGCCCATGACAATGAAGTGAATCCTCTTACCAGAGCTACTTGTCTATTTGTTGTGTGAATTCCATCCCCTTCTATCTTCTCTGGAACATCCATCCCTTCATGAAGGAACCCAGCTCTTAAGTCTTCAAAATCATTCCATTGGCAAGCATTCCTCCCTATGGTAAACATAACTTTATTAAGTTTTAAAAAAGGGCAAGTCTTCTTATTTTCATACAATCTGATAATTTTCCACATCCCTGGGAAATAGATTTCTTAAAGTTTTATTTGCCACTAATGCATCATGGCAAGGAAGAAAAAGAAAATCATGCATCAACCAATGTTAAGGTAATTTTTGTCCTAAAGAATTCTGGGAATTCTGGGAAAATGCTATAATTTACAGCTGAATATGCTTAAGTTGGAATAACGTATGGTTGAGTATACTTAAAGTACAGCGGACTATGGTTAACTAAATACATTTTGGTTTAAATTGTGTCACAAATAATAAAAATAGCTTACCAGGTGTGTGCATACTTCAGATGCTTAGTATAAATATAACTTGGCATAAATAAACTTGAAAGATGTCAATATAATAGATGTTCAGTGTGAGTATATATATATATATATATATATATACATGTATGTACATGTGTATATAATACTTATAATTTTAAGTATCACACACTTCTGTTCATTTATTCTTTAAAATAATATATATAAAAATCTACTATGTGCCAGACACTATTCCAGGTGCTGAGAATAAGCAGTGAACAAAAACCTGTGTAATTTACAGACTAGTGAAAGAAATATATTTAGAATTATACATAATAAATAAACAGATTAATAGTAAGTTAGAAAGGGATTAATGCAAGGTAAGCAGGATTTGGGCTTGCAGTTTTAAATACAGGGATCCAGATAGGCTCTGTTGAGAGGAAAACATTTGAAAAAACAGTAGTTAGACCTTCAGCCTTCTGAGAGAGGCAGTGTTTTTTTATTCTATCTCCTTTAGGAGACCACAAGTCAGAGTGGTACTACTTTTTAGATACTCCAAAGGAAGTTATCTGTGTATTCCCTTATCTTCCATACTGGTAAAACTGACAGATCTGAGCCTGTAGCAACTGGATAAGCAGTGGCAGGCATAGCTTTAGCAGTTCTGGTTGGCCAGCAATGAACTGGCAAGTGTTTAGCCCAGTGCTGAGATGACAAGAGTAATACACTTCATAAACAAATTTCTCTGTGTGGAAACTATCTATAGGAGAATTCTTCCTTAAGAGGGAGAATAGCTATATATAGCCAACAGCCAATGCTTGTGTTTAAGGAAATTGTAGGTGAAGCCACCATCATTACTAAGATTACTCTGGAAGTTCTAACCAAAAGACTAAGATAAGAAAAAACATAAGAATTTCAAATACTGGTAAAAATAAGGTACAGTATTCAATACTTGCAGATGATCTAATTAAATACAAATATGTCAAAAGGATCAAATTATCCACTTATGTTTCTCATTACGTAATAAAAATACAAAAACTAAGTTAATGGGATTGCTTCTTCCCCTAATCTTCTCTGCTTATCTAGAATTTGTGACATTTGAATTTAGAGAATCCTATAGATATATATGAAAATTGTTCATATATATGTGTATATATATATATATATATATCTTGATTTTTTCCTTCTCTATTTCTTTGTGTCTTTATATTATTGCAAATATCTAACACTGTAGTCAAAGAACATAAATTTGCATTATTTTATTCCTTTTAAATATTGAAATGTCTTTATCACCAGGCATATGGTCATTTGGTTTGGTATACAAACCACGTGTAACTTAAGAGTATTTTTTTTCCTGCAGTTTTGGGATGTGATGTTCTATACAGGGCAATTTAATCAAATTTATTCACTGGATTATCAAACCTCCTAGATGCTTACTAATTGTTTTTTGCCTGCATGGACTATCTAAACAGGTGTAGTTGCATTAAATCTCTCACTCTGATTTTTGGATTTATCAATTTTCCTTTATCTATTTAAGTTAGCTCTAAAATTATAAGGCTACGTTATCAGATTCATTGATTATACATTTTGTTGCCCCATCTCTACTCTCTTTACCCATTAATTTTCTCTAGTTGTTTTTACGGCAAATGTAGTTTGGCAGTACTTTGTTTAGCTACAGGCTGTACCTCTTCATTTCTGCTGCAAAGCTTCTTTTTCTTTGCCATCTTTAGCAGCCCACGAAGCCACTTTGATGCATAGACAAACTTGGAAGCACAGAAATGTTAATATCTGCAGAGTAATATGTTGACAAAAGGTCACAAAATACAATTTTAACATATCAAAGTCTATTACTCATGAGTACTTTACTTTTTCCCAGAGAAATTATTTTTAATATAATATAATATCATTTACCCCATCACAGCTTAAATACAATTTTTCCTGTATTTTAATTATATATGTATATATGTCAGTTTCTTCCAAATGTATATCTCTATCCATCTATATCTAGATGCACTTGATTAATATATATAAGCAATCCACTAAAAGTTCCAAACTTTTGTTGTAGGACTTGACAAGCTGATTTAAATTTTATTTGCAAGTGTAAATTGTCAAATAAACTCTTGGAAAAGCATATGTTACTTTTAAACTGTAGCAATTAAAGCATTATACTGTACTATGAATACAAAGATAGATATCAACCACACTGATGGAAAATAATGGGCCCCCTAAAAAATATCCGCACATAATAGTAAGGAGAAGTGACACAGCAGATCAGCAGGTCACTTTGGGGTGGGAAGCAGGGGAGGGAAGAATAGTCTTTCCAATAAATGGTAATGGACCATTGGGAATCCATGTTTAAAAGATGAAAGAAACTACATCACTTCTTACACCCCCCAAACACACACACAATTTCCAGTTTCCAAGTGTATTAAAAATTAAATGTGAAAAGGAATGCTAACCAGCTTTTAGTTTTAAATAGACAAGAGTATAGGTCACATTAGCTGTTAGAATAGTCACCTTAAGGCCTTGATCACAGGTTACTCCTCTAAAAATAAGGCTGTAGGGTAAGCATCATTCTTTATTCTTTTAAAAAATGGTATTCTGAAATAAAGTTGCTTTGGAGAAGTGTTCCTTCATTAATAGAAATCAGTAATTTAGCACATAGAGAAGGAATAATAAAATGTAATTTGCTGAGCAACATAGGGCAAAAAATTGCCTGTGATATTTATGGGATAGAATCATATAGTATAATACTTAAAATGTTAAATCTCTCTCTAATCTGAAAAGCAATAAACCTGACTACTTTTATTTGCACCCTTAGGGATGTAGAGCAGCAGTAAGTGTATATCCACTGAGAAGCATGTGAACTGCATCAGCTCTGTACCGTTTTCCCTAGAGGGCGATAAATCTCAGAAGAAACAAAACAAAGGATCCATGAGTAATACCTAGAAATACAGAAAGTAGAAATAAGTAAGGTAAATTTAGCCACAGTGACTACTAAAGAGCTATTTTTTTCAAATTTATAGCATATAATTTTTCATTTGAGGAACTAGATAACATATTCCTGGTATAATTAACAATGCTTATCGTGAGTTGATAGAAATTGTTTCAGATAATCTGTGAACGTTTATTAGATAAGGTGTTTTAAGTTGGGCAGTTATGAGAAGGAAAAGAGCTGTAGTAAATCCTAACTAACAAAGAACGTTCATAAAAGATAAACAACTAAAGTGTTCTAGGATTTAAAAATTCTAAAATTGCTTGCTAAAAGGACAGGAATAGAGTCAGACAGTCCTACATTAGAGCCTTAATTTCATCTTTAATAAGTTCAGAGTTAAAACAAGTTGCTTAACTTTTGAGAGCATCCATCTTCCCAAGTGTAAGAAAAGAGGGTATAGTGTTAACCAAAGGACAGGAGGGCTCAGGCCCCTTGCCAGTGTCAGATAACATGGCAAAGGAATTAACTGTCAGTCTGAGTCTACCAGTGTAAGAGTAACAGTTCTGGGTGCCAAAGAGCCAGGTTTCTGAAGCAGCTTCCGCTGGAAAGAGGCCTGTGCATTGTTGCCCCTCCACTGGGTGAAGATCTATCGAATGCCTGTAAAAGAAGGAGGAGGAGGAGCAGGAGTTAGGAGGAAGAACGGCAGAGAAAGGGGCGGGGAAGTAGAGAATTTGTATCTTTAGGAGTTTGTCTAAGCATTAAGCAATATAATATATATAAAGAAATTGTGATGAGGAAACATTCTGAAATGTTCTAAATTAAGTGACGTAAGGACCATAGAAAGAGGGAGAGAAACAAGGGAAAGTCATCAGTCAGTAACTAGCTCATCATCCAGAAAGTCCCCAGAACCACCGCGTCCCCCTTGCATGTGACCAGTATTTGACCATCGCCGACAACCAATCCACAAGCCTTTCCTACGGACTGACTTCTCATCCCCAGACATCCTGCGCTTCACGTTAGCCCACCTTCTTTATCTGCAGCCAAGGTGAACTTAAAGAACTTCCTTTCCTCAAGACCTCTTATAAATGTCCTCTGTTTCTTGGGTCTGGCGGACAAGTTGTTTCCGTGAACTGGCCTTGCTGCTGGTAAAGCAGGAACTTCTGTCCCAGGACTCAGTCCTTCTTCTGGCTGCATCTGTAAACCCTTCTATTTCAGAGATCTTTTGGTCTCTAGAGCTGGTCCTTAATATAGTGGCTAGTACAAGGAGAAAGTGCATGTAGTAAAGTACCAGCAAACTTTGTTTCCTTCACTTTGGAAGTGCACAGGATTGATTACCACAGCAGAATAAAACTTCTACGCTTGCGGGCAGAACCACCAAAAAGAATGAGTGAAGATTTCTGGAGTCAAGTATTGAGAGCTGAACTTTTGCTTTCATTTTATTTTTTTAAGTTAGAGTGAGACATTAGTGAGGATTGGGGAGGTGTTGGTGAAAGAGTACAAAGTTTGTTAAGGATGAGTAAGTTCTAGAGATCTACTCTATAGCATAGTACATATAGTGAACAATGTTGAAGGTTCTTAACACACACACACACACACACACACACATACAGGGAGAAAACTTCTAGAGGCTACGTTTATGGCTGCTCAGACGGATGGTTTCATGGCTTCATATTTATTTACAAACTCATATGTTTTCAGATGTCAATCGTACATCAACAAGAGTAAATTCATTCTAAGAAAAGAAAATGAGAACTTCCCTCTGATAGAAAGAATTTAACAAATATAAATATATACATAAATATTCAGGGATATCCAATGGAGTCAAATGGCAGGAAGCGAAGTCTCACCTCACACACAACTGAAACCAAAACCTGACTATGTTCAGTAACCAGGTCTTCCCACTCTTTCTCTCTCTCCCTTAAGATTGTGACTCTTTGCTCAAAATGGCCTTCAGAGTAGAGACAATGTCTAAGAATTTTGTGAGTTCAAATCCCAGAATGTATACTGTTGCCGATAAATCAAGTCAGTGGCTGGTGGCCCACTGAGCAAGGCTTACGGGGAAAGGCTGTGAAGTGGAGCAGACGCTTTAATAAGAGGGCATGAAGGCAAACAGAACCATCCAAATTAAAATCAGGAATACAAGCCTTTTCCCCCTTATTCATGAAATGCAAATATTGCACCATTGTTTTGCTTACATTTTATACCTAAACATTTAATGCATTTTTCAGCCCAGAAAATGTTTATTGTCTTGTTCTTTCTCCATCTCCCATTCTCTGTGTCTCTTTTCTTTTTATTTTGAGAATATCAAATTTACAGAAAACAAGGTCTAACTGTCCACCCAAAATTGGCATTTTGACATATAGCTGTTCACTTTAAATTTTTTCATAAAAGAAAGAAATATCATGAATAAATATAAAGCCCATTTTGTTAATTATCCCTACCCCATTTCTTTTCAAAGAGGAAAAAAAATCATAAATGTTGTGTGCATCTTTCTAGGCTTTTGTTAAAAATTTTACATCTGTGCTCGCCTCAGCAGCACATATATTAAAATTGGAATGAAACAGAGAAGATTAGCATGGCCCCTGCACAGGGATGACACACAAATCCTTGAAATGTTGCATATTTTAAAAAACTCTTTTTACATTCATAAATATGTTTATATTGTGTGGTGGATTTTTAAAATTAAAATGTTATTTTTATGTGTGTCATTATTTACATAATTTGTTATTAAACTTAGATGAAGGCTATACATATATGTATCATTCTGCAGTTTAGTTTCCATTGATTTCAAGATGTATTAATGTTGATGTATAGAGATCTAGATTATTTCTCGTGTCTGTATCATACTTTATTCATGGAAGGATGAGCATTCAGTTGCTTCTATTTTTTCTATTGTAAGTGATTAAATGTTAAATATATTTTAACATATTTCCTTGTACACATGATCTGCTTCCATTAAGGAAATGTAGCAGACATATGGGTGCCCCACCCTTATTCTTTCAGCCCTCCCTTCTATATGCTGAAGGCTGCTTACTGTGAACACCCGCGCACACAGCCTGAACACAGTTTCCTGGATGCAAGCAGTCTCACCCAATGCACAGAGCATGCTGGAAATGCATAGAGTCAATCCTCAACCAGAGATGGACAGGAAGTTGGCAGATAAATACCCCAGCCTACTTACCCCTGACTGGAAAAACTCTGAAGATGAGCTCTACACTGTTTCCTATAGTTCTTCAGTCACATGACACTCTAGATGCCCACAAGCACAACTTGATAATTTACCCTTCCATGGTTCCATCCCTGTCTCATCTCCATGCCTCACAAGTAAATGTTTCCTCTGAAATCTTAGTCTTCAGGTCTCTTGAAAGGATCCAAACCTAGGGAACAATATACCTGGAAGTGGAATTGCTGGGTTGTGGGCTATGAATATTTTGGCTACATGTAAAGTCAAGTGGTGTGTACATATATATGTATTGTTAAGGTGATTTCCAAAGTGATCACTAACTAATTAGGATTCTCAACTGCACTGAATGAGTGCTGCCTTTCAGCACTTTATATTATCAGATTTCTTTTTAATTTTTCCCCATGACGTGGGTAGGAAATATTATCTGGTTGTTTTTGATTCTTTTGTTACTAGTGAGGCTCTTCTTTCCTTAGGGAATGAGTATTATGCATACATATTGAGGTAACTAGGTCTTTCCTCAACATTTCTTATTTCTAGTTAATCATATTTTTCTTTTAATCTTTTCCCCTGAAAATCATGCAGAATTCATCAATTTTCTAATTCACTGGCCTGGTTTTCTCACATCGTCAATATGCTATCCACTAAATTTATTGCTTTCGCTTTTTAAATGCTGTATATGCCTTCCCGCAAATGCAAAGTATGTTATTTCCTTGTTTGTTTGCTTGCTTGTTTTTTACTCTGTCATGGAGCAAGTTTATTTCAGTGGTAGGAGGGCATCTTGTTAATTAGCTACCAGATATCTCCTTTCTTCCGTCACTGCATCTTTTAATGTATTGTGTGTGTTTCCTTGTACTTGTAAAGAAAGTTGTGCATGCCCAGACTTATGAGAGCTTCTTTTTTATATTAGATGAATCACCATTAAAACTTTGATTTGGAGACAAAGGGAAATCAAAAATGTTTTCTCTAATTTTAAGAGTAGAGACAGTTGGAGGTGTATGATGTGGTTTTTAATCCTGTCAAAAAGAGATAGGAATCTTGGTGAAGACCGCTGTATGGCGGAGATTCCCAGGCAGAAAGTTTTATTTCCCATACTGGTGATTGCATGCAGTTCATTCTTATGTGGGGCACAATCCCCTGCTCTAAGTAGGAAAACTGCTGTCATGATCTTACTGATAGAACTTCCTGATTTCTGGTCTTGATACAAACCTTTGCCAATTTACCTCTGTCATGTTGATTATTTTCCAAAGGGAAGTTGGGAAGCAGGGGAATAACTGCATGGGCTCAGAAAGCTAACTTTCAATAAATAACTGTAAAATTTTAAAGCAAAATTTCTACAATAATAAAACAATGATGAATGAATTTAAAATTCTCTAAGAAAAGGTACTGGATAGATTTATTTTATTATTCTATAATAGTCTCCTTTTCCAGAAAAATGATTAGCTCTAAATTCAACTGTAATCTAATTCAGTTATACCTAAAAACCCTCACAATTTGCTATAAAGCTTTAAAAATTATGCCTTTTTGACATTGCCAATATCAGCCTCTTAAAAAATCATTTTGCCTTTCTTTTGCATTTTTGTATTCCAGACCAATTACAAATGATGCAGCCTCAACCACTTTTTAAAAGCTCAAACATACTATGAAATGATGCCGAACAGAAATTAAACTTCATGTATTAATTTTCTTTTTTATTTCCTAACTATTGATTCCAATATACTATGCTAAAGAGATACTTTTTTCTTAATTAAAAAAGAATTTTTTTATTTAATTTTTTTTATTTTGGTATCATTAATATACAATTACATGTGCAATATTATGGTTACTAAACTGCCGACTTCATCAGGTCCCCCCCACCTACCCCATTACAGTCACTGTCAATCAGTGTAGTGAGATGCTATAGAATCATTATTTGTCTTCTCTGAGTGGTACAGCCCTCCCGATGCCCCCCCAACATTGTGTCTGCTAATCGTAATGCCCCTTTTTCCCCCTTGTCCTTCCCTTCCCACCCATCCTCCCCAGTCCCTTTCCCTTTGGTAACTGTTAGTCCATTCTTGGGTTCTGTGGGTCTGCTGCTGTTTTGTTCCTCCAGTTTTTTTCTTTGCTCTTATGCTCCACAAATGAGTGAAATCATTTGATACTTGTCTTTTTCCACTTGGCTTATTTCAATGAGCATAATACCCTTTAGCTCCATCATGTTGTTGCAAATGGTAGGATTTGTTTTCTTCTCACAGCTCAATAATATTCTATTGTGCATATGTACCACCTCTTCTTTATCCATTCATCTACTGATGGACACTTAGGTTGCTTCCATTTCTTGGCTATTGTACACAGTGTTGCAATAAACATAGGGGTGCATCTGTCTTTTTGAAACTGGGCTGCTGCATTTTTTTTTTTTT
>JAQQAC010022981.1:71398803-71410989 GCA_029783875.1 Phataginus tricuspis
TCTTCCTTCTTTAAATGGGCCTGGATTGCAATGTACTTTCCTCTTAATACTGCCTTCACTGCGTCCCACAAAGTAGTGGCTTTGTGTTGTTGTTGTCATTAGTCTCCATATATTCTTTGATTTCTGTTTTGATTTGCTCATTAACCCATTGATTCATTAGGAGAATGTTGTTAAGTCTCCATGTATTTGTGAGTCTTTTTGATTTCTTTCTGAAATTTATTTCTAGTTTTATACCTTTGTGATCTGAGAAGTTGGTTGGTAAAATTTCAATATTTTTGAATTTACTGAGGTTCTTTTTGTGGCCTAGAATGTGGTCTATTCTGGAAAATGTTCCATGTGCACTTGAGAAGAATGTGTATCCTGCTGCTTTTGGGTGCAGAGTTCTGTAGATATCTGTTAGGTCCATCTGTTCTAGTGTGTTGTTCAGTGCCTCTGTGTCTTTACTTATCCTCTGCCTGGTTGAGCTATCCTTCGGAGTGAGTGGCGTGTTAAAGTCTCCTAGAATAATTGCATTGCTGTCTATTTCCTCCTTCACTTCTGTTAGTATTTGTTTCACATATGCTGATGCTCCTGTGTTGGGTGCATATATATTTATAATGGTTATATCTTCTTGTTGGACTGACCCCTTTTCATTATGTAATGTCCGTCTTTATCTATTGCTACTTTCTCCATTTTGAAGTCTATTTTATCTGATACAAGTACTGCAACACCTGCTTTTTTCTCTTTGTTGTTTGCTTGAAATATTTTTTTCCATCCCTTCACTTTTAGTGTGTGTATATCTTTGGGTTTGAGGTGAGTCTCTTGTAAGCAGCACATAGATGGGTTTTGCTTTTTTATCCACTCTGTTACTCTGTGTCTTTTGATTGGTGAATTCAGTCCATTTACATTTAGGGTGATTATTGATAGATATGTACTTATTGCCATTGCAGGTTTTAGATTCGTGGTTACCAAAGGTTCAAGGGTTTCTTCTTTACTATCTGAGAATCTAACTTAACTTTTTTGTTAAGTTATTGTGAATGCTGTCTGATGTTTCTTTATCTCTCCCTTCCTATTCTTCCTCCTCCTTTCTTTATATATTGGGTGTTTTATTCTTTGCCTTTAGTTGGTATTTGGATGGTCTGCTTTCTTTGCTATGCTTTTATTTTCTCTGGTGACATCTTTTTAGCCTTAGGGGTGTTTCCTTCTTGAGCACTCCGTTTAAGATATCCTGTAGTGGTGGTTTATGAGAGGCAAACTCTCTCAACTTTCTTTTGTCTTGAAATTGTTTAATCCCTCTGTCATATTTAAATGATAATCGTGCTGGATACAATATTCTTGGTTCGAGGCCCTCCTGTTTCATTTTGTTAAATATATCATGCCATTCTCTTCTGGCCTGTAAGGTTTCTGTTGAGAAGTCTGATGACAGTCTGATGGGTTTTCCTTTGTAGGTGATCTTTTTTCTCTCTCTAGCTGCCTTTAATACTCTGTCCTTGTCTTTGATCTTTGCCATCTTGATTATTATGTGTCTTGGTGTTGTCTTCCTTGGGTCCCTTGTGTTGGGAGATCTGTGGTCTTCCGTGGACTGTGAGACTATTTCCTTCCCCAGCGTGGGGAAGTTTTCGGCAATTATTTCTTCAAAGACACTTTTTATCCCTTTTTCTCTCTCTTCTTCATCTGGTACTCCTATAATGCGAATATTGCTCCATTTCGATTGGTCACACAGTTCTCTTAATATTCTTTCATTCTTAGAGATCCTTTTATCTCTCTCTGCCTCAGCTTCTTTGTATTCCTTGTCCCTGTCTTGTAATTCCTTGATCGTGTCTTGAACCTGATTCAATCTGCTGTTGAGCCCGTCGATGGCTTGTCTCATTTCTGCATTGTCTTTCCTCACTTCCCTCACTTCCTCCCTCAGCTCTTGCACATTTTTCTGTAGATCCGTCAGCATGGCTATGACTTTTATTCTGAATTCTTTTTCGGGAAGACTGTGCATGTCCATTTCTTCAGCTTCTTTCTCTGGGGTGTTGTTTGTCTGAAGCTTTGTCTGTATCATATTCTTCTGTCTTCTCATGACTATAGAATTGGTTGTTGGTGGCAAGGAGAGATAAGAAAGGAGAGAAAGGAAAAAAAAATTTCTACTACTAATAAAAAAGTAAAAGAAGAGAGAGAGAAAGGCAAAGAAAAGAAAGAAAAAGAAAAAGCAGCAACACGTAAAAGAAAACAGCAAAAAAAAAAAAAAACACCAAAACACCCACCGGGGGTGGCTTCCTTGAGAATGCTGTAGGTGGCGCTATTGCTCCACTATTCCAGAGCTGTGGCCACGTCGCTCCACACGGCCCTTTAAAGCTGTGGCCAGGGTGAGAATGAATGGGAGGCTGTTGAAAGAGAGGGAAAGAAAAAAAGGAAAAGAAAGGGGAGAAAAAACAATAACAACAACAACAAAAAAAAGCCACTGAGAGTGGGTTCCGCGCGAGTGCTGTAGGTGGCACTGTTGCTTCACTATTCCAGCGCCACTCTATAGTTCTGGCTGGGTTGGGAACAATGGGAAGCTGTTGATCTCCGTGGGGGTCTCAATTGCAGGCACCCTTTCCCAGTCGCCAGCCAAGGGGTCCAAATCTCCCCAGGATTCCCAGCGTGCTGGGCTCAGTTTACGGGGCTATCCGGCCCCTCTACTGAGCTCCTGTCTCTTTAAGACCGCTGAGGTAGAGCGGGCACTTTTCTTCCCTTTTTTCTCCTTTCTTTTTCCTTCCCGGAGCCTGCCGCGGGCAACTTGCACGTTCCGGGTTGGGACCCTGTGCCCTCTGTCTCTCCTATCTCTGCTACACCGCAGGCTGTGTGTTGGCGCTCCCTGCGCAGACTTCAACTCCCTCCCAGCTCTGAATCCTCTCCTCCCGCTGGAGCGCTGGGGGAGAGGAGCGCTCAGTCCGCTCGCAGCTCCGTACCTTACCCGCCTTGCCGGGACTCCTGCCGGAGTGCTGGGATGGAGGTGCGCTCTGGTCTCGCTGGATCACGTTTCCGTTCCGCCTCGCCGGGTGCCGAGTCCTCTGTCCGGAGTGTCTGGCCGCCGGAGCTTTGGCGGGGGGGAGCGCTCGGTCCCACCGGGTCACCGCTCCGTATCCCGTCTGCCTCATCGGCTGCCAAGTTCTCACAGGTGTAGCTGTACGCTGTGCACTTTCCTGTGTATTCTGGTCTCTCTTTTAGGGATAGTTGTATTTGCTGTATTTTCATGAATAAATATAATGTTGGGAGGAATTTTCTGCTGGTCCGTTCACGTCGCCATATTCCCGGAAGTCCGGCTGCAGCATTCTTAGGGTAAATTTCTAGGAGTAGAATTCCTGGGTCAAATGGTACTTCTATTTTGAGTTTTTGAGGAGTCTCCATACTACTTTCCACAATGGTTGAACTAATTTCCATTTCCACCAGCAGTGTAGGAGAGTTCCCTTTTCTCCACATCCTCGCCAACATTTGTTGTTGTTTGTGTTTTAGATGTTGGCCATCCTCACTGGTGTGAGGTGATATCTCATTGTGGTTTTAATCTGCATTTCTCTGATGACCAGCGATGTGGAGCATCTATTCATGTGCCTGTTGGCCAACTGTATTTCTTTTCTGGAGAAGTGTCTATTCATATCCTCTGCCAATTTCTTAATTGGATTATTTGTTTTTTGTTTCTTGAGGTGTGTGAGTTCTTTACATATTTTGGATGTCAACCCCTTATTGGATACATCATTTATGAATATATTCTCCCATACTGTAGGATGTCTTTTTGTTCTACTGATGATGTCCTTTGCTGTACAGAAGCTTTTCGTCTTCATATACTCCCACTTGTTCATTTTTGCTTTTGTTTCCCTTGCCCAGGGAGATATGTTCATGAAGAAGTTGCTCATGTTTATGTCCAAGAGATTTTTGCCTATGTTTTTTTCTAAGAGTTTTATGGTTTCATGACTTACATTCAGGTCTTTGATCCATTTTGAGTTTATTTTTCTGTATGGGGTTAGACAGTAGTCCGGTTTCATTCTCTTACATGTAGCTGTCCAGTTTTTCCAACACCAGCTGCTGAAGAGGTTGTCATCTCCCCATTGTATATCCAAGGCTCCTTTATCATATATTAATTGACTGTAGATTTTGGGTTAATGTCTGGATTTTCTATTCTCTTCCACTGGTCTGTGGGTCTGTTTTTCTGCCAATACCATATTGTCTTGATTACTGTAGCTTTGTGGTACAGCTTGAATTCTGGGAGCGTAATTCCCCCTTTTTTATTCTTCCTTCTCAGGATTGCTTTGGCTATTTGGGGTCTTTTGTGGTTCCATCTGAATTTTAGAACTATTTTTTCAAGTTCATTGAAGAATGCTGTTGGTATTTTGATAGGGATTGCATTGAATCTGTAGATTGCTTTAGGTAGTATAGCCATTTTGACAATATTTACTCCTCCTAGCCAAGAGCATGGGATGAATTTCATTTGTGAGTATCTTCTTTAATTTCTCTTATGAGTGTCTTGTAGTTTTCAGTGTATAGGTCTTTCACTTCCTTTGTTAGGTTTATTCCTAGGTATTTTATTCTTTTTGATGCAATGTGAATGGAATTCTTTTCCTGATTTCTCTTTCTGCTAGTTCTTTAGTGTATAGGAAAGCAACAGATTTCTGTGTGTTAATTTTGTATCCTGCAACTTTGCCTAATTCAGAAATTAGTTCTAGTAGTTTGGAGTGGAGTCTGTAGGGTTTTTTATGTACAATATCATGTCATCTGCAAATAGTGACAATTTGATGTCTTCTTTACCAATCTGGATGCCTTGTATTTCTTTGTATTGTCTCATTGCCATGGCTAGGACCTCCAGTACTATGTTGAATAATAGTGGGGAGAGTGGGCATCCCTATCTTGTTCTCAATCCTAGATGAAAACCTTTCAGCTTCTTGTTGTTAAGTATGATGTTAGCTGTGGGTCTGTCATATATGGCCTTTATGATGTTGAGGTACTTGCCGTCAATACCCATTTTGTTGAGAGTTTTAATCATTAATGGATGCTGGATTTTGTCAAATGCTTTTTCAACATCTATGGAGATGATCATGTGGTTTTTGTCCTTCTTTTGTTGAAGTGGTGGATGGTGATGGATTTTCGAATGTTGTACCATCCTTGCATCCCTGGGATGAATCCCACTTGAGCATGGTGTATGATCTTCTTGGTGTATTTTTGATTTCGGTTTGCTAATATTTTGTTGAGTATTTTTGCATCTACATTCATCAGGGATATTGTTCTGTAACTTTCTTTTTTGGTGAGGTCTTTGCCCGGTTTTGGTATTAGAGTGATGCTGGCTTCATAGAAAGAGTTTGGAAGTATTCCCTCCTCTTCTATTTTTTGGAAAGCTTTAAGGAGAATGGGTGTTATATCTTCTCTATATGTCTGGTAGAATTCAGAGGTGAATCCATCTGGTCTTCGGTAGTTTTTTGATTACCACTTCAATTTCATTGCTGGTGATTGGTCTGTTTAGGTTTTCTGTTTCTTGCTTGGTCAGTCTTGGAAGGTTGTATTTTTCTCAGAAGTTGTCCATTTCTTCTAGGTTTTCCAGCTTGTTAGCATATAGATTCTCATAATATTCTCTTATAATTCTTTGTATTTCTGTGGGGTCCGTCGTTATCTTTCCTTTCTCATTTTTGATTCTGTTTATGTGTGTAGATTCTCTTTTTCTTTTAATGAGCCTGGCTGGGGATTCATCTATTTTGTTTATTTTTTCAAAGAACCAGCTCTTGGTTTCATTGATTTTTTAGTATTGTTTTAGTCTTCTCAATTTTATTTATTTCTTCCCTGATCTTTATTATGTCCCTCTTTCTGGTGACTTTGGGCCTCATTTGATCTTCCTTTTCCAATTTCAGTAATTGTGTCTTTAGACTGTTCATTTGGGAATGTTCTTCCTTCTTTAAATAGACCTGGATTGCAATATACTTTCCTCTTAGAACTGCCTTTGCTGCATCCCACAGAAGTTGTGGCTTTGTGTTGCTGTCATCAGTCTCCATATATTCTTTGATTTCTGTTTTGATTTAGTTGTTAACCCATTGATTAATTAAGAGAATGTTGTTAGGTCTCCATGTATTAGTGAGCCCTTTTGATTTCTTTCTAAAATTTATTTCTAGTTTTATACCTTTGTGATCTGAGAAGTTGGTTGGTAGGATTTCAATATTTTTGAAATTACTGAGGTTCTTTTTGTGGCCTAGTATGTGGTCTATTCTGGAAAATGTTCCATGTGCACTTGAGAAGAATGTGTATCCTGCTGCTTTTGGGTGCAGAGTTCTGTAGATGTCTGTTAGGTCCATCTGTTCTAGTGTGTTGTTCAGTGCCTCTGTGTCTTTACTTATTCTCTATCTGGTTGATCTGTCCTTTGGAGTGAGTGGTGTGTTGAAGTCTCCTAAAATGAATGCATTGCTGTCTATTTCCTCCTTTAATTCTGTTAGTATTTGTTTCACATATGCTGGTGCTCCTGTGTTGGGTGTATATATATTTATAATGGTTATATCTTCTTGTTGGACTGACCGCTTTATCATTATGTAATGTCCTTCTTTTTCTCTTGCTACTTTCTTTGTTTTGAAGTCTATTTTGTCTGATAAAGGTACTGAAACACCTGCTTTTTTCTCTTTGTTTTTTGCATGAAATATCTTTTTCCATCCCTTCCCATTTAGTCTGTGTATATCTTTGGGTTTGAGGTTTCTTGTAGGCAGCATATAAATGGGTCTTGCTTTTTTATCCATTCTGTTACTCTGTGTCTTTTGATTGGTGCATTCAGTCCATTTACATTTAACGTGATTATTGATAGATATGTATTTATTGCCATTGTTGTCTTTAGATTGGTGGTTACCAAAGGTTCAAGGGTTGCTTCTTTACTATCTAAGAATCTAACTTAACTTTCCTCTTAAGTTATTGTGAACACCATCTGATGTTTCTTTATCTCTCCCTTCTTATTCTTCCTCCTCCATTCTTTATATATTAGGTGTTTTATTCTTTGCCTTTAGTTAGTATTTGGATGGTCTGCTTTCTTTGCGATGATTTTATTTTCTCTGGTGACATCTTTTTAGCCTTAGGGGTGCTTCCCTCTAGAACAGTGGTGGTTTATGAGAGGCAAACTCTCTCAACTTTTGTTTGTCTGGAAATTGTTTAATCCCTCCGTCATATTTAAATGATAATCGTGCTGGATACAATATTCTTGGTTCGAGGCCCTTCTGTTTCATTACGTTAAATATATCATCCCATTCTCTTCTGGCCTGTAAGGTTTCTGTTGAGAAGTCTGATGGTAGTCTGGTGGGTTTTCCTTTGTAGGTGATCTTTTTTCTCTCTCTAGCTGCCTTTAATACTCTGTCCTTATGTTTGATCTTTGCCATTTTAATTATTATGTGTCTTGGTGTTGTTTTCCTTGGGCCCCTTGTGTTGGGCGATCTGTGGGCTTCCGTGGACTGTGAGGCTATTTCCTTCCCCAGTATGAGAAAGTTTTCAGCAATTATGTCTTCAAAGACACTTTTTATCCCTTTTTCTCTCTCTTCTTCATCTGGTACTCCTGTAATGGGACTATTGTTCCATTTGGATTGGTCACACAGTTCTCTTAAAATTCTTTCATTCCTAGAGATCCTTTTATCTCTCTCTGCCTCAGGTTCTCTGTATTCCTGTTCTCTGATTTCTATTCCATTAACAGTCTCTTGCATCTCATCCAGTCTGCTGTTAAGCCCATGGATCGCTTGTCTGATTTCTGCATTGTCTTTCCTCACTTCCCTCACTTCCTCCCTCAGCTCTTGCATATTTCTCTGTAGATCTGTCAGCATGGTTATGACTTTTATTCTGAATTCTTTTTCAGGAAGACTGTGCATTTCCATCCCTTAAGGCTCCTTCTCTGGGGTTGTCTGGTTGATCTTAGTCTGGATCATATTCCTCTGTCTTTTCATGGCTATAGGAGTGGTCGGTGATAGTTGACACGTATGTCAGCTTGGCTCTTTAAGACTTTAAAATTTTAAAAAAAGGAGAAAAAGGAAAGAAAGAAAGAAGAAAGAAAGAAAGAAAGAAAGAAAGAAAGAAAGAAAGAAAGAAAGAAAGAAAGAAAGAAAGAAAGAAGAAAGAAAGAAAGAAAGAAAGAAAGAAAGAAGAAAGAAAAAGAAAAAAGGAAAGATAAAAGAAAGAGAAGAAAAAACAAAAAACAAACAAACAAACAAAAAAACGCCCAACAGGAGTGGATTCTGTTGGGATGCTGTAGGTGGCGCTGGTGCTCCACTATTCCACAGTTGTGTCCGCGCCACTCCACAGGGCCCTTTATAGTTCTGGCCAGGGTGGGAATGAATGGGAGACTGTTGAGCTCTGTGGGAGGTCTATGTGCGGCCACCCTTTCCCAGTCACCAGCTAAGGGGTCCGAAACTCCCCAGGACTCCCAGCCTGCTGGGCTGAGTGTGCCGGGGCAGTCTGGCTCCTCCACTGGGTTCCTGTTTCTTTAAGATCGCTGAAAAAAGCTCTTGGTTTTCTTTCTTTTTTGTTTTTCCTTCCCAGGAGCTGGCTGCAAGCACCCTGGCGCATTCCCCACTCAGATCCTGCACCCTCTGTCTCGCCAATCTCCACTACACCGTGCGATGTGAGTCAGTGCTTCCCGCGCAGATCACCAGGACTGATTATTCGGCAGGCCTGTACTTCCACTCTCTCCAGGCTCTGAATCCTCTCCTCCCGCCAGTGTGCTGCGGTGGGAGAGTGCTTGGGTCTCGCTGGGTCATGGCTCCGTATCTTTCCCGCCTTGTGGGGTGCCGTGTCCTCTCAGGTGTAGCTGCATGCTGTGCACTTTCCTGTGTATTCTGGCCTCTCTTTTAGGAATAGGTGTATTTGCTGTATTTTCATAGATAAATATAGTGTTGGAAGGAGATTTCTGCTGCCCTGCTTATGCTGCCATCTTCCTGGAAGTCCAGGAAAGCTTTTGAGAGTCTCTCCTTAGTATATACATGCTCTTACACAAAAGTGACACTCTAATTTTTCCATACAAATCATTATGCAGAACTAGAAAGAACTAGAATGTTTCCCATGCCTTAACACACAGAAAGAAGCAGAAACAGTGTTCTCACTAAATGACTACTACCAGGGGTGCCCTGTTGGTTCACGACCTCCTCAGGAGCCTCCTGGGTATAATCTGAAACTGGTTCCTGGTGTGTAGAGGCAGGGAGAGACCAAAGAAAGAGGTAGACCACTCCAGATCGGTAGGTCGCAGGTTTAATAAGCAAGAGAAGTCATGAGGTTTGTCTTGGGTACCTGCAGGATGAATAGATTGTTTCACCCACCCACCAGAACTTTTGCAGTTTGTATAGGGACCTTAGCTGGGTTCAGTCATATACTCTGTCCAGATGCTCTCAACACCACATTTCTGTCTCAAAGCTGTATCCTTGGAGTGGCTTCTGGGTGCAGGTAAGACACGAAGAACACACATTCCAAGGACAGGGGTGAGGGTGAGGCGCCTCCTAATGCCTGAACCCAGCAGTCAGGTCAGAGGAGGTCACATTTTCCTGAGGAGCTCCCCACACCCCAAAACACGTCAGACCTTTTAAGATTCAATGACTCCTTTTGCTGCTCCAGAAATTCCTGCTCTGCCTGCTTTTAATGTTCTGGGCGCACCAAAGCTCTGGATCCTTGCCTTTACAGATCATATTCCTGCCATCCTTGTTTCCAAGTATTGGGTATTCCTGTCTGACCTGGGGTGCTTCCTGTTGGGCTCGTGGCCACAGAACACCTGGATTGTGACACCCCTATCTCAGCTCTCTCCTTTCCATGGCTCCACTTCATTTCTGAGTTTCCTTGTTTCTGTAACCCACAGAAAACTACGCTACTTCTTATGAAAACAACTTCATATACCTGAGAAATGAAGCACAGAAGGGTTAAGTTAGATAGAATAAGAAGCTCTTGCAAACATCTGATTGGCATCCCAAACATCTCCCAGGTATTTAATGAAGGAGCTGAGAGCTGAACCAAGGTGTTTAATTTGTTTTGTTTATTTTTAATTCTACACATATTATCCTTTCTCTTTCACTGCATTGATGATGATAAAAAATTTTATGCTTCTTTCAGATATTATGTTTTTTATTTTCTCCTTCAAGTTTCAAAAATATTCAACAATTGCTTGAAGTAATCGCATGACCGAACATTTCAAAATACTTGATACTTGCGTAAGCTTTCCTCACTACTTAATGCCCCTTAATACTATCTGTTTTCTTTCCTGAATAAGGGATAAACACTTTTAATTTGTGTTTCTTACATCTCCAGAAAGAGCTGGAGAAATATCTTGAAGAATTAGGTTACACTCTTGTTATCTGGGCCTCCTCTATTTAAAAATTTACATTTTTTTTTCTTTCCTCTTCAGGCATTTGCCAAACCCCAGCTATTCCTTTCCTTTGTTAAAAATGTAGTTAGAAGCCTCTTTACCTTCAGTATTGTACCCTTCATAATTCTGAGGACACAATGACTCAGGATCTATTGTGAAATAAGATGTAATTATGTTGGAGGTTCAAGATGGCAGCGTGAGAGGTGAGATAGAGAACTCCGCCCAAAACTACAGATAGTGTGAAAATATTGTTAATACAACTAACCCTAAAACAGCAACAGGAAAGAAGGCTGCACCAGACTGCATACAGACCTCATGAAGAGAGCAGCTCTCACAAAACAGAGTAACGTATGAAAGCCTTGATCCAGCAGGACCCAAGCCCTTCCCCCATCACAGCTCACTAGCAGGAGGAAGAGGAACAGAGTGGGAGAAGGCGTGGAACGCTGGGACTGCTGAACGCCTAGCCCTGGAGATCAGCTTTGCAAGCAGAAATCTACATTGTGTGGTGCTCTGGACGATGTGGAGCTGGGACAGGCAGAGTGCTTGAGAGACAGATTCTGGCCATTGTGGAGGATAGGATCCAAACCTGGCCACTCTGAGACAAGGGAAAGGCAGGAGGTCTGGGAGGCTTCCTAGTAGCAAGAGGGCTGCTGAAGGCACAGGGTTTGCACAGAGCATGCTGTGTGGGAGAAGGAATATGGGGACAAGCTTGTATGGGCATGCTCAGCCCAGCAAATTGGGAACTTTGGGGATTTTCAGGCGCTCCTAGCTGGCTACTCAGCTCTGAGGCCCCCCACTGTGATACACAGCCTGCGGAGTCTTCCTCCTGGCCTAACTGACAGCACTGGCTCACAAACTGGCAGTCACTGCTCTGAAGTCAGACCAGCCAGGGAGGGGCCTCACCTACAACAGCTAGAGATGCCAAGCACAGAGGCTTACACCAGTGTGCTTGGCCCACTGGCTGTGATACTGGAGACAAGCAGGGCGGATGGGAGTCAGGAAACAGATCCTTCCTCCCCCCCAGGCACCAGCTCCACTCCCCTATGACTCCTAACCTCACTCCAGGGACTGAGCAGCTCCAGAGACTGGAGCTTCTCAGCAATAGAGCGCACCACAAAGAAATATGAAACGTCAAACGAACATGGTACAGAACAAAATCTCACAAACCCCAAAAAAAGTGCCAAATGAAACAGAACTCACCAATCTTCCTGAAAGAGAGTTCAAAATAAAAATCATAAACATGCTTATGGAGGTACAGAAAAATATTCAAGAAGTCAGGAACAAATTTAAGACAGAGATTCAATCATTAAGAAATTCCATATCTGAAATGAAACATACAATGGAGGGATTTAAAAGCAGATTAGATTTCCTCAAGCAAGGGAAACAAAAGCAAAAATGAACTCATGGGACTACATCAAACTAAAATGTTTCTGTATGGCAAAGGACACCATTAACAGAACAAAAAGGCATCCAACAGTATGGAAGAATATATTTGTAAATGACATCTGACAAGGGGTTAACATCCAAAATATATAAAGAACCTACATGCCTCTACACCCAAAAAGCAAATAACCCAATTAAAAAATGGGCAGAGGATATGAAGAGACAGTTCTCCAAAGAAGAAATTCATATGGCCAACAGACACATGAAAAGATGCTCCACATCACTAATCATCAGGGAAATGCAAATTAAAACCACAATGAGATATCACCTCACACCAGTAAGGATGGCCACCATCCAAAAGACTAAGAACAACAAATGCTGGTGAGGATGCAGAGAAAGGGGAATCCTCCTACACTGCTGGTGGGAATCTAAGCTAGTTCAACCATTGTGGAAAGCAATATGGAGGTTCCTCAAAAAACTAAAAATGGAAATACCATTTGCCCCGGGGATCC